>SGQK01000050.1:0-145764 GCA_004216415.1 Aeminium ludgeri | reverse complement strand
AACCCCCCCCCCCCCCCCTCAACGGCGAGAGAGCGGGCAAACAGAGTCTGGACCCGGCCAAAGCGGCGTGGCATGTACCTCATGCAGAACAGACACGCGACGCGGTAAGAATAACACCAACAATCGCATTGTCCGCTCGAAATTGCGGGGGGGGGGGAAGCAAAAAAAACTCTCTGGCGGGGCCAGGAAGCAGCCGCACCCAGATTCGTCCACGCGAGTCAAGGCAGGACGCAGAGAAGCTCCCCCTCACTCCCGTCGTCGTCGTCGTCGGCTGCTGCCTCTTCTTCACTTTTCGGCGAGCACCGATACCTAACGACTCCATTGCGTGCCGAGCGGGGCGTGCATGCGCCGCCCTGCAGCCGAAGGCGCGAAGAAGATGTGAAAATTAAAAAAAAAAAAACAAGAGAAGAAAGGAAAAACCCCCCCCCCCCCCCCCCCCCCCTTCCCAGCACAGAGAGCCAGGACGGCACCTACTTCCCAGCACACGATGGCAGACGGGCAGCAGCCATCGCCCGCACACGCCCCCGCCCGCTCTTGTCGCCGGTGGGGAGTCCCTATCTCTCTCTCCTGCAGCAGCCCAGGAGACGTTTTTTTTGTACTCGACATACGGTGCCTGAACGTAGGGGGGTGATTGGCAGCCTTATGAGTGAGCGCGTCCGGACGTAAGGCAAGCCACCAGTCAGTGCAGGAGCCGGCCCTGCCTCTCTTCCCCGACCCCGCGGAGCTATGTACCGGCTACGCTTTGCTTCTCGAGGTGCCGCTCGGGAGAGACGTGGGTGCCTGGGCTGGCGTCGGAGAGGGGCTGGTTGCGAGGCTTAGGGGCTGCACGGTTCCAGGCGCTGGGGAGGGAGGGAGGGATGGGCTGCAAATAAATTGGGCTGAGGAGGTGAGTCGCAAGCAAGCAAGCAAGCAAGCAAAGCTGGCAAGGCTAGTACGCGGCTGGGCTTCGTCTTATAATTACAGGCGTGCGGCCGACGCGTGCGGCGGTCGCGCGTGCCGTCTACCACCTCCACCACTCCTTCTCGAGCCGCGGCTCACCACCATCTAACCCGTCACCTTGAAGATGGCCTCGGCCAGCCTCCCGACATTCCCCGTCGTGATGCCCGCCACGCTAATCCGCCCATCCTTCGTCGCGTACACCGAGTGCTCCTCCGCCAGCTTGGTCATCTGCTCGGCGCCCAACCCGGTGTAGGCGAACATGCCGATCTGGCTCGTGATGTGGTCCCAGTTGTGTTTGCTCCCGAGCTTGGTCAGGTTATCCTTGAGCAGCGCGCGCATCTGGATGATGCGGTCGGCCATGCCTTTGACCTCGCCGAGCCACTGCTTGTTGAGCGCCGCGTCGTTGAGGATGGTCGACGCCACGCGCGCGCCGTGCACGGGCGGGTTGGAGTACAGCGGGCGCACGAGGATCTTGACCTGCGAGTCCACGCGCGTCTTCTCCGCCGCGTCGGCGCAGACGACGCTGAAGGCGCCCACGCGCTCGCCGTAGAGGCCCATGTTCTTGGCGAAGCTCTGCGCCAGCACCGGGTGGTGGCCTTGCTCCAGGAAGTGGCGCAGCGCGAACGCGTCCTGGTCCGTGTTGCCCGACGCGAAGCCCTGGTACGCCATGTCGAAGAAGGGGAAGTGGTCGCCGGCCTTGACGGCGTCGGAGATGGCGCGCCACTGGTCCGGCGTGGGGTCGACGCCGGTGGGGTTGTGGGCGCAGGCGTGCAGCAGGACGATTGAGCCCTTGGGCATGGCCTTGATGTCGGCCACCATGCCGTCAAAGTCGAGGCCGATGGTGTCCTTGTTGTAGTAGCGGTACTGCTTCACGTCGAGCCCGGAGTCGGAGAAGACGGCCTTGTGGTTCGCCCACGAAGGTGTCGGAATGTAGATGGCTTTGGCGCCGGGGTAGTGGCGCTTGAGGAACTCGCCGCCGATGCGCAGCGCGCCGGTGCCGGAGATGGACTGCGTGATGGCGACACGGCCCTCCTTCAGCGCGGCCGAGTCGGCGCCGTACGCCAGCGTGGCGGCCGCCTTGGTGAAGTCGGGCACGCCCGTGATGCCGGCGTACTCCTTGTCGAGGTTGGCCTGCACGACGGCCTGCTCGGCGCTCTTGACCGACGGCAGCACGTACGGCTTGCCCTTGTCATCGCGGTACGCGCCCACGCCCAGGTTGATCTTTTGCGGGTGCGAGTCCTTCTTGAACGCCTCGGTGATGCCGAGGATGGCGTCGGGCGGGCCCTGGGGGACCTGCGACCAGGCCGAGGCGGCGCGGAGGGTCTGCTGGGTGAGGGGGGTCGAGCGCGCGGGCACGGCGGCCGCACGGCGGAGGGCGGTCTTTGCGAGCATGATGGGTGGTCGAGGCGTGGTGTGGGGGGGTCTCGGTCGGCGGAGGGAGGGTAGAGGAGGTGGGAGGGATGGGGGGTTGTTCAATGCTAGTTTGGGGGACGTGGTCTCAATGGAAGGTTGCTCCAGAGATGAAACGGCCGGCCCCCGGAGAAAAGAGCTGGGGCTAGTGTCCCGATGGGGCAAGGTGCTTCACGTGCTAGAGCCAACTCTGCGATGTCGCGGCACACGCCGGGCGCCGCACGTCAACCCATTACCCGGTATAACTGGGCGGACTTGATCTCGGGAGGTCATTCTACAGACGTGTGAGGATTCCCTTTTTGCCGGAAAAAATCATGGAATGTCTGGTTTGGTAAAGACAAGTTTTCCGGTGCCTCGAACCTCATCTTGAGCATTCGCCTCTTCATCCGAGAAGATCTGCACATCACTAACACTGACGCAAGGATCCGACACGGTCCAGCACGGCGGACATCAGGCAAGCTCAGCAAGGTAGGTAGCTGGCTCTGGGCTGTGGCTTCTCCCGCCAAGCAAATTGGGCCCTTTTGAGAATACCTCCCATGATGACTTGTCCAAGGTGGCCACATAGCCATTCCGAGACACAGGAGACATGGGAGACCCAGCCCAAGTCTCCAATTGCAGCCTGCAGAGTGGATAGTCTGGGAAGCTCAAATTTTGCACCATCATCGTCGCCACAGCGTAGAATGATTGGGCTATTATACAAGCGTCGTCAAGGGCTATCTATCATACACACCAGAGCCCCTCTTTTCTACCTCCCAAGCCGCAGCGCGAGTGACGGTCGCGCCGCCCAAAGAGGAGAGTGTACAGCGATCTAGAAGGCGCTCCCTTCGCCTCTAGTCGAAAATAGCCGCCCTGAGATCATGTCGCCCACGACCGGCTCCGCAACGCCATGCCATAAGATGCGTTCGCCCTGCGCACGAGTTTTAAGAGTTCTTGGCCACACCGACCTTGGCCGCCTGTAATGGCTGTCAGCATCGAATTCCATGCGTGTACGCTCGCGAGACGTCACTCACCCTCAGGATCCGCCCGTTGAGCGCAAACCCCTTCTGCTGCGTGTGGAAGCAGCTTCCATCCTCCTTGCCCTGCATGGGCGCCTGGAACATCGCCTCATGCCTGTTGGGGTCAAACTGGTCCCCCGCCTCACTCGGGTCAAACCTCTCCAGCCCGTGCTTCGCCAACGTCTGCATCAGGATCTTCTCCGTCATCTTGAGCCCGTCGTGCAGCGTCAGCAGGTCTTGGTGCTCGGGCGTGAGCTTCTCTTTGGGCACGTTCTCCAGCGCGCGGTCGAGGTTGTCGATCGACTCGAGCAGGTCTTTGCTGAAGGATTGCAGCGCAAAATCGCGCGCAGCTTTGGTTTCGCGCTTGGTTTGCGCTTGCAGGTTTTGGAACTCGGCGCCGGAGCGTTTTAAGCGGTCCTGTGGGGGGGCAAAGTTAGCTTGGGTTGCCACTCGTGGAATATGTGTGCCATGCGCGACATACCATCAGGCTAGTGACCTCCTTTTGTGCCGCGTCCAGCTGGCTCTGCAGGGGGTTCTCTTTGGCAGCACCCTCGAACGTCGCGTTGTCGCCTGTCCCCTGCGCGTCGGCCTGCTCTTTCTGCTCTTGCTCCTGCTTCTTCTCTGACTCTTGCGCTGATGAATACCATCTCCGGCCGAGTGTGTTGCGCGAGGGTGGTGATGAGATTGTTTGAGGGGCGAAGGTGCGGGTTATGGGGGATGAGGGCGTCCTAAGACATTGCGATTGCTGTCGCGCGAGCGACCGCAGGGAGCGCGCGAATTTTTGTTGAATCATTGTGAGAGGCGGAGAAATTAACGTCGAAAGGACTGGGAGGTGTGGTAGAGCATTCGTGTTGGTGAGATGTGATGGTTGATGATGAAAGTTGTCTCGATGGCGAACTTTTTGACGGGGGAGATGCGGCGAGCGCGCGGGAAATCCCGCAGCGACCTCGGATCGTTTGGAGGACGTGCATATAGAATGACGGGACGAGACATGTTGGACTCGAAAACATCGATCGTTACTCCGTTACGCCCAGTTCTCTTCGAATGCAGATGGCAATCCCAACACCCTCTATCACACCCACGCGACATAGAGTAAGACAGTGAGCCGCGGTTCGCTAATCCCTTCCCCTATGCCCCATCACGCCCCATCCCGCCAAGCGTTGGCCTCGTTGTGCAGCCTGTTCTTCGCCTGCCGGCTCCTGTCACCCTCAATCCTCGACGCAAGCTGGCAGTCGTTGTTGAGATTGTTGACCTCGTCGTGGATGCTGTCTTCCTCGCCGCGCTCCTCCAAGTCCCGGTATGCGATCGCGGGTCGCGGCATCGGCGGCGCTTGAACGTTGTCGCGGCTGCCTTCGCTGGGGAGACGGACCTGAGATGGCAGCCAGGAGGACGACGAGGATGGCGCCAGCACGATGGCGACCTGTGTCAAATGTCAGTGATATTCAACGTGCGCAAACAGGTCAAGAAAGCATCCCACCTTCCACACAAAAACTGCAACCGGCACTACAAGCAGCATAATCGCCACCTTCTTCTCCTCGGCCCTCCAGGGCTCCAAACACGCCCCCTCCCTCTCAAACCTAACCATACAGGCATCACTCCCATGCGCCAGATCCGGGAACGGAAACGCCATGTCGCGCGGGCTCTTCAGCCCACAGCACGAAAACGCGTCCTGAATCGTCTTGATCGCTCCGGCGTCCTTTAGTCTGAACATCTCCTCCCAGCGCGAGCGCAGCGCGCAGTTCAGGCTGCCCGGCGGCGCGACGTGCAGTCCCGCGAGCGTGGCGAGGACGGTTTCGAAGATGAGGAAGAAGGCCACGACGATCTGGAAGATGCGCGAGGCTTGCAGCTGGCCTTTGGCGGCGAGCTTCTCGTTGAGCGAGATGACGGTTTCGAGCGCGACGCCGGCGAGTATCGGGAGCGCGACGGTCAGCGTGCCTAGAATGTCGGTGATCGGGAGGCGGTAGACGTTGGCGCTGTGCAGCGCGTAGCCGGCAAGGACGGTGAGGCCGAGGAGGTACTGTGGTAGTGGTCAGCTCGTGCGGTGAGTGAAGCTTAGGGCATCACATACGATCGCACTCCCCACCGTTACGATCTGGCGTCTGGTGATGGCCATGATTTCGGAGTAAGCGATTTTACGTCGGAACAAGTGGCAAAGCAGCTGCGAAGCTAGATGTCAAGTCGAAGGTGAAGCTCCACGAACGGATTCGGCAGCAGCTCAGATCTCTTGTCACGCGCAACACCTCGCTGCGTCGCGCCCTTCACTTCTTTACAAAAACCGTCAAATTTCGAGAGAAAAAGAGGCAAACGTCCAGGCGATAGCGACCCGCCCTCAGTAGCAGCATATCTAGCGATCACACCACTCGCGCCGTGAATCCGGGTACATGCATCACGGCATATAGAGTACATATGAGCGGGGCTCAACGCCACATCGCGTGCGCGCGACCAGCAGTCGCTCACGCGCCCCGCAAGCCAACCGTAAACGGTACATACATATATAGTCAAGGTATGTACCGTTCCGCAACCGTCACGTTCGCCTGGCGGACAAGGGCATCTGGTGGTGGCCCCCACCTGGTGAGACACACCCGCGCATCGACGTAGCGGAACGAGCGGAAGCATCATCGTGACAGCTCGACCGCCGCAATCTGTTGTGGCGTGCGAGACAGCTCCCTCCTGCAGAGAGCTTCTCTGTCGTGGCACACCTCCTTCGAGCAAATACTGTGCTTTCGATATCTACTGCATGCGCGACGATCGATGATCGCTGAGACATTTCTTTTGCGGGGAGTGCTGTTTGCAGTAGCAGATGCGGGGACGTAACGGTCTTCTGGCGGCGGTTGGGGATGCATCGTCGCGGCGGTTGCATGACGGGCGGGGAACGCGCCGGATCGCGAGGGAAGACTGGGCATTTAGGCACGGCGAGAGTAATACGCAGCCGGGGAGTGTTGAAGCAAGCGCGGTACAAAGGCAAACACTTCGCTAAAACGCTACACACAAAAACCACGAGCTATCTCTACACGATCAGGCCACCGATATCGCCTGCACTCTCTTCACACGCTCGAATGCCGCCCCGTTCCGGCTCGTCAAAGACGACAGCATAACTCCTGCGGAACTCGGCGAGAGCTCGCGCCAATCCGGCCCGCTCCTCACGCTCGTCGTCCAGCCGCACCTCGACCTCAACCTCGCCAGCACCGCGCCTGAACAAGTACTGCCCGTCGCATGCGCGCCAGTCGCTCGCGAATTTATCCCGCACCAGCTTATCCGTGTAGTCGCGCGTGTCGGGCCACGGGCAGGAGGCTTGCGGCGATAAGGCCATCTCTCGCACTGGAGTCGATGCCGCGAGACGGTCTTGCAGGACGGTGGCGCACTCGGCGTATCGCGCCATCTGCGCCGCGAGCGTGCGGGGCCCTGCGCGTGTTTTGTGGAGGTGCTGCACGCAGGTCATGCACTGCCGGATCATGTCGAAGCCCTCAGCCAACGCGCGCTGGACGTGCGGGAGCGTGGTCAACCCGGCGTGCAGGAGGGCGCGGTTGACGGGCTGCGCCATGGCGTGCAGGAGAACGCTGAGGGTGTCGGCGATGGCGCGGACGTTGTCTGGACTCTCCAGGCGCAGGCTGTAGAGGAGCTTGCGCGCGATGCTGCCGCAGGCTTGCAGCACGGGGACTGCTAGGATCCAAGACCAGGGGTGGGAGAGGGCTTGCTCAATGTAGGCTGGGAATATTGACGTGCAGAGGACGTGTCGTAGGCCGGGTGTTGCTAGGTTGCCAGTTTCGGTGGTGTCGGCCGCGGCGATCAACTGGTCGACGAGGTAGGTTTGCTTGTCATCGAATGCCGCACGCTCGCTCACGGTCTGGAGGAAGTTGGCGAGCTGCTTTCGGAACTTGGATTCGGCGAGCTTGGGAATATAGCTCCTCAATCTCCCCACCACGTAGGTCGGATCCGTCGTGGGCAGCGGGAAGGCGTTCGAATCTGTGAAGAAACGATCTACCTGGCAGATGTCGGTCGTATACTGCTGCAGGAAAGAGACGACGTGTTGGACAAACTCTACGTAGCTGCCTTGGGCGTTGGAGTTGGCGACATCATTCGTCTGACACTGGATGTCTTGATAGTTGCGCTTCATAGCCAGCATAACTTCTTTGATCATTTCGGCGTACGAACGGCGAAGTGCAGGCAGCGCCCTCGGACGCTCGTAGACGGCTCCGTCGAAGTGCGTGCGAATGTTTGACAAGACGCTCGAAACCAGTGCGAGACGTCTTTGGCGCAACTCGTGCAATGAAACGCGATACAGTCCAAAATGCTTCGTGAACGGCAGATTCTGAAGGAGGGGCTCGTCGCTATATTCGTTGAGTAAAGAAGTGGTCAAGACGTGTTGGAACTTCAACATTGATTCCCGCTCGACGAGAGACTGCAACCACGAAGTCAAAATACCGGTCTCGAGAGGATTGACAGGGCTGCATTCCAGCATTTGAGCGATGAACAAGGGCGAGAATTTGCGTCTTTGCTCGGTGTCTGGGAACTGGCTCCATGCATCGGAGCCGTAGCCACTGATGTAGCTGACCCAGGTCCTTTTGCCCTCGCGGACCATGCATTTCGCAAGCCGAGTCCAGACATTGATAATGTTCGTCAACAGTTCATCGTTAGTCATTGCGTCTGCGCCGAAGGTGTCGGAGACCAGATGGGCAACTGGAGGGTGGAGAGTATCAGACATGACGGGCTCAGATTGAATAGCCCCCGGCTGCACCTGCGTGGTTGCCAGCTCTTGCAGCGCACTCGAGTCGCCGTAATCCTGGCTTTCGTCACTTGTCGGTTGGCTGTCGAGGTCCGACTGAAACTTTTGCTGCACGTCGAGTGCAGCCACCACGACGTGAAGGCTCTCTTGCAAGACTCCGTATAGACGTTGAGTTGACGGGTCAAAGAGCTCAAACACTCGCCCCAAGACAGGTCTTCTTAGCAAGAGCCTAGCCACACTCAAAGTGTGTGCTGACTGAATCGCGCGTTTTAAGGCTGCGAGAAGTTCGACTAGTGTCGCCGCGAGTTGACGTTGATTCTGTAGAATCGTCTCTTCGATCTGGACGTCCGAGAGCGCGAGACTGCTCTGAGCTCGTGCGGACGCAGCCTGCTGTTCAACTTCAGTTCTTGCAAAGCGATACTGGCCGATGGTTGTTTCCAGCATGTCTTTGAACCAGATCATGAAGTCGTCTAGCCGTTCCACAGGCTCGTTAGTCGAAGCCTGAAAGCTGGCCAGGTTGGACCAAGCGCGCACGTTCAGTCCACATGCTTCCCGATGTGAGGCAAGGTGGTCAACGAGATCTTCTACGAGCCCAACGCGAATGCGATGGCCTGGCGGGGACGCGAAGTAGAGTGTGGACAAGAGGTCGTGGTCATTGCGAAGTGCGTCAAGATCTTCTTTTCTGACTTCAGCATCTTTGCGGTGTGTGCGACTGCGATTGGGCATGAATCGCCATGCGAAGGCTGCTATCTTCTTGTCAGGGTACACGCCCTGCTTGCGCATTCCTTGAAGTCCACAAGCGAGCGTTTTGAGAAACACGCAAAAGGCAGTGTCATCAATCTCTACTTCGAATGACGGTTGGCGGTCGAGCTCATTCAAGAAGCGCGGTGAGCCCCGACTCTCTTCGTGCTTCAGCTGAGCCAGGCGTCGATGCGCGAAGAAGTCGAAGACGGAGCCAAGTACGGACTCACATCTCGACCAGCCCCAACGTGTCACTAAGCAATGGCATCGCTTGAGTGTCGCACGTAGGTACTGATTGATGCTCGAGCTGTGCGTGGAGCTAGTGGTGGCGTAGAGCTCGAGGAGACGGTCGAGCAATCGCTTGGGATGTTGCCAACCTTCTTGCGATCCGTTGATTCTCCTGCCCACCTGGGCGATGCCATTCTGGTCGATTTCCAAGGACGGAAGTATCGTGAAGACGTTGTACCATTGCCTGTCAAGGTCGCCAACAGTTGCGAGTGATCCAACGTCCGTCTGAAGAGATTGGTAAGTGATTTCCCAGAATAGTGATGGTCTGACGCTTTCGAGAACATGATGAAGCACAACCACAGCGCAAAGTGTCGCTTCATTGTCTCTGACGCCGGCATCACGGATATACGCGTGTTTATTTTCCTCATAGAAAGAGCGCAGTTGCAAGCAGCCAGATGGAAAGACCAGCTTCGCCAGCACGTTCGCCGCGCGGAGCACCAGTGCGCTGCTGGAGGCCTTGACGTCTGGTGGAATGACCGGATCGTTGGCGAGGGCCGAAGCTTGCTTTGAAATCACCAGGGCGTATAGGAGGCATCGGCTCGCTGTCTGGCTGGTTGGCTTCGAGAATTGCATGCTATCAGCCACCACTTCCAGAAGACTTTCTGTGAACATCTGAAGAGATCTCACACAGTGGCGGCGGTCGACATGATCCAGGAACGCCAAGCAATGGGAGAAGTATCGAACCGTTGACCGCAGCATGTAGTCCACATTCGACAAGGTCAGCACCTCTGTTTCTGGCGGATCGGTGGATGTCTCTTCTCGGTCCAAAAGACGCAAAGCGTTAGACACTGAGATGGGGACTCGCAAGAGCTCGACCGCCACAGTCTCGGTCCAGGGCCCCCAATTGAAGATCTCGTTGCCCACGTGCATGCGTATGCGGTTGCGGACAACGTCGAGATAGCGACCACCAAAGGTGAGGCTTGCCGCAAATTCACCGCTGCCGATGAAGGAACTTTGATGAAAATACGTTCCAACCGCCAGAGGCAGCACGTCGAAGTCAGTAGCGTACCGAGTATTGAAAGGCCCCAAACCCTGCAGTACTTGACTTGAAACAGGGGCGACTGCATCATTTTGGATCGCGTCCTCTACGACTTCGACCAGCTCAGGAACAGGCTCACTTGGCTGTCGGTACTCCCGCAATTCTGCATCGACTCGTTGTGGTGGCCGTTTGCGCGTCCGGTATGGCATGCTTCTCGGCTTTAGGGAGCGACCATCGTCGTTCTCGTTATCTGTGCTCCCCGGTCGATTGGTCTGTCCCTCAAGGTGCCTCTGTTGCTGGCCTGAGGTGCCTGAATCACGCAAATACCGCTGCATTGTGACGTCGGACACGGGGGTTTGCCGATGAGGCCGTGCGACACTTTCAGTGAGGCAATGCGTGCGGCGCTCGAATGCGGCTGAGCGGTGGTCGCGGTCGAAATCGGTTTCAAGCGTTTCCAGCTGAGCGCCGCGAGCTCGAGCGCTGTCTAGCTGAGCTCGCGCGAATCTGTGGGCTGCTCTCTTGTTCCAAGTCAATTCACCGCGTGCCGCGCTGCCCGACTTTGACCCTTTTGAGGTTGTAGCTCTAGGTGCTTGTCCGATATGGGTCTGCCGCATCTGTTTTGGTCGAACCACGTTCACAGCCTTTCTCTTGGGAGCATTATGTTGTATAGACGGCTGTGTCCGGTTTTGCTCTACTATCTGCCGCGGCGATCGTGAAGGCATATGATCGGGAGGCGCGATGTCTTCGTGAAGTTCAACGTTGTCGCTCTCGCCTTGGACATCTGGCCGTGCACTGGACAGCTCTTGCGGCCTGATGGTTCCTTCACGCCAGGCGTTCAAGACGGAGTTGGCGTCCTCTGTGTCTTTGAGCGTGGCTAAACGAATGTGCTTTCGACTTGGGCTATGCCGTCCAAAGTCCTCCTGAGCGCGGGCTTTTCGCTGCGCGACCCGCACGAACTGAGGGACGTTTCGTAGCGTTGAACTTGACTCACGGGGCGCGTCGAGGATGCTCAAGCTGTGGTCGTGGCGCTGTGGTCTTGCATGTTGATGTTTTTGCTTCCTCCCAGATTGAGAAGTCCTTTTCCTGGGCACGCTGGTAGAACTCCAAGGCCTCCGCTTTTCAGCCGTATGCGCCGTTCTTGGTCGTTTGGTCTCAAACGACTCAGTGATTCTGGGCTGATGATTTTTCCGTTCCGTTCCACCTCCTCTGATCCGACCCGCAAACATCGCGTCGACCCAGTCGGCTTCCATTTGATCGTCGTCAACGCGGGCATTGGCCCAGTCACCTGTTCCGACTTCCACATCAATGCGAGGCTGCCTCAAGCCGCTTGCGTTGCCTCTGGAGTAGGGCTCGTCACTACTGCTTTCATCGCTCAAACCCAGAGAGTGTGATCTTGCCTTCGATCTCGGCTGGGTGGACGTGACCTTCCGCGCAAGGCCTTTTTGTGGCACAGTCTTCGTCGGCGACCGCGATGCGTCCTCAAATGCTTTGGTTGGTGAACGAGAAGGCTTTTTCTGCTGCGCACGAAAATCGATTTTTAACCATGAAGCTGGGAGCACACCCCGGATACGTTTGCGCTCTCGGACCAAACCGCGGCTTTGGCCCTCGGTGTCTTCCTGCGTTGGCGCATGTGGCTCTGAATCACTTTCCGATGAATCGCTACTGATGGTCGTGGCTTCCGCGACGCGTAATCGCATAGCGTCAGGCGTGTTTGGTCGGGGCAGAACGGTAGACTCGGACGAGTTGAGGTGTCTCACGCGGCGGGGTGGACGTCCGGAGGAAACTTGCGGAGTTGGCAAAGTGGCTGGCGATACGCCATGGGGTAGCCTGAAACCGATGGCGCGAGCCTCTGTCACCAGACCGAGGCCACCGGAACTCAACGGCGGTGTCGGCGGCTCGGAGTGGATTGGCGGTGCTCTTTGATCTGCGGCTGCTGTATTTCGAGGGGCAGTCTTGAGGGTCCTCGCATTATGCGTGAGCTTCCTCCGTTTGCTATCTCTCTGCGCTGAAGAGCCACTTGGCTTGCGTATCAGCTCTCTTACATCGGGTAAATCATCATCGCTGCCGATTCGCCTCCCGTGAACGGAAGAATTGTTCAGTTCGACGAGCGGAGATCTCGTGGACGAACTCGCATAGAATCCAGGGTTGCTGTCTTTCGATGTCATCTGGCTTGAACTCTCTTGATCCGCGACAAATCCGTCGTGTGCTTCGGGAGCCTTCAGTTCTGGGGGCATGTGATTGACAGGTCGCAGGCCGCGCGACCGCCATTGCTCTTGATGCTGAGCCTTCTCAAACATGTAAGGGTGTAACTGCTTCTCCTGACGGGCGCGGAGGCCACGTCCCAGCGCGGCTGTGGGTGTATCTTCTGCGGTGGCGATGTGTTCGACAATCTCTTCGCCAGTGTTTAGAGGCATTGCCCCGGCAGAACCCAGATCTGAAAGCCAGAACTCTTGAGGTGGCGGAGAAACCTCTCGCTCGCTCAAGGGCGAGGAAAGTATGTCGGACACGTCAAGGTCATTCTCCTGTGCTCGCCTCTCTTCGGCTTGGGGACCGCCCTCGCTTCTGAGACTGGTGCTCGTATCTTGTGCTCGTGGTAACGAGTTGTTTTTAAGCACCTGGCCTTCCACTTCGCTTCGAGCGCCCTCTCCCTGGATCGCCATGGAACTGAAGGGGTCCGTCTGGCCATGCTGAGTATCAACCGGAAGCTCGTGATGGGGCGGTTCGGCGCTCGTGGTGCGCTCGCCAGCGTGGGGTTCGTTCGCCGCATGCTGAAACGACGTTCTCGGTACTCGAGTCCTAGTTCTAGTCGAGGAGAGCTGGCTGGAGGTGACGGGTGCATTGTATGGGTGTTCATCTCGCTGGCTGTTGATTGGCGACGATGGAACGTCCCAGACATCGCATCCACCTCTCAACCCTTTCTCTTTTGGCGAGATTGCCGTGCTTTTCCGCACAGGTGCTCTGGTAGCACGCGACTTCTTTCCGTAGCCAGAGATGGTTGCAGGACCCAACCAATCTTCGTCCTCGTCCTCGTTGCCTCCATTTTCCACATTTTTTTGAATTTCCAGCGGAGTAAGCGCCTGCTCACTGGAGCCATTCTCATCTGTCCTGGCCCGTTTTCGTGCTCTTTCCGGGCTAGACGAGCTGGCACTCTGGCTGAGCTCTTCCTCATCTTCAGAGTCCAGCGCCACCCCACGAGATTGCCACCTTTTCATTGGTCCTGACCTTCATTGCTGTTCGTATCGTGTCCTGTTCATCAATGCCGTTCATTCGTGAGGCGCTGACATGAGAAATGCTGAAAATCGAAGCCTTCGAATCAGCGCGAATCGGACTGAGGATGGACGACGCGAAGCGCGTCGCCTGGCGTCCCTCGGAGCGGGCCGCGACATCCGCACGTGTTGATTGACGGACCCCGCTACGTCACCCTCTTCAGGCATCTTGGATGGTGACAGTCTCGACTCATCTGCGTGCTCTACTTATCCTCCCGCCAAAACCGCTACGAATTACACGGAAAAATACATTCACCTTGCACCATGGCTCAAGATCCTCGAGCGCTCCTTCAGAAGGTTAGTCCGTCCCGCAGCGGGATGCCTACCACCGCAGCCCCACGTTAACGCCAGCGATATCTTCCAGGCCGACAAGCAGGCAGCTTCGGCGGGGGGAGGCTTCTCACTCTTCGGCGGAAAGACCGAGAAGTACGAAGCTGCTGTCGATCTCTACCAGCAAGCCGCAAACGCCTTCCGACTCCAGAAGTCCGGCAAAGAAGCTGGGCAGGCATTCGAGCGCGCCGCGGCGATCCAGTCGAACAACCTTAAAGAACCGGACGATGCTGCGAACACATGGACCGAAGCCTACAAGAGCTATCGCAAAGACGAGCCTGAGGACGCGGCGAGAGTGCTGGAGCAGGCGATAGGGCACTACACGATGAAGGGGAACTTCAGAAGGGCGGCGACGCACAAGCAGAACCTGGCGGAGCTGTACGAAGTTGAGTTGGGCGATCTGAAGCGGGCGATGGAGGCATATGAGACCGCTGCGGGGTGGTATGAGAACGACAATGCGGAAGCGTACGTACTAGCGAGTGACCTAAAAAACGGTCGGAGTTGACAGCTGACACTGAGCGCAGACTGGCCAACAAGCTCTACCTCAAATTCGCCGACATCGCCGCGCTGGAGGGCGACTACCAGAAATCTATCTCAAACTACGAGCGCGTAGCCAGGAGCTCGATCAACAACAATCTGATGAAGTGGTCCGTCAAGGAATATCTTCTGAAAGCCGGCATGTGCCACCTGGCCTCCGGGGACGTGGTGGCCTCGAATCGCGCGCTTGAGTCGTACCGCGACCTCGACCCTCAGCTCACCCAGACGAGAGAGCACCAGCTACTGAAGGATCTTCTGGAGGCGGTGGAAGAGGGCGACCAAGAGAAGTTTGCGGACAAGCTCTTCCAGTTTGATCAAATGTCGAAGCTGGACAAGTGGAAGACGACGGTGTTGCTCAGAGTCAAGGAAGGAATTGAGGAGAAGGGAGAGGACTTTTCATAGGAAGGCTGCAGCAGGTTTGGATTGACGCGCGGAGCGACGATGGCTTTTGATACCAGTACAGTTTTGACGACCGGCAAAAACTCTCGACATCTCGTGCAGCAACTTTGCTGTCCACTACATCTCAATCTCCTAGCACAACCACGGAAAGACCGGACTGAGGCCTACTCGGCAGATCACTCTTCATTCTGGTTTCGCGTCAGCGTGGTTCCCATTCTCATGTTCTTCGAGTGTATTTCGTAGGCGCTCAATCAGGCCGAACAAGTGTTCGACATTATTTTGAATCAACATTGTGTGTTATGAAGTCGACCATCAAATTGTTTTCTCATCAGGGAACGCGTCGGGGTGGGGAAGAGAAGGGTTCCATCCGCTTACCTGAATCTCGTGTTCTCGTCGCACATGTGATCGCGCCGCCGGTACAGCGCGCGTAGGTCAGGCCGGAGCCCTGGAGCAGTCTTCGACAAGGGCAGTGCCGAAGTTGTTGTTTGGGCTCGCGGCCTTCCTCCTTCAAGCCAGAGCAGCGGCATTCCTAGCCGTTCACTTCTCCTGTTCGCTCTGCAGCTTCTCCTGCGGCTTTTGCATATTGTTCTGAGCAGCCTGCGTCTGCTCGACCGGGCTCGTCTCTTTTTTCCCCCTCCCAAAGATCGCGTTTCGGATCCCCCAGGCGAAGCCGCCTTTAGTGTTGGTGTCTACCTCGTCGCGTGCTTCTTTGAAGTCTTGCAGTATGGCCTCGCTGATTACCCCGTCGCGTCCCTTCTCTTCCTGCTGTTTGATTGTCTCAGATGCGCCGCCATCGCGCTGTTTTTCAAATTCCGGGACAAACGAAGAGTAGGCTGGAGATGGTAGAGTGAGATACTGGACTAAGCGGGGTGATGGGGGCTGAGTTTACCTGTGAACACGCCTGTGATCACGGCGAGGCCTATGCCAGCGTTTCGAAATGCTTTGCTCATGATGGGGTGGGCTGAAGAGAAGTTTTGAGGAGGTGAGGTGTGAAAAGAACGTCGCTTCGGCCATCTCGGGGGTCTCCGCCGCATATTAACTCCGAACGTCACTCCACCTTTCCATGTTTCCAGACACGCTCCTCAAGACATTCCCCCTCCAAATGTGAGCCTCGCGGGTCTCGAATTTGAGCAAAAGCAGTCGATCCAAGATGTACAGGATCGCCACCCGGATGCCTTTGACATCGGCATCGCCTATGCGCCTACGACCCACGCGATTCAGACACATCTTCTCCACCTCGATAACAGCACGCAACAGCAGCACGGGGGCATCGGATGGCGAGCTCGATGTTGAGAACCTTGTAGCACAATCAGCGTGGTCCGCTGCTTCATTGCTCCCCCCGAAAGATCAACCGCACGAAGTCACGTCCAAGCAACTCCATCACCTCCTCCGGCTCTCTGCGCTCCCCCCTCCAAAGGATGCCGCCGAAGAGCAGGAAATGCTTACAACCCTCTCTTCACAACTGCACTTTGTCAAAGTGATACAAAACACGGATACGGCGGGTGTTGCGCCACTACAGAGTTTGCGAGACGAAACGGTAGAAGGGCGGCATGTCGCAGAGCTTGACATGGAAGCTCTGATGCCAGCACTGGAGAACGAAGAGGTGCGAGGAATGCATCACAAGAGGATCAAGCGGAAGCAGACCGACCCGCGCCCGTGGACAGGTGAGAATCTATGGGATCCACTGGGATCAGCCGGGAAGACAGTCGGAAAATACTTCATCGTTGAAGGTGGAAAAGAAACATGACACGCTCAACTTCCTCCTACTGAACCCACTCGACACTCTGACCATCCACTCGACACTCGACACTCGATTAATGAAAAGCATTTCGCCCTTGAAGCAGACTCCGGGCCCGCCCAAGACTCCTCGCAACAGAAGACGCAGCAGAAGACAACAACCCCTTGCCACCATCAATCGACCTTTGAACGCGTCCCTCCAATTCCTTCTTGCAACGGCACCGAGTCGAGACCCTGCTCAGAGTGTCCGTTGGTCGGGGTCTGCGGCTCCAACCCGTTCGCTTTTCCAGCCTCAAGAGGACCAACGCTCCCGAACAGCGAGCCCCCCAGGTTCAGGACGTTGTTGATGCGCAGCACCATGATGTAGTAAAGCGTGACGCCGACGACAAGGATCTCCTCTCTGGCTGCGCGATCGGTCGCTTTCGGCCCAACGAACTCGATCAGACCGATTTTCTTCACATACCAGAGATTGGTCTTGAACCTCGCCACGGGCTCCTGCTTGTCGTTCACGCACACGAAGTCCCAATGCTTGAAGTTGGTGTCGCTAGTCCATGTCATGGTGATTGGCTCGTCGGTGTCGGAGAATAGCGTGGAGAGATGGGTGTATGCGGTTTTGAAGCGCTTTAAAGCCCGGAGTTGGCCTTTTCTGCCGTAGAACTCGTAATCGCCGTGGATGGAGACGTAGTGCAGAGTTCCGGTAGCGAAGACTTGCTTGTCTTGGATCGTCTTGAAAACAGCATGCGGGGCCGCAAATCGTCTCGTCTCCATTATGTAGAGGGGTTCCTCTTTGCCGCCCTCGGTGATCAGGGCACTCCACTTCTTCCACGAGTAATCCACTTTGAGCATGGTGTTTTCAACTGTCTCGTCCGGCAGGGACGTCGCGCTCGTGGTTGGTTTCATTTTGAGCTGTATATCGGGGGCTCGCAAGGAGTAAAAGGTGTTCCAGGTTGGCTTTCGTGTTCGACGAGATGGGATCAACGGGTTTGGTCTGGGCTATCTACTCTCAAGAAAGGGCGGGCAATCATCAGTTTATATGGTTTTGGAACGGGTCCACGGTTGCTCAGCCCAGTCGCTCGAGTGGGTAGCCCTAGACGTGGACTAAGACAAAGGACAAGGCTTCAGCTTCGTTGGTGTTAGCGTGGCCATTGGTCACGGTTGGCGCTAGTCCGCTTCGGGCTGAACGCAGCGCTCCGCATCCTTCGTCTCCCCCCACCGACCGTCGAACAACCTCTTACGCACTCGCTTGTTGGATCTGCGCTTTCACTACTTGCATGTGCCTCTTCTTACACTGCTGTTACAGGCCATTCAATGACAGATTGAACGGCCGAAGCTTACCATCAACCCCAGCTGAATGACGCTGCAGCGGTCGCGTGATTTGCTCCGATCGGAGGAAAAGTCTCCGACGGCACAAATCACCCTCGCAAGTGTGCATTCAACAAATGAGACGCGGCGCACGACAAAAAATGACCAGCTTAACTCATACTGGCGACTGGAAAATGAAGCAGATATCCTTCGAGGCCTACGCAGCATGAGCTTCTCTATCCTTCTCAGTTGCCGATGAATAATACGTATATCTGCCTCGGTCCCCGACGCAAGACCCACGCGGCTTTTCATCCAGCACTGCTTCTCTTGTCAGTCCGCGAGCTTTTCTTCGGCTCCTCCTCCTGCGACATCAGCCCATGGGATCGAAAGAAAAGGCAGCCGATACAGCTGCTATCACTGGGCATTTCACGCTCCGGCACGGCGTCCATGCATTCTGCGCTTATCACGCTCGGCTTCGAGACGTACCATGGCTTTCGTGCCTTCGCCGAGATACGCGACTATAAGATGTGGCCTTCTGTCTGTCGGACGCACTTCCTGCCGTAGCCCTCTAGTGCATGCCCAGCCGTGAATCGCAAGTCCCTGCATAGGGCATCGGGCCACACGAGCGCCGTCACGGACATGATGGCCATTCTGTTCACCGAAGAGCGCATCGCCACGTCCCGAAGGCGAAAGTGGTCCTCGACGAGCAGATGCATGGAGCCTTTGTCGCTTCCTATGACAGCAAAGTTTGGTCTACCGTTGCATGGCTGAGTCCTGTCAAAAACAGTGCTTTGTACCGTTCGGGAGGACGTTGCACGCGGCGGTTCTGGTGCGGAAAACGCTTGATAGGGAGTGGCGGCATAGCGTTTGACATATGGAAGGCAGATACAAAGTCTTATAAATTGCGTCTTGCTTCCCGTTTCTGGGTCCCATGCTCCCATCTCCCCGGTCACCGCGAAGGCTTGCAAATTGAACTGTCACTCTGCGTTTCCTAATCTCCCTATATGGATGCTATTGTCCACCCTGTCACCCAAGCATACGAGCCCAGTGAGGCCCCTTCGCGAGCATCTCCGATGGCATTTGTCGAAACCCGCTCATCATCTTGGAGTAAAGTGTACTCATCCCAAACACGAACACGGCTGTGAGCATTGACACCCGCGCCGCAAGTCCAGGCCCTTACATTTCTACAATACCCCATCATGCTGAGGTCTCAGAGCGCTCCCATGCCTTAAGCAGAGTTAAGGTCACTCCTACGTTGCTGTAGCTGTTCAGCGAACAAAGGCTTCCCCACACCAAGGGTCACGTTAGACTCTGCACTCAAGACGGCAGCCTCAGGCGAGCTACCAAGGCCGCGAGCCAACCTTTGAGGTCGATTGCTTCTGCATGTAATTGGGAACTTGATAACGCGAAACTTATGCCAAGTCGGACGACGCTGGCGATGTAGACATGTTGATGATATAAAACAAGGTAGGGCGAGATGCTTGCTCAGCCATCCGTATTCGTATGTGGTGAGCGAATACCGAAGCGCTGTCCGCTGACGTCGAAGGATGATTTGCCAGACCTCTGCCCTAATCCCTATGTGGCTAACGTCGACAGCTTCTATTGGTCGGCGAGGCGCATTGAGAGAACATCAAAGCCAACAATCTCAGCCTCGCGGCGATCTTCGAGATACACGGTGGTTTCGACCGCGTTGAGCTTCTTCAGCTGAAGGGGGCTGATGCATCAAGTCTACGTTGGATAGGCGCAATCAGATACGTCGATCTTGCCGCAAGATATATATAAAGGAAAGCATGTCAACTTCGGAACGTAAGCAACTTCATTCTGCCAACATCTCCTACTATTGTTCCCTATTTCAACGTCTTGCCTGCCGCGCAACCCACATCCAAGCGGGAACATATCAAACTGCACAACATGGAATCGCTAGTCGACAAGCTCATGGACAAGAAGCGCCAACTGATTCCAGAGAAAATGGACTATGCCTACGCATTCACCATCCGCCCATCTAAAACCGACAGCCATTACCTCGAAGTCCGTCTTACCACGCACCCCGCCGAGGCACCACCCGTTTGCTTCTTCAAGACATCGTCGTGGAGAGGCCCAGACCTCGTCTTCACTAGGAGCAACCAAGGCGTGCCAGGCGCTGTCATCGGCGAATCGAACATCAAACCGATGTCGTCGAAGGCAGAGCTGGTGGTGAACGGACAGCCAGTGCGGATAAAGCAGAGCACCTGGAGTGGCAGCTTCGACTTCGACTTTGCACCACTGGGTTCTTTTCGCTGGAAGTCGAGTTCCTGGGAACTTCAGGACCAGGGAGGGACGAGTTTGGCTCGGATGAAGTCCGAACATTTGGGAAGGTGGAAAATCGAGATTCTGGCCCCATGCGACGACCGCTTCATCGATCTGGTGTTGCTCACGGGGCTCTCGGCGAGGAGGCTTGAAAAGGCTGCCAACGAGATTGCCGACGCGGTTGGGGATGCCGGCGGGGCGGCGGCGGGCGTGTGATGCGACGTCGAGACAGCACGCAGGTGTCTTTGTCGAAGTGCTAAAGAAGTGTCGCTAGATGGAGTGTACTTCATGACCGTGTGTGTTGTTAAATGAGCAAACAGGCGTCCTTTCTGCCCTATGTCAACGCGATCCCACTTGATGGGATGGTGCGCGAGCGTACGCCAGTCTTGCCATCTTCGAACGTGGTAATGAAGATGCCAATCGCACAAAGTCCGCCGTCTCAACACCATCCCCGGCATACCTAGCCGCGACGGCAGGGAAGCCGTGCCGGCTTTTGAAGGTCATGCAGCTTTGACCGCCCGACTGAAGGCTTCGGCGGTGCCTCGTGCAAAGACCAGTCACACGAACCTTTCACACGACATCCTGCAGCACCGTCCCTTCGCGGACGTCGTAATTGAGTCCATCGTGACAAAGCGCTGTGAAATCGGAGCAAAAATCGGAGTAGCGACGCACGATGTTACTTCGAATGGCTGGGTCGATGGTGCACTGCATCGCTGCGACAAAGCACAGAATTACCACCGACGAGCCCATGGGACGGAACGGCTCTGCAGCGTCCGCCAAGGCCATGACCTCCTCGACAAAGCCCGCGCATTCTTTCCAGAGACCGGCTCTTTCTTCTTTGGTGCACAGGGGTCGAAGCAGAGGACTAATAGCGCAAGGGGAGAAGAGCGCCAAGCCGTACATGCGCTGGCAGTGAGCATACATCATCCATTCCCGAGAGGGCCGGTAGCTGCACTGGCCGGAGTTGAAAAGGTTGGCCGAGACCTCGAAGTATTGTTTCCGTGTCTCTGCAAGAATCTCCAGCGAACTGTCGTAGACTCCTCGGGTGCGCTGATGTAAGTTCCGACAGAACGCATTATCATCCAAGGTGGTCAGTCTCCTGATGTCGACCAGAATCGGAGGAACCCCAGCAAAACAGTTCATCAAGCGAGCTGCAACACTGGGCGAATCGAAAACGTGCTCGGTCATATCACGCCATTCGTCGCAAGATAATACGATATCTCGATTGATGAGACTCTCGAGGATCTTGAGAGCAGGGTAAGCTTTTGCGACCAGGGCTCGTCCCAGCACATTTACATACCACCGTTCCACTGAGACCTGCTAAAAGCGCCTTCTCGAAGGGATCGTCTGCTCTCCGTCGAAGTCCCTTCGCTTTGAGAATCGCGACTGCTCCTTGGCAATGACCCGTGAAACGACTCCCATTTGTGCCAATGAAGGTCTCCTGCCGTCAGCACCAAAAACATAATCTTTACGTCGCAGAGGCGGGCTTAACAAACCTGACATATCATGAGCATCATCACGGCGCACAGCGTATTCACATCTTGAGCGGTGTCTCTGTCGTTTAGACATTCCCTCAACACCGTTAGAGCGTGCCCGTAGCTGGAGAAGTCTGCTGGCGATGCGCGGCTTCCGAAATGCAAAAAGCGGTTGTAGCATCTTGTGAGCGCCACGGCCGCTGCATCAAGAGCTGCGTTCGCGCCCAGGCGTTTCGGCACCTCCGTTAGGTAATCGCCGAAGCCCCAAGTAAGATTGCGCCGGATGTCGCTGGTCGTACTGATCTTGACACTATCGAGCAATCCAGCGACGAACAGTGTCTGCTGATTGCTCGGCGGCGGTAATATCGATTTGGACACCGCAGTCTCACTGTCCACGGATTCTGAGGTGCTCGAGTCGAACGGGCCTTTGTACGGAGCTTCGAACTTGTACCTGCGCTCGCCTGAGCCAGCACAAGGGATAGCAAGGCGTTTGCATCGTGAACAAGTCGGCTTCGTCTCGTCGCACTGCTAAAGAGTCAGTCTAGGATTTGCTTCAGTCCTTCGGCGAACATGCCTTCTTCTTCTGTTTGCGACACGCTGTGCATGCTCGTCCTGACGGGACCCCAGGCATGATTCAGAGTGTGGAAGGAATCGAGATCATGGCGCAGAAAGCATGTTTTTTAAGTTGGAGCGGACGCGATCTGTGAAGCATGCTCCCCCAAAGCATGTTACCGGTACCCTCTTTGCGGCTGATGCGGCTGAGGGCGGTGCGGTGGCTGTGGTGAGAGCTGGACGGCTGTAGAAGCGAGACGTCTCGGCGAACGCGATGGGGGGCGAGGGGGGTTGTTTCCAGGCAGAAACATCTTCGCCACATTCCTGCCTAATGCTGCCCAGAAAGGAAACACCACAAGAAACATCTTATTATTCCAGCTTGAATATTTCCCTGCTATATTGGCGGGGAAAGTATTGGCAACGTTTTTCGACAGCCGGAAATGTTTACTGCACTTTCGCCCGGACGCCATCCCCTCACGGTAGATCTTGTCACAAAATTTTGCCGCAATGGAGGAAAACATGTGTCCCAAGCCCGATGGACACATGGGCTGGCTCAACAGAAGGTCGAGAAGCTCGGGGCATTGCGGTGTGACTCTATCCGTTGCATACCACCTCCACCATAAGGCCGGGAGAGACTCAACCCTTCCCACCCTCCAGCCTCTCAATCTCCTTCCTCACCCTCTCGGTTTCGGCCAGCACCTCAGCATACTCCTGCGCAACCCTCTCCAACCCCCCAGCACCTCTACATTCCTCCAACCTCTCCTCAGCCTCACGAATCTTTCGCCTTGTTCCCATTTTCTCCCTGTCCAGCTCCTCCTTCTTGACCTTGAGAGCCTCGCGCAGCTCTGGCGACTGCACCTGCGACATTAGCTGCGCCTGTTGGATAGCCAGCTTCTTGCTCGCGCCCTCGGCCACGAGTGCAAGATAGTCGGCCTTGGCTTTCGTGCCGCGCGCCACGGAGCCGTGGGTGGTCTGCTCCAGGAGGCGGATGGAAGTTTCGATCACGGCAGTTTGAAGGTCGTGGAGGTCAGTCGCTTCGTGTGCAAGCCGCAGGCGGTATTCTGCGACGCTGGCATTGGTCGTGGCGAGAGAGTTCTGGATTTCCTTGACCGCGGCCGGCAGATCTTGTGACTCCGGTGGATCTTCTGGCACGAGAAGTGTGGCTATAGCGGAGGCATCTTGCTGGAGGAGCAGTGTTAGAGCGCTTGTGATCTGCCCTATTTTCTCCTGTGCGTATGTAGTCAGCATTGGCGGGTCAGCAGGAATCGACACAACATGTACCTTGAACCTCCCCAGCTCATCAGTCAAAAGCTCTTTGTCGTCTTCGGCGATCTGCCCATCGAGTAGAGCGGCGATGACCGCGACGAGGTCTTGCAACTAGAGGTAGGAAGCGTTAGCATGGGCTCCCTGGCCGTGACCAGTTGGGGCGCAACCGACTTCCACTGGCAATGTGCCATTACGGTATGACAGAGAATGCAGACCAGATACGATCAACCCTCTTTTTGCAGCTTCAATGCGTACTTTCCGGAGTTCCTATGTCGCGCATGTCAGCATTTCATTCTGCGGTTCCGAGGTGCTGCAGCCCAAACGCCAGGCTCGACGCTCGGCGAGAGGTGTGAAGAATGCAAACGCGTTGGCAAAGTGTTGTATCCCCATGGCATTAAGTGACAGGAAACGCTTGAGCGATGCGACCTACCTCCGCTACCGTATCCCGCTCTTTCAGCGTCTTGCCATCTGCCTTCGAGCTCCCGTCTGCATTCAGCTTGTTTGTGCACAAGTCGCGGTACAGCGCGTCAATTTTGGGATTCGCTGACAGGACGCTGGCGTTTACTGGAGGAAGCATTGTTGACGGCGGCGCAAAGGACGCGCACTTATGCACCTGTCAAGACATTCATCCGCGAGGTGCTTGGCGCGGCGAAGCGAGGACGGGAGCGTGAGCTCGTTTCGACTTCGCGCTAATCACCGGAAAACGAATGCCAAAAAATGCATTTCGCACCTAAACAGCAGGTCGAATGAGTCACCAGATTTTTGATCGATTACTGAACTATCATCACAGCCACAAGGCACAAAAACATGCAGACGACCCCAGTAACGCATCTCGTGCCCAGCCCAGAAAAGCACACAACCCATTATAAGGCCTAGTGGCACCTAGGTGGAGGCTTTCTGAACTGGCCTCGTTATCTCGCCTTTCGCCTGGGACTGCAGCGCAACCAAGCGCATTGATAGATTCACCAATGCAGGAGCTCCGTCGCCGGCGCTCCCAATATGACTCCAGCGCAACAAGAGAACGAGCACTCGGCAGGAAACGATGTCAGCAAGCCCGCCCGACTCTTGTCCAGGAACTGCGTGGCAATCGACATCCGTCGCGTGGATTGTGACTTTCCACTCCCATGCAAATGTGAGAACTTCGCCATCAGGCGGCGCTCAGAGGTAGACTGATTCGCGAGCAAGACTTGACGGTGGATGTAGACGGCCTCGTCAGCCGGGTGATGACAGAGGCCTTCTAGCAGCAACACAGCACGTCCAGGCGATGCAATCACGTCGAGGTAAGCATAAGCAGGTCGAGAAGAGACAGCACCAACGGCCGAGAACGGCGAAGCGGAAGAAGTCCGTAGAAAAAAATCACCCGTAGCTTGCGAGCAGTCGCAGCGTGAGCAGTCCAGATCACCAGAGTCACGAATCACCGCAATGTCGCATCAAAGTCACAGCACGCCTGTCACGAATGCGAACGCGCTTACTGGGTGCCAGGGGCACCTCCACTTCCGGGTTGTTGTTGTTGTCCGAGATTGGCCATCTGCTGGGCGTACCACTGGAACACTGCAGCTTGGCCGCCCCAGGCAGCATACGGGTCCTGTTCACTCGACTGGGGTTGCTGTGGCTGGGCGGCTGGTTGCGACCCCGGCATTTGAAAAGCCGGCGTCTGGGCAGGCGCCTGCGAACCTTGCTGCGCCGACTGCATCCATGAGGGATACCCTGATGCAGCTGCCGGTGGCTGCTGTTGTGAGTACCCATCTTGCCGGGCGTTGTTGCCACGTCCGCCATGCGAGCGCCCCGCTGCCGCATCGCGCTGCTGCACCGTCTCCACCTTCTCCCAGATCACACGCTCGGCTTCAGCCATGGCGCTAGCAGATCCAGCCAGGTCGATGTCTCTGTTAATGTCTGGGTTCTTGGGCTGATTCACGTTGATCTTGCACCCCGATGTCTTTTGCATGTCCTTGATAGTCTCGCCGCCTTTCCCGATGATCATACCAACGGCCTCGGATGGCACCTGAATCGTCTTCTCCACGTGGTCTCGTCCGCCTTGGCCGCCTCCGCCCTGGCCACCACGGTACCCTTGGTTGTCGTAGGATCGTGCGCGTTGAGGGGGGCCCGGCGGCTGAGATCCTTGGTCACCTCCGCCGTCGCGAGTATCGCTTTCCACAACTTCCAAGATGAGGTTCTTTGCCATCCGCGTCGCGTAGTCGTCGCCGATGAGGTTAATGGGGCGCAGACCGTTGACACTCTTATTCTCCCCCAGGATGTTAACGTGGCAGCCACTCTTTTCTTGCAAGTCTTTGATGGTCTCTCCCGCACGCCCAATGATGAGGCCCACTGTCTTATCCGGAACCATGATCTGGGTGTTCAACTCGCCATCCCTTAATGCCGGCAGGTTGACCTTGGCTCTGCCAGGTTGTCCTGCACTGTACGCCCCCTTCTCTTGCATGACGTTCTGGCCTCCGTTCTCATCGATGATTCCGTAGATGGCAGCTTTTGCGCTCTCGCGGGACCGTAAGTTGCCCGAGATGGTGCACTGGCGCTCGGGAACCTGCGTATCCTTGGCTTGGATGAACTGCACCCGCGCGCCAGTATCCGACTCAATCTTGCGCATGTTCTCGCCGTTGCGTCCGATGATCAACCCCACGAGAGACGACTTCACACGGATAGTCTCGGTCTCGCCGTCGTTCGAGCGGTAACCCTCGGGGGGATCTTTCGATCCCCGCATGTTGCGGTCGTCTGAGGGTGAGCGGCGGTGGCTTCCCCGCCTCGGGTCTTCGCGACGCTCATCGCGGTAGGGGTTGGAGCCGTATGCCGATCTTCGGGGGGGCGAACGCGACCTAGATTGTCTGTAGCCACGTGAAGCGAGTCTCGGATCTGCGCTCGGTACAGCTGAGTTAGTCAATGTCGAATCTAACAGCTACCGGGGTTGTGTGAAGTGCCACCCACCTGATCCCTGAGCAGGGCTGTGTACCGCTACGCCTCTGTCCGCTGCGATGCTCTTAGCCTTCGCAATGGCGTCAGCGATGCTCACAGAGCCGCTGTTGACAGGTTTAATCGAGCTCAGGTCGACGCTGCCGGTGTTGGAGGGCTGAGGGAGATAGCTTCCCCCAGGGGGTGCGCCTGGGGGTTGGGCCGGAATGTTCGAAGGGTAGCCAGGGGGCGGCCCCTGACCTGGAGGAAGCTGTTGCTGGGGCGTTGGAGCTTGAGGTGTTCCCGCATTTTGGTTAGCTGGGACGCAGTTAGCCATTGTAGTCACGCGTAGGGGGGAACAAAGCGAAGGCTTCACTCACCGAGGGCCGCCAGGATGGAGGAGATGTCGGGTTGCGCCATGTTGGCGGTCGGCACGGTGATGATGCTGAGCTGAGCGTCTCGCGGGTGCAAATTGTCTTCGATGCAATTCGAGGTGAATCCGCAGGTTGTACGTGAGCGAAGAGGGGGGTGGAAGGAGATGGAGAAACCTGGAAGCGTAATGAGGAAAGTGAGCTCGGCTTTGTGAGCAGCGAAAAAGGCAAGTGGTCCGTGCACGTGACGATAAATCGACAAATCGCCGCTCTCTCAATTGAACTTGTTTAGTGACGACGACGACTCAGAGAACACCATCACCGATCTGATTCTACGATATTGGATCCTTGTTCCAGCTAGGAATCTTCGTGGACCTGCTAGAAGCAAAGCTCTCACTCGACGCTCCATACCGCCATCCTCGTTTGCCACATCGCAACATCTAAACCAGGTCCTCCAGCATGCCGGTCCAGAGCAAAGCCATTGTCGTAGGCATCTCTGGCCCTTCCTCCTCCGGAAAAACAACGCTCGCCCGCCTCCTGCGCGATGCTTTCCCCAACACCGGCATCCTTCACCAAGACGACTTCTACAAGCCGGACTCAGATATTCCAATGCATCCCACAGCCGGCGTCGCAGATTGGGACTGCCTCGACGCGCTCGACGTTCCCGCCCTCGAGAAGGTCTTGAGTTACGTGCGCGAGCACGGAACGCCGCCCCCAGATCTGGTGTCGAAGGAGGACAAGAACGCGGTCGGCGAGGTAGCGGTCGACAAACGGGTTGTGGAGGATCTGAAGTGGCGAGCGGGAAAGTGGATGTTCCAGGACGTCCCCCCGATTATCATCTTGGATGGATTCCTGCTTTATTCGGAGGAGATGCGCGCGGTGCGGGAGCTGCTGGACGTACGGATCTTCTTGCGGGCGTCATATGCCACTGCGAAGGCCAGGAGGGAACAGAGGACGGGCTATGTGACGGTGGAGGGGTTTTGGGAAGACCCTCCAGGCTACGTGGATGATGTTGTGTGGCCGAACTATGTGAAGGATCATGCTTTCATGTTTGAGGGCGGAGATGTTGAGGGAGCCTACAAGCGCGATGTGTTGGAAACGAATGGCATTGAAGCCATGCCACAAGCTTCAGAGGTTGACATGACGAGCTGCTTGGAGTGGGCTTATCATGTCATCGAAGGGGCATTAGAGAGGTTCAAGGTGTCTTGAGCGGACCCAAGGCAGCGAGCCCGAAGATAGATACGACGTGACGAGATTCAACCAGCTCAACGGCTTGGAGGTACATAATGACGATGAGCTTCAAACGCTGCACTAGAAGCTAGAAATACCAGATCCGAAAGACCACTGGACGCTCTCCGCCATCATCCCGCGACCAGAGCTGCAGCATCGGCCACAGCCACACGTGCGATCTTCTTCAGCTCCGCCTTGTGATCCGCCTCACGGTACTTCTCCACCTGCTCCAACCCCTCCTTCGCCTCGATGCTCAACGTCTCGTAGCCCTGCTTGATGATCTGGCTCACGTCGCGTGGACCGAGATGTTCTTTCTTCGCTCGTTGGCTCTCAATCAGCTCCTGGTAGTGCTTCGAGACGCCGATGAGCGTGTTGATGTTACTCGTCTCGTTGGGCTTTGCTAGAACGAACAGGTCGCGAAGCTTCGTGAGCGCTTCGCCTGACTCGACAAGCTTGTAAAAGAAGTCATCGTAGGCTGAGGCGTCGGGCAGAAAGGCTTCGCCTGTCGTCAGAGCAAGAGTCAGGACATCCACAAGGGCGTCCACGAGCTCGGAGACCCTGGGAAGTGTCTTGAGTTCGCCCTCGTACGTGTTGAGGAAGCGGACGAACGAGAGGAGGGATCGCCAAAGCTCTGCCCAGTGGTAATTCAGTTTAGTCCTGGATTTGGCGAGGTGAGTAAGTAGACGCCAAAGAACCGTGACACCCTGGATGTATAGCTTCGTATCGAGCCTTTTCCGCAGATTGTGGTTGATTGAGTCAGTTAACAGGTCGAGCACTGCTGCTGCGTATGACTGCTGTGTCGTTGGGAGTGGCAAGTGTGGTGGCCGCTGTCTGCACAAGCGGACTGGACTGGAGATGTCGCAAAGCTGCTTTGCCGTGGTAGGATCCTCAACAAGTATCAAGAGGATCAGGAGGGTGAGGTACGAGTACATCGCCCCCCGCATCGTACGGTACGCATGCTGGTGCAAGTACGAGCTGAAAGAGATGAATGAGCTAAAGGGCGTTGGATCTTCTTTTGACAGAGCTGGCATGCTGATGAAGTGGTGGCAAAATACTTTGTTGGACATGACGAACTCGTACAACGTCAGCAGTGTTGCAGTCGAGGGGCCTGGTCTGAAAACTGTCAGTGATTGATCGTTGTAATCTTGTCCGTCGACTGCGCTTACTGTTCGAGGAACATCTCGCGCTGTTGGTCCTCGGTGAGGGTCGGTGTGGCAGTCTTTGCGCCAGTTAAGGCTCCAAGTCCAACATAAGAGAGCGTACCACCCAGACTCCATCCTGTAGGCGTGTCGTCCAGTATGGCAATGTACCGTGCTCGCAGCGCCTGGCATCTCAGCGAGACCGACTCGATTGCGCTCTTCATGGATTCATCATTGACCAGGTCGGCAAATCGAACACGATACTGATTGTGGACTTCGAACTTGTTGTAGTTTGCCAAAAGACCTGTGAGAAGGAACGGCTCCGATGCTTTCGAGGCATCCTCCAATTGCTGTATGAGCTAGAGCACTGTCAGCTTTTGAGGAGCTCTTATCGACGCATTGAACTACGTACCTTCATCAGAGCCGGAAAAAAGTCGCGCTGTATGAAGTACGAGACCAATGCCGTCCGATAGCCCCCAGAGATGACAGCGATGGTCGCTCTCACTGCTTTCTGTCGGATTCCCACTTGCGATCGTCAGCAAGATCCTTTGACTCGAAATTCTTCAATACCTTACCAGTTCGCCCATCTTTGATCGCCATGTCCAGCATCGACACCAGCTCCGCGAAGACCGCGTCGACATTGTCTAGTCCAGCAACGACCTCGATGATGTCGGAGCTGGGGTTGGTGTACTTCTTCGCCAGAACCACGGCAAAGAAAACTGTCAAGGTCTAAGTTATTAATGGGCCAGCTGTGTAACCACAATGCTGGTATACTCACATCCAAGGCATTCTCGTCGACCGGCGACTGTCGTACCCTAACAGCTGCGATGGCATGAAACAGCAGCTGCTGGGGATTTTGCTGGTGCAGACATTAGCAAGATACAAAGTGCGGGTTTAACATGACACACTGATGTATGCAACAAGAAGTCCGCTTCGGTGTCTTCAAGCATCTGTCGTAATCGTGGAATGTCTGGCTTGAGAAGGAAGAACTCGGTCCAGAAGCCCTCGGATCGTTCTTCTTCCCCAACATCCTAGCATAGGTGTTAGAATGCTTACACTTGATTGGACCTGGAATTGCGTACCCTAAAAAGCTTCTTGTAAAGGCCAACAACCTTCGGCTCAAAGTGCTCAGGCCGCTCCTGTTGAGTCAAGGGCGATTGCAAGGTATCCATGCTGTCGTCTCATGTGCTACCTTGTCGGATGCAGCATGGGAAATGCAACACCTGTCTGTGACCTAACGACCACAGCTCGAGCTTTGTCGAATGAAAGAAGCCATTGTTGCAGTCGAACGCCGTCTATTGAATGCCGTCTACGTATAGTTGGAGGCCGGAGTGCCAAGAATACCTCGATCCCGTGTCCGTATGCCAAACACGAATCTCGCCTCACCTTCCCGGACTCCCTGACAATCTGGAACACCGCAACCGAGCTGTGGTTGTTTCACGTGCGACCTGTCTGCTGTGACCGCAGCCCGCCCTTGCATGAATCCAATGACGTAGAGCTTTTCTCCATGATCGAGTCTCCCGTCCCGCTCACTGCCATTGAAGTCTGAATACTCGACCACAACCACGGCACATCGACACGCGCGCCTATTGAGAACCCTAAGCATTTCCGGTCAGTTATACTTACGAGCCCACTCACGACACGATTACGACCAAGCAGCCATGTCAAATCTCATGTCCAAGATGCCATGGGGGCATGGGGAGAAGAAGGAGGAGACGAAGCAGGAGGAAGAGGAGGAAGGAGAATCCTTGACAACGATTCTCACAAACGAGGAAGATCGAAGCGCCCTCACCATCCTGATAGGTGAATGCGCCGAGTCCATGCGAGAGTCAATCAACGACATCTTCGACGCGACGCACACGGGGACGAAGGACGACCTGGTTGCAGACCTCGAGAAGAATCTCAACCTAGACGAGCTCGACGATAAGCAGCGCGAAAAAGCGAAGAAAGATCGAGAGCAGGCGGAAGAACAAATGGAGAAAGAGTTGAAGCAGCGTCAGAAAGAACTCAGTAGTGAGAAATTTCAGGAGTTGCAGAAAGCTGCCCTTTCCGATTTCGATGCCTGGGTTTCGGATGTGATCCTCAGAGTAGGTGAGATTGTGAACTCAAGAGAAATGGCGGAGGCGCAGAAGAAACAGGCAGACGCTACTAAGGAAGAGAAACCGCCATTGCCCAGGAGAAATCCCGAATCATCAGGCTACGACAAGGGCGTCGATGCGGCTTACCAACAGCTATATCCGCCAATTAAGACTCGTCTACTGGACCTGCCCCAGGAGAAACGTGCTTTAATTCTTCATTCGCTCCTACTCCTGCTCCTAAGCTTAGAGCACTACCATTCGTACTCAAGAACTTTGCTCGTGCGAATTTCTACCAGCCTGGACCTCTCGATCAGCTTCCTCGCCCACGACGAAAGCCGAGTCGCCAAGGGGCTTTTAGCCGCTGCTGAGAACATGAATGCGAATGACGAGACGCAGAAGAAGGCCGACGACAACAAAGTTGCACGTCGCTGGAAGGTCGGCCTTGCCACGGCCGCAGGTGCAACTTTGATTGGTGTCACTGGTGGGCTTGCTGCACCTTTACTGGCAGCTGGGATCGGTTCAGTCATGGGCGGCTTGGGTCTTGCGTCCACCGCTGGTGCGGCTTATCTCGGCACCCTGGCCGGCAGCAGTGTGCTGGTGGGCGGTCTTTTTGGTGCGTATGGTGGTCGAATGACGGGACAGATGATGGACCAGTATGCACGAGAAGTTGAAGACTTTGCTTTCGTTCCCATCAAGGGTTCACAGAATCCTCGCAAGATCCGGAAAGAGGACAGGCGGTTACGTGTAGGCATTGGCATTTCGGGGTGGCTCAGGAACGAGAACGAAGTCGTCGAGCCATGGAAGGTGATTGGAAACCAGATGGAGAGCTTCGCCCTCAGATGGGAGCTGGAGGCGCTCATCAACCTCGGGAACAGCTTAACAACCATGATGACCAGCGCAGCTTTCAGTGTCGCAAAGAGCCAGATCATCAAGCATACCGTCTTCGCGGCCCTCACGGCCGGCTTGTGGCCGCTCGCCCTGGTCAAAGTTTCTCGAATCATCGAGAACCCCTGGAGCGTCGCATCTTACCGCGCACAGAAGGCCGGCGAGGTGCTGGCAGACGCCATCATCAACAAAGCCCAGGGCGAACGACCGGTTACACTGATCGGCTACAGTCTCGGCGCCAAAGTCATCTTCGCCTGCCTGCGCAGCCTCGCTGAGCGCAAGGCTTTCGGGCTGATCGAAAATGCCGTCTTCATGGGCGCGCCCACCCCCTCCACACCCGCGGACTGGCGGCTGATCCGCAGCGTGGTCTCGGGGCGAGTTGTGAACGTTTTTAGCACCAACGACTACATCCTCGCCTTCCTGTACCGCAGCAGCAGCATCACGTACGGCGTTGCCGGTCTGCAGCAAGTCCACAACGTCAAGGGCGTTGAGAACGTGGACGTTAGTAAGGAGGTCAGCGGACACACAAACTATCGCTTTCTCACGGGACCGATCTTGAAGAAGATTGGCTTTGAAGATATCGACGCCGAGGAGTTGGAGAAAGAAGAGAAGCAGCTGAAGGAGGAGACTGACAAGCAAGCGGCGGATGAGGCTAAGGCCAAAGCCGCAGGCGGTGAAGGTCAGGAAGTCTCCGACCAGCAGGTGCAGGATCTGCAAGACGAAGTCGACAAGAAGAACGAGAATGCTTTCGTTGGTTGGACCAAGAACACCTGGAACGCGGCAGGGCAGAAGAGTTCGAATGCTATTGGAAAGATGAAGGGGGAGTGGAATTCGAGGAACGATCCTAAGGGGAAGGAGAAGGGGAAGCCAGGCGGGCAGGCGGTGGCAGATTCAGCAACGACCGCTGTTGCGGGCGGGCTGACTGTGTTGCCTTGAAGAAAGTTCGGAACTGGATGTTGCGAGGACAATATGTTGAACGTAGTATCATGCGGAGCTTGAAAGAGCAATCGACTTCGCTTGAAGCTGTAGCGCGCTCTGTAAAGATCCAAATTGGTCCCACGAGCTCTCGATCTTGCACAATTTCCCAATGCCCTCGTCGTCTCTTGTCCCGCTCCGCCGCCGCTGCCAACGCTGCCGCGGCCCACTCACGTTTCAAAGGGATGACTGCTCCACTTACGTTTCTCACCAGAATCCCCCGTCTCATGTCATGCCCTTCAAGTGATCACAACCAACGCCCCTTCGTTCACCTCCTCTCCTTCCGCCATACCCAACCTCACGACGCTACTACGCCGCTCGACACGAGTCTCACCCGTGCCCCCTTCAGGAGTCAGCTCGAGGAACACGCCGCCCGTACTGGCAGTGACGATGTAGACCTGACATTCTCCCTCTTGTGGCTCTTCTCGTTGCACCTCTCCTTGCACTTCACGCCCACGTGGAAGAGCCGAGGACAACAACCGAGGCTCGTACTTGCCAGGTGAATGGGTACGGTCGCTGCCGGTGTCGTCCTCCACGCTTTTCGCGGGCGTGTAGGCCATGGGCTGGTACGGGTGCTGCTCCGTTTGTTGGCGAGGTTGGTGCTGCTGCGTGTACTGAGGCTGATAGGTGTACTGCGGCTGGTGCGTGTATTGCGATTGATACTGCTGCTGCGAGTACTCTGACGGGGGTGTATAGTGACCCTGGCGCTCATGCGACTCCGCCCTCGACACGAGTCCACTGTTTGCGAGGGACCTCGCCACCAACTCGTCCTTGGCTGCTTGCTCGCGGGCGCGCTTCGCGTTGCGCTTGCGTGTCTGCTTTGTCTCGCCTTTCGCGGCGACTGTAGTAGCATCAGGGTCAGCGTTTGTCTTGGACGGTGAGGTCTCGGCGTTGCGGTTGTCTTTCCGGTGCTGCTTCTTCGCCGCCCTCTTCGCGGCGCGCGCGGCCTCGCGCTCTTCAGCCTCGTCACGAGCGACGATGTCGATGTATTTGTAGGCGCTGTCTGGCAAGCGGCCGAGAGAGTCGAAGAAGGGCTTGATCAGATCATCCTCGGTGCGCGAAAAGTCGGGCGTGCCGTCGATGATGGTGCCAAGCAGGGGAATGTTGATGGGACGTTGGGTGAGAGCGTCCTTGACGACGAAGGTGTCCATATCGCCTCTCACAGCGGCGTCGTAGGCGTTCTGGTTCACGCGAGCGATGGCGAGGACACGCTTGCGCTCGGCGCCTTTGCTCGCCGGCGCGGTCGGGCTCACGTCCCCGATCAGACCCCAGTGCAGCATCATCTGTTTCTCATCCTCCTCTCGCGCCAGCAGCTTCTCCAGCGTTTCTGTACACCGATCGAGCAGCTTTGTCTTCCCACCGCCACTGCGTGGCCTCACGCCATCCTCCTGCCCCTGACGCAGGAGCCGGTTCACCACCTCCCCCAAGCCCGCTCTTAAAATGCTCCGAGAGTCGGCCCCGTCCCCAAAACGCGGGAACTTTCTCTCATTGGCCTCGGGCACAAACATTCTAACCACCAAACCCATTTCCTCTAACTTGCTCCTAAACGCGCCCAGCCCGCCATCCTCCGCAAACCCCTGCACCTCCTCAAACTCTTCCTTGAACAACTCGACTTCGTTCCCCACACGCCGCCCGATCACCCGCGGCTCCTGGTAACGCATGTGCCATAGCTCGCGGCGGTGGTGCAGGTCCGGCAGGCTGGGCAGGTTGGCGGGGTGCTCGCCCCATCGGCGCATGAGCTCGCGCTGCGTCTGGGCGTGGTCAGGGGCGCCCCGGAAGTCGTGGAATTGACATGGGATGTCGACGATGGGGGTGATGAGGTCGTCGGTACTGTATGGGAGGAGCTCAGTGTCGTCTGGGCGGAGGTTGGGGGCGGTTTTGAGTAGGGAGAAACTTTCGATCGCGCCGGTGGGAGACTTGAGGGGGAAGGTGGTGACGATGGTATTGTAGGCGTTGAAGGCCATTGTGGGCGTTGATGTGTCGAGAGTTCTGGTGTATGCTTGTCTGTAATTGGAATGAACGTGGTAGAAGATGCAAACGAAGACGAAAAGGGAGGTGGTAATGGTAAAGACGGGGATCCACATCGGTGAAGGTGTTGGACTGGAGGTTGGAGTCGGCAGGATTCCTGCAGAGTGGTGTTTGCTGCGGTGGCACAGAGCAGATTTAAAGGAGAAACAAACGGAAACGGACCGCCCGCTGAAGAAAGTCCACACGAAAGCATCGAAGGCACATAACAAATGAATGGAAATCTCACCGGCAACAAAAATGGTGTGAACGCTTATGATTTTGGATGAACCGCTACCTGCAGTGTCGATTGGTATGGACCTGCTGCAAACGCCTCCCACCCCATGCCCAACTCTACGACTGCGTGACGAGGTCCTTCTTGAGCGTACCGAGAAACTGCTTTTTCTCGGCCCCAGTCTGGTACGCGCCGTGACCGAACTTGCTGCTGGTGTCGATCCACTTGAGGTCGATCTTCTCCAGCGCGCGGCGAGAGGTGTGAGTGAACATGGACTTGCGCAGGGTCATGACGCGCTTCTTGACACCAGGGACAGAGCCCTTGAGGAGCAGGAAGTCGTTCTTGACCTCGCCGTAGCGGACGAAGCCACCCATCCTGAGATCAATGTCAGCATTTGTTCGGCACAATTTGCGACGGCGTGGACAACTTACGGGGTGATGGACTTCTTGCTGACGTCGAACTCGGTGCTGGCGTTGCCCTCGTCGGTACCCTTGCCGATCCTGTAGATCTTGTGGTTGACCGACGTACGGTGGTGGTACCCGTCCTGACCGGCACGGGCGACGGTCCACTGCACGTGCGACGGATGCCAGGCACCGATACAAGCGACCTTGCGCAGACCCTTGTGCGTCTTGCGCGGGAGCTTCTTGGTGCCCCATCGGGCGGTGACGCCCTCGAAACCCTTACCCTTGGTGATGGCGATGCAGTCGATGACCTCGTCCTGCTCGAAGACGGAGTCGATTTCGAAGGGCTTCTCGAACAGGCCGTGAGCAAAGTCGACCTTGTCGCCGGTGGAGCCGCCGTTGACTTGGATCTCCATGAGGTGGGCCTTCTTCTGCTTGAGCGGGGTCAAGCCGACCTGGGTGTGGGCCAGAACACGGACGACGGAGCAGTACTTCTTGATGCGCTCGATGTCGCGAGTGATGCTCTTGCCGCTGTCCTCGGCGTGCTTCTTGGCGTACTTGGTGAAGGCCTTCTTCTTGCTCTTGTACCAGTTCTTGTAGAACCGGCGCTTGACCTCGTCCGAAAGATGCTCAGCCCAGACCGTGGTCAAGGAGCGCAGGCCACGGGGAGTCTCGATGTAACCAACCAGCCCGACGACCATCATCTGTGAACAAAGTGTACGGATCAGCGCATGCCATGCATGGTATTGGCGCTGGTTCTCGTACCGGAGGAGTTTCGACGACCGTAGCGGCCTCGACGATCTCCTTCTTGTGGATCTTCGCACCCGGACGGTCAAGGTCGCGCACGATGGTGGTCATGCCGGCCTTGTAGCCCATCGAAGCAGTCAAGTGGCACTTCTGCTTGGGGTCATCCTTGGGGAAGCTGAGCGCACACAATGTCAGCCATCGCGTCTTCCGGGGCAGATATGAGCTGCATTTCGCGTGGTCGGGGCTTGTCGTTACCTCTTGACCTTTCCGCGGTGGCGGTTCGCCCTCTTGCGGGGCAAGAACGCCAGCGAACCGTGGCGAGGCGCTTCGAACTTCCTGTGCGACATCTTGATTTGGCGGATGGATGTTGTCGTGAAGAAGTTCGATTGTAGAAGTTCGCGGCTTCAAATTCGGAGGAGAGTGTGCGGACGCGCTAGGGACCGGGCTTGGCAGGGAAAACTCCGAGGTGCAGCGAGGGAAGGTACGCCGAGCAACTTTTCGTCCCGCGCGCAAATGTTCGGCCGACGGGCTTGCGAGCAGCTTTCGAGCATAGAAATTATGGCCGGTCGCGAGTGAAGTTGCGAGCGATAAACACTCCCGAAAAATGGCGCAAATCGAGACGAATGACCTCGTCAAGTCGAACGGCGATGTCAAGGTCCATCGCAAAAAATCTTCGGCGCCCACCGCACCCGTCAACGCCGAAGCCGCCGCAGCGAAGAAACGACAGCGAGAGGCCAGCCGGCAATATGGCCGTGGCGCTGGAATCAAGACAAAGGGCATCAAGGACAAGAAGCTACGAGCGAATCTCACGGCGCTCGAGACTCGCTACAAGGATGCTGCCGTGAAAGCGAAAGACGCAGAGGTCCTGCACGAGAATGAGGGAGGCTTCCTCGAACCGGAAGGCGAATTGGAGCGCACGTACAAAGTGCGACAGAATGAGATCAAGCAAGATGTTGGGGTGGAAACAGCGAAGAAGGGCTTTGAGCTGAAGCTGGAGGGGATGGGGCCGTACACATTCGACTACACACGCAATGGCCGAGAGCTGCTGCTTGCTGGGAAAAAGGGCCATGTGGCGACGATGGAATGGCGGACGGGCAAGTTAGGCTGCGAGCTTCAGCTGGGCGAGACTGTACGGGACGCCAAATGGCTACACAACAACCAGTACTTTGCCGCGGCGCAGAAGAGGAACGTCTACATTTACGACCATCACGGCGTGGAGATTCACAACCTGGACCAGCACGTCGAGGTCGAGTTCATGGAGTTCCTGCCTTACCACTTCCTGCTCACGACGATTGGAAAAGCTGGTTGGGTCAAGTGGCACGACACGAGCACGGGCAAGCTGGTCACTCAGATGAGCACGAAGCTCGGAACTCCAACCGCATTTGGCCAAAACCCGCGCAATGCAATCCTACACGCCGGCCACCAGAACGGCACCGTCTCTCTCTGGTCTCCAAACAGCATGACGCCGCTGGTGAGGATGCTTTGCCACCGCGGTCCCGTGCGCTCACTCGCAGTCGACCGCGAGGGCCGTTACATGGTCTCAACCGGCCAGGACAACAAGATGGCCGTTTGGGATGTGCGAAACTTCAAGCCGGTGCACGAGTACTTTTTGCGCTCGCCTGGAGCCAGCGTTTCCATCTCGGACCGCAACCTCACTGCTGTAGGCTGGGGAACGCAGACGACTGTGTGGAAAGATCTCTTCACGAAGCACCGCAACGATCAGGAGAAGGTGCAGTCGCCGTACATGGCCTGGGGTGCACAGGGTCAGAGCATTGAACGGGTGAAATGGTGCCCGTTCGAAGACGTTCTGGGGATCGGTCACGACAAGGGCTTTAGCTCGATCATCGTTCCGGGGGCTGGAGAGCCGAACTTTGACTCGCTGGAAGCGAACCCGTACGAAAACACGAAACAGCGACAAGAAGGTGAAGTCAAGAGCCTGCTCAACAAGCTGCAGCCGGAAATGATCAGCCTGGAACCCAACTTTGTCGGCAAGCTGGATACCACGTCGCACAAACAGAAGCAGGCTGAGAAGGATTTGGACCGCAAGACCGGCGTGGAAGCCGAGCGCGAGAAAATTGAGGATCTCAAGAACCGCGGGAGGGGCAAGAACAGCAGTATGAGGAAGTACATGCGGAAGAAGGGAAACAAGAATGTCATCGACGAGCACAAGACGAGAGTGATGGAGATGCGGGAGGAGCAGCGGAAGAGGGTCAAGGAAGCGAAAGAGGGCAAGAAGATGGACGAGCTCGGGCCCGCGCTCGGAAGATTTGCCAAGAAGGGAGGGTGAGGAGGGCATCGAAGCAGCTTTGCATTGCGCGCTGCCCCGCGGTATGCTTTTGCAACGCAGAAGTAGGAGGCACCCGGGCAATCTCGAAGTCATCTCGAGTATTGTCCCCCGCAGACCAACAGCGCCACACCGGCTCCTCCACATCCAGCAGGACGGACTGAGGGTAGCGATGGGCAGTACCATGACACTCCACGTTAGTCAATGCCTCGCGCATGCAGCTTTCTTGGAGAGGCGCCGAGTTGGAAATAGCACCGCAATTTGCTACCTTGGCTGCCGGGGATATGCAGGAACAAGGGTGAGATGCCAGTAGGGCACGTCGGCTGGAGCTGGCAAGCGAGCTAGAGTACGCTGCGCAGACGGATGATCAAAGAAGCGGAGCATCACAAACAAATTGGGTTGTACATCTAGTCGTGTACCACGTGTCTGTCAACGGGCGATCGATGTCATGGGAGTGTCCCATTCAACATAACTGAGTGCAACGTCAATCGTAGGCCGTATTCTTTGAGTCCCTGAGATTGTCCGATAAGAAGAGCATCCCTCTTCGCAACTGTGCTTTGTCGTTTCACCTGCCGCAGATGTTGAACACTTATACTGAAAAAGGGATAAACATTGGGACCAAGGTGTTGTATGCAGTGACGGGGTCTCGCTCTCGCCGGCGCCGTTCAGGATGGGGACCGACCTGCGGAGGCCCGCACGGCCGCGTTCGGGCCGAGGGGACGAAAGCTTGTCCAGCTGGCCGTCACCTTCATGTGAAAATGGCCTGCTCGTCCCAACTCGCCAACCTCCACCATCACCACCGCCGACGACGACACCTTGCGGGGTTCGCGTGAACTGCTGAGCCGTGCGCCTGACACTCTGTGTGGCCCATTGATGCCCGCGACTGCATTGCATCAATCGGCGCTACAAGAAGCGCCTCGAGTCCACCGCGAAGAGCCCGAGTTCCCTCGCGGCGGCTTGCATGTGATCGTCGACCTCACCTCACAGCATCCCTCTTACCACATTCAATCTTGCTTCTGCCTTCCCAGGTGAGTGTGGCCGACAAAGTGAACTTGCTCGACAATGAAGGATGCTAATGCTTGCTTCCAGCGTTCTCACTCACCACCTGTAAATGAAACGATGCGCAGCCTAGCTTTCCACCGCGAAGCTCGTCACCACTACAAAGCTCCCTCTTCGACGCCCCCCCTCGACGTCCCAACTCTTCCACATAGCATTGGCTTCACAGCTCCATATCCCGCCGATCGTCTCCTTCATACTCGACACCTCCACCCACAGCCGGCCTCAAGAATACCCCCTCGAGATGGCGGACGGGCAATACTCCCAAGACGGTGATAGGACCGGAGGGCTGCCTTTCGGCTACGACCTACCAATCTTGAACGAGGATGATTCGTCCCTCATCGAATCATTCTTCAAGGACCCAGGTAGCGGGCGCGTGGGCGACTTACCCGATAGCAACGGTGGGATGGAGGCCATATTCGGCATGGGTGCGCTCAGCGGAGATTATGGAAATTGGAGCACAGGGTCAATCGCCCACACACCCGCGCTCAACAATTACTATGGCGAATCTCGAGCTGGGGCGACCGGTCATTCTCTCCGCACGAGCAGTCAGCCTTCCGTGCCCGCCAACGACGACCGGTACGCTCCAGTCCCCTCCGACGGCGCAGAGAATGGGACTTTCAGCCCAATGAGCAATGGGGCGGGCGAGCAGTCTCTCCATGGGAACAATCAGTCCGCCATGCCGACCAACAATGGCCGGTACGCTCTCAATCCTTTCGACTACGCGGAGAGCGGGACGTATGCCCCCCTGGCTGGTGGGCCGGCTGGACACTCTCTCCGCCCCAGTCACCAGTCCGCTGTGCCCGCGAATGACGGCCGGTATGCTTCAGACCCGTCCGAAGACGTGGAGAATGGCGCACTCAGCCTCATTTCAATGTCGGATTTCGGCATGCGTCAGCAGCCAAATCACATGCGCGGCTCCCTCACTTCGGACTCACCTGTCCCTCACCTCAACGGAAACACGTCCCGTCACAAGCGGAATAGGATGCGCGGTTCAATCACTTCCGACTCACCTGGTCTTCACTTCACCGGCAGCACGCCTCCTCACAAGCCGAATCACATGCGCGGGCCGCTGGGAGCTGATCCCTCGCCCCCCCTTCCTTCTGGTATATTATCCTCTCCTTCCAACCTCCACCACCTTTCCCAAGACAACAACATCCACCACCAGCACGAGATGGTTCGCAACAACAATCAGAGCAACGGCAGGCAGCAGCAGCATCCTAACGACGGCAACTGGGATCAGCAGCATCCTAGCAACAACAACAACTGGCGTCAGCAGCAACAGCAACGTCAGCGCATGCCGTACCACACCCAGGACAACAACATGTGGCACCTAGGGCAGTCGCAAAACACGTCGCAGCAGCAGCAGCAAATGCCGCGCACCCTCCCATTCAACACAGACAACAGCTTTACTCCCGGCGGATACATGGGCCCTCCCAACCAGCCGATCCCGGGCAACAGAATGTCACAGAATCTTGCGCAAGTCCCTTATGCAAGCGAGGCACGCACGCAGATGGGCTCAATGCACGGGCAGTCAGGCCACATGCAACAGCAGCCTAGCCTACGTCGTGGCTTCCCGGGCTACCCACACCCCGTCCCGACCGCTCCAACTTTTACCGGCGGCTTCCCGAACGGACCCAACCCCACCAACTACACTCACCCGTTCGCGCCCAACCAGCACATGCCACAATACAGTGACAGGAATGGCTACAACAACTCCATCATCGAGCAAAACAACGCCATGGACCTCAGTCTTGATCTCCAAGCCGACCCACTCCCCATAGGGAGGCCCAGGAGGACGCTACCTGCCGAGTTCACCGGCGAGCATGCGCGCGCCCAAGACATGCAGCGCACCTCCAGCATGCGCTCTCACCCTACCACCTCCTCCGAAGAGGACTATCAGCTGCCTGCCGCCACCACCGACACCACGAAGCGCAAGCACAAGCGCAAGCGTGCCCCTCCCTCCAAGCGCGCCAACACCATGGCCCCTAGCGCCGACACCTCCAGCCCCGCAGGCTCGTCCGCCAGCACCCCCCGCAAAGGCGCCGGGGTCAAGAAGCGCACGACGCTCACCAAGGAGCAAAAGCGCGCTAATCACATCAAGTCCGAGAAGGCACGCCGCGATGCGATCAAGGGCTCCTACGACAGACTCGAAGACATGGTGCCGAACCTGCAGCACGGCAAGAGTGGGCTTTCACGCGCTGAGGTCGTGGCGGAGATTGCGGAGTTCACCGAGACCTTGGCGGATGGAAACGACATCATTCAGCGTCTGCTGAATGGGGAGGCAGGTGATGTGAGTGGGACGATGAGGTCGAGGGGTCCGGGTTTCGAGGAGGAGGACGAGGGTGAAGGGGGCGAGGAGGAGGATGAGGGTGCTGAGGAGTGATTTGGGACTGAGATGGGGTAGATAGACTCTGGGCGGTTAGGGATTTTCTCGATGTAGAAATGGGCTTTCCAAGGCGTTTGGGGACGGCAGAGGGGCATCTAGGCGGTTTGAGGCAGCGGAGATAGAGACAGATGGCCCTCTTCCATAGGTGTTTGGGTGGATATACCCCGGGATATTTCTTTATTAGAAAAGTTGAGTTAATGGAAGTGAGTGTATCATACTTTGACTTTCTCCCGGTCTCTGTGTCGTGTTCTCCGCTGGAAACATCTCTCAATCAGCTCGTGTCATACTGCACATTACCTTGATTATCGTTCAGACTTGTGAGATACTACGAGCTATGTTCATGATATTACTCTTTTTTCCCGGTCGATGTGACAACTTCTCCGCGGATAATATATTCACATCAGCCCGTGTCATACGGCCCGTGACCTCTATTCTAGTTAGATCTTGTAAGATACTAAAGGCTAAGTCCATTATACCATGCCTTTTTCCCAGGCGGTTTGACATCTTCTCTCGCGAAACGTTCATGTATTAGCCCGTGTTATACGGCCTGTAACCTCCACTCCCTTCGAGTCTGGTAAGATACTGCAAGCTAAGTTCATTATAGCGTGCCTTTTTCCCGGTCAATGTAACGTTTTCTCCGTAAAGAGTATCTCCTCATCAGCTTAAATCGTGCTGCACGTCACCTCAATCATCGCGAAGTTTTGTGAGACACCGTAGGCCAACTCCGTTATACTGTACCTTTTCGCTAGTCACTATGACATTTTCTCCGTCGAAGAGACGTCTCGATTAGCCCGTGTCATGCTGCACGTTACTCCCGCTCTTGTCAAGCTTCAGGAGACAATGCGGACCCGGCGACCAAAATGATGGGCTATTTATCTATTTCTCACGCGAAAGGATGAGTGGAAGGATACTCGTCCTGCTTCACGGCTCCTCCACCGCCGCCCATTCCCTCGAGAATATGAGAAGCCAACTACTATATTTCATAGCTATCCGGCTGTTTTTCGAGCATAGCAATGGGGCGAAAAATACTCATCTCAATCCACGGCGCCTTCACGGGTTTTCTTTCTCCTGAGAGGATGCGAGGCCAACCACCGAAATTCAGTGCTATCTAGGAAGTTTTCTAACGGGACTACAGATCCAAGAATATTCGTCCCACTCTGCGACAACTTTTACTGTCGTCCTTTTCTGTGAGACAGCGCAGGATTGGCTGTTGAACCTTAGGGATATGTTGCCGCTTCCCGAACAGCATGTTAGATCCGTAACTATCCCCAATACTCCACAACACCCTCGCCGCTGTCTATCTGTAGGAGAAGATGTGAGATTAGTTGCCTAAATGAAGGCCGGACTTGCGATCAAGTGGCTAGGTCTCTGAGCCCATGCTCAGCAATCTGTAAGCCCAAACGAAACTCGAACAGCCCCATCCTTCTCAGCTGTGGGGAGACGGCGATTCCGCCGCGGGAAAACCGTTTAGGAGAATGTGACAAGCTTGCCTTATAATTCCTACGGCGCGAGAAACATGATGAGTCTGATTTATGGCAGAATCGCGCCACGCTTCTCTGTGCCTAGGGGAAAGCGACGTCTACGCTCCTGCGGCCCTGCGCGTACATCTCATCTCAACTGTGCGTATGGGGGATCACACTTCATGCCCTCACCCCTCCGGCTCCCCAACTCACTCCGATGGCCTGACTTCAGCATCTGCACCTACACACAGGGCTCCCGTCATCAGAACGCGCAATCGACAGCCGTCGTGCCACTGCCAAAGACCGGCAATGTCTCGCTTGGACCAGCAACCGCCTCGCCTGAAAGGCCAGTCCCTCCGCATCAGACTCCAATGTCTCCGCATCGGGCACGACTCTTCCCGTCTTGGAAACGAAAGTCTCCGCGTCAACACATCAGTCCCTCCGCATCGGACCTGACGCTGTGTCCTGTAAGCTTACTATTCGCGGAGACGCTGCTGCGACCTTGGCCCTGGAGACATTTGCGGGAGATCGGGAGGCCGCGACGCTTTTTCGGAGCCCGGTGGTGTGGGCTGTGTTACTTCTATGGCTTGGTCCCTCTTCTTAAGAGGTGACGCCTTCCGGCAGGTTGGTAGGTTGTGGCTTATCGTAATTGCTCTCCTCCATTTCATTCAATTTGCTCTTGAGAAGAACTATCGATCTCCTCATTTTCTCATCACTTGGAAAAGTCACGCGGCCATGGCGCGATCGCTCATGTATGCTGGCGCGCTGCTCGCCTTGAGTAAGTTTGCAGAGATTCATCGGCTGCTGCTATGCTGCAGCACTAACATTACAACCTATCAGCGACGTACGTCCAAGCCCAGTACGGGGCCCCAGACGGCAACTCGTTCGGCGGCGACTTCTCCAGCGACAACAACCCATACTCGGGCGGCTCCGACTCGAGCGACAATGGTGGCAGCAACAACAGTGGCGGCTCCGCCAACTTCGACAACAGCAACTTCGGCGGCGACTCCAACCGCTTCGGCGGCGCCGACGCCGCTTTCTTCGCCCAATCCTCCAGCCTAATCACCGCGCACGCAGTCCTCGCCACCGTCGCCTTCGCCTTCCTTTTCCCGCTCGGCGGCATCCTCATCCGTCTAGGCTCCTTCCGCGGTCTCTGGCTGGCGCACGGCGTACTACAAATGGTTGCCTACGTTTTCTACATCGCCGCCGTCGGCATCGGGCTGTACCTCGCGACCAATGTGCGCATGCTCAGCGAAGCGCACCCAATCATCGGCCTCGCGCTGCTTGTGGTGCTGTTCTTCCAGCCTTTCCTCGGTCTGATGCACCATTTGCTGTTCAAACGGCATGACCGGCGCATGGTGTGGTCGTACGGACACATCTGGCTCGGCCGCGTCGCTATTACAATTGGAATAATCAACGGCGGGTTGGGGCTGAAGTGGGCCAGTCCGTCCCCGTACGCGCCATCGCAGGCGCAGATCATTGGGTATAGTGTTGTGGCTGCGGTTATGTGGGTGGCGTATGTGATCGCGGCGGTCTTCGGGGAGCGGAAGAGAGGAAAAGCGCAGAAGACAGCGGTTACGGACAGCGAGCGGGAGAAAGATACTGCGAGGAGCGCGAGTAGCGGGGAAGAGCCGGTGAGTGGCGGAGGGAAGGACGGTGTAAGGTATGCTTGAAGAGTATGCTTGAAGAAACGTATGTCTGCTTGACGTTTTGCTCTTTGAGACGGTCTGAGCTACGATCCTTGTCAGAAGTTGGGTTCCGTGGAACACCTCAACGCGTCCTGCTTGAATCGCGGCGCAGAAACGCAATGGCCGTCAAAGAGCTCTTTTCGCATTTGTATACAAATGTAGCAATCAACTTTCAGCCTCACAGCGCTCAAACGATCCGGGGTATAAACGGCGTTCACCCACAAAGTTACCTTCTGCTTCTCAAATCAACAAGGTAAGCCTTCGGTGCATTCACATGGCCCCCGGCGCCCGGCCGCCCTGGACTTTCACATGCAAATCCGACGGCGGGGGGACGTACGCCAAGGCGCTGGATTCAGCCTCCCGTCCTCCGCGTGGGGAAGGAAGCGAAAGCTCCACGTGAGGCCTTTGTCTTCACATGCCAGTGTGCCAGCATCATCCCGAGGCTCCCAATTGGCTCCGGACTCGAATCGCGTCGAGCCCGAGTCGAGCCTTGTGACCGCGGGCCATGGACGACATGCCGAGTTTCTTCTGCGCCTTCTTTGCCGCATCCCCTTCTCCGCTACAGCACCACACTCCTTGGACCCGCCACCTGCTTGATTGCGGCTGAGAGAGGCTCGCGTCCTTCCTTTGTGGTCCGCTTGTCGTCGCGTATCGACTATCCAGGCACCTAGAGGGCAGACGGAAGCCTTGGGGACGGCCTCATTTGCATGTACAGCACCTTCGACGCCTGATCATTGCTGCGCGAGCAGTTGTAATTAGAATGATAGGTATGCCTCAACAATACCACCTCTTGACCCTTACGACCTCCACTAACACTCATCCTCCCTCCAGACCACGTCCTCGGCCGCCCGACTCCGCGCTACCGCAAATACCAGATCTTCACCGTGCTCCTCCTCTGGTCCATCCTTATCCGACGATGGCCCCACGGCCCCCTCCCCAAGGCCTCACGCCTGCTCAACACGCGCCTTACGACCTGGCAAGCCGTCGTGCTGACCTTCATGAGCGAGTACATCCGGCGCAACTTCTCGCGCCTCGTGGGGCTCGAGTCGCCTGAGCCGCTCGCCAACATGTACGACAAGGACTACTTCCGCGCGACGTGGGTCACGACGGCGCTGGACGCGGGGTTCTGGAGCGCTATGCGGTTGAGGCCGAAGTGGGTGCGGGATGCGGCCAGCATGCTGTTTAGCGCGTACTATCTGGTTTGCGCGGAGCAGGCGGATGAGATGGTGCGGAGGGTGAGGGGGCGGTTGACGCTGGAACACTTGAGGGTCAGCTGGAACAAGCCGAATACGCCTTACCTGTCCTTCTTGACGAGGCTGATGAGGCCGAAGCGGTTGAAGATTGCGAGTAAGCCGAGGAGGTGTCGCATACCCCGGCCAAGCATGAGTGCATATACCGAGCCGATCGATGCGTACATGTACTACGACGGCAAGATCCCGGGGGATATGGCACACCACGACAAGCTGATTTTGGACGTGCCTGGGGGCGGATTCGTAGCCATGGATCCGAAGTGCCACGAGGACAAATTGATGGCGTGGGCGGCGAAGACGGGGTTGCCCGTGCTGGCGCTGGATTACAAAAAGGCGCCGGAATACCCGTATCCGTATGCGCTGAATGAGTGCTATGATGCGTACTGGCAGATCATCATGACGCGCGGGAAGTGCATTGGCCTAGAAGGCCTGTCTGTGCCCAAGATCGTGGTCAGTGGTGACAGCGCCGGTGGCAACCTCGCCGCCGGCCTGATGCTGATGCTCCTTCAAGAGTCGCCACACATCTACTCCAACCGCTTCCGCCTCCCACCGCCCGAAGCTCTCATCTTGGTCTACCCAGCGCTCGACATGAACATCACCTCCTGGCTCTCGGACGAGCAGTCTCGCCTGATGCAAGATCCCGCCCGCAAGAAAGTTAATAAAGGCGTACTCAAGTCGAAGGAAGATGAATACCGCACGCTAACCAACACGCCCTACCCCTCGGACGACGAAGCCAACACCGAAGGCCTCCGCATGACGAAACGCAAACCCAAGACCCCCTCCCCCTCAAAAGGCACCCCCAACGGCCACCCCCCCTTCCGCACCAACTCGAGCGTCAATTTCACCACACCCCTCACACCCGTCCCCTCCCGCCTCCCAACCCGCCTCGAAACAACCTCCATGATCGCCTACTTCAACGACCGCATCCTCTCCCCCGAAATGCTGCGCGCCATGATCATCCTCTACATCGGCCCGAACAACCGTCCCGACTTCACAACCGACTACCTGCTCTCCCCGCTGCGCGCCCCGGACGCCCTCCTCGCCCAGTTCCCCAAAACCTACTTCCTCACCGGCGAGCGCGACCCCCTCTGCGACGACACCGTGCTCTTCTCCGGCCGCCTCGTGCAAGCGCACCTGCAGCGCTGGCACGAGCGGCGGGAACTCGGGCTCGTGCCGGAAGACGAGCGCTTCGACGATAAGGCCTTCGTCGAGACGCTGCAAGTGCCGCGCATCAGTCATGGGTTTCTGCAGTTCGTGAGTGTGTACCCGCGCGGGTGGCGGCTGATCGAGCAGTGCTCGCGCTGGATGAAGGAGGCGTTTGCCGCGGCGGTGGCGAGGGAGGCTGTGAGCGTGGCGAGTAACGGTGGGGAGGACTATTTTGGGCGCGTGGATGAGTCTGCGCGGAGGAAGGTGAGGCGGGGAAGCGAGGATGAGGATGCTGGGCGGCCGTTGGAGATGGGGGGGAGTGGGTTGTCGATGACCAAGGTGCATGGGGGGAGGCGGAGGGGGAGTCGGGTGATGGCGGGGTCGTCGTCGATGATGGGGGAGGGTGTGGCGGCGGCTTTGCGGAAGGAGGTCAGCGGGAGTGGGGGCGGGAGGGGGAGTACGAAGGTGCGCAAATCGACTTTCTCGGGGAGGAAGTCGCCGGAGGATTTGAGGAAGAGTCGGTCGTGGGCGCGTTTGGCGGACAGTGAGGAGTTGATGGGGAGGCGGATGGATGGGTTGGCGAGAGGGTTGATGGGGGGCGAAGAGGAGGATGATGGGTGAGAATGATGTGAGTTGTTCTTCTTCTGCTTCGCCTTTCTCGTTGTAGCGATTCCGAATCATTCGCACCTGTTCTTGGCTCGCCGAACTCGTTGCTTTGACTTCCGCGGAGATGTTGGTTCAGTGGTGAGTGTCGACGCCACTTCGTGGTATGTTTCCTGCTGGAGGATCATGGCAGATGCTTCTCAATGAGCGGCTGCATGCAAGACCACATGGCAAGATGAGTAAGTAATGAGACCTCAAGATGGGCCATGGGCATGAGCGTGGGACAGTCGTGAAGCCAACGCTGGCGCGAGATCAGTGACAGCAACAATGACAGCGTGAATGAAACGTCAGAGACAGTGCCATGACAGGAAGCAAGTAAGTAAGCGAAAACGCATTCATTTCAAAGCTATTTAATCAGGCAAGCCCTCACACCATCGGTGTGCATACCTAACCGCCGTCAATGCCCGCCCCCCCAAGAAACCCCCATCGCCCGGAACGATGAGCTTGAGCGAAGCAGACACCGCCATGGTTGTTTTAAGTCTTTCATCATGGGTGCTTGCGTCGCTGAGCGACTGTGTCCAGAGGACGCGGACCAGGCGAAGAGGTCCAGAGAACGAACGATCCAACTTGCGGAAGAATGACGCCAAAAGTCCAAAGACCCAGGTGCCCCAACCAACACCACCAATGCTCTCAGACTTGCGGTGTGCACACCTATCTCCTATCGACCGCCAAGACTCGTACGCAGTGCCCTGCGCACAACCAATGACGGCTTTCGCGAGATGTTTGCGGCTCGGGAGCACCGAGCCGACGGGTCGTCATCACTGAGCGAAAGAGCCGACAGTACCACGAAAAGATCCCCCGAATGCCGCTGAAGTGAGCCCCCGAATGCGAAAAGTGAGGGCTGCAGAGTTTATCTGTGCCAAAGAGAGCTTGCTACCACTGAGGGTGCTTGAGCTTGATGAATGGAGAGGAGGTTTGAGGAGGAGGAGGTAGGAGGAGGAGGAGGAGACTGTGAATGAGTGAAGAAGATCAATGCGGAGGTGATGATAAAGGAAACATGAGCTTGAAGGGAAGAGGTGGGTAAAGGGAGGGGTGGGGATGGTTAGTAAGGTTAGTATCGGTGACTGGGGAGAGAGGAAGAGGAAGAGGAATTGAAAACAGGGGCGGCGGGGGGGTACTCATACTGTGGGGACGCTCGGGCCTCCGCAAGCAGGCTACAGCGCGATTTTTCACTTGACGCGCGGTGGGTGACCTTCTGTGAAGTGCAGCGAGCAGGTTAGGAAGGGGCGATGGGGGTTGGAGGGCGGAGCGGAGGGGGTGTCGTCATCGTCACGTGTGGGAGGCGGCGTTTGTCACCCGTCGACCGAGGAAAATTGAGTGGCAGGGATCTTTGCAAAAGGGCGACGAAGGAGGCCGACATTGCTTGAAAGAGTCGGTCTGAAATATCGCCAGGAGGGATGCTGAATGTGAGCCTCAATTGGCCTCGAAAGATGCTTTCCCTGGAGACATGTGCCGGGGGCGACGCCTCACATCACCTTTGGGGTCTGAAGGACGAAGCAAATCAACCGACACGTTCATCATGAACGGAAGTTGACGGGTCAATTCAGCGCTGGAAGCTGTTCACTGGAGTTTAACCCCCGATAGGTTCAAGATATATGCTCAGTCTTCGACCTTGGCGGACCACAGCCGCCAGAAGATCTGCCAAACGGTGCAGCTGGCATCGGCCGTGAGTGTAAAGGAACAGGAAAGAGCTGGCTGGCTTACAATATCGATCATTCGAGCGGCCACATCACGCAGCCGGGTCTCAGCTGGCACAGTAACAGAACACTTCAACGAGGCTAAGAAATGACAGATGCTACGAGGCGATCCATGAAGGCTTGGGCAAAGCAGTGGAGCAACATGTTGTATATCGCCTGCACTACGCACCTTCAAACGAAGGGTATGACGGCGCCTGGCAGCGAACAGCATGAATTCCATTCATTCCCTGCTTTCGAGGAACTGGAAAGAGCGAGATTCACCACCGGTCTTCACGGGAATGCTCTGTCAATGTGTCGTGCTGTCTGCAGAAACGGATTCCGCCATGAACGAAGGAGCGGCAACACAGCGCAAACGCGGGCGGAGGGCTGCGATGAGGCTTCGAACCACTCCAAGGAGGTGGTTTCACCCGGTTTGAGCCTTGGGAGAACGCAACTTTGCCAGCAGCGTTCCATGAAGATGGCCGACCCGATCCGTTCGCTCGATTGCAGGGATGTCGCGCGGTGGTAATTGCAAGTCTAGCTAATCCTGTATTCATCTTTCAGTTCTGCAATTATCAAATTTCACAGCACATTGACTTGCATTCACCGCCGCGCATCGTCCGCTTCCAGGACGTGAGGTCTGGCGATGGACCCACAGCGAGTCGGGGCGGTCCCCGGAGGGTGCCCATTAGTTGCGCATTTAGGTTAAACCTATTCTTGGCACATCGCATCCTTCATCCGTGGGCGGGATGTTTCACACTCGACCACATAGGGGCCTTTGAAACCACAACGGCTTCTGTCCATTGGAGATATAAAAGCAGATAGTATCGATTCAATAACTCATTCTTTTCACCGACATTTTTATCAACCACCATGGCCCCCGAACCGCCCCAACACGATTCGTCCGCCTACGAGATCAAAGATGTCCCGGGCAAAGGCAAAGGGCTCATCGCCACCAAGACCATCTCCCCGGGCACGCTCCTAATCAGCGAACCCCCGCTCTTCACCACCGAAGCACTACAGAACCCCTCCGCGATCGAAAAAGACCTCGCAAATATCGTCCGCACGCTCCCCAAAGACGGCCAACGCGCCTTCCTCTCCCTGCACAACAACAACCCGGGCCCGGAGCCCTTCTCCAACATCGTGCGCTCCAACGGCTACCCACTCGGTCCCAGCAGCGATGTCGGCGCCATTTTCCCCCTCGTTGCCCGCGCCAACCACGCCTGCCGCCCCAACGCCCAGCACGCCTGGAACCCCCTCCTGCAGCGCCAGCTCGTGCACGCCGTGCGGCCAATCCACGCCGGGGACGAAATCACCCTCTCCTACAGCGCCGGCGGGCCCTCCACCGAGCGCAAGCGCAGCCTGAAAACTTACTTCGGCTTCGACTGCGCGTGCGAGCTGTGCTCGCTCGATCGCGCCGCGCTGAAGAAGTCCGACGAGCGGCTCGCGCAAGCGCAGCGTCTCGACGAGGCGATCGGCGACCCGAAGCGCGTGAAACATTCTCCTGCGAAGGCGCTGGCGGACTGTCGTGCGCTGCTCACGATTTACGAACAGGAGACTATTGCCGACTTGCGGTTGCCGCGGCTGTACTACGACGCTTTCCAGATCTGCGCCATGCACTCGGATGCGGCGCGGGCGTCTGTGTTTGCGCGGCGGGCGAAGGAGGCGAGGGTGCTGTGTGAGGGTGAGCAGAGCCCCGAGGCGGCGAATCTGGAGGGGTTGGCAGGTAAGCCGGCGGGGTTTGAGAATTTTGGAACGACTAAGATGTGGAAGTCGAGTGTTGAGGGGGTGCCAAAAGAGGGGAAGGGTGTTGCGTTTGAGAAGTGGCTGTGGAGGGAGAATTGAGGCTGGATAGGGTCTAACTGAGCGGCAATCTGACGAGTTGATGACGGCTGAGAGTTGAATCTTGGATGGAGCGCATGGATATGGTGTTGGTGAAGCTCAGACATGCTCCTTGGTTGACCATCGAGGTGCTGCTTTGGCCGATTGTATATATGGGAAGCCTTAGGTACACGCTTGAATCTGACAGATGTAAGAGCGCATCTGCTCCATGGCCAGGTCCTGTCGCGATGCCTCCATTCTGGGAAGTCAAAGAAGAGGTGAAGTGCATGTAGTCTCCCGGGTCAGCTACCAGCTCCCTGTGAACATCGAATATTACACGAAGAATGCCCAAAGAGGAAAGAGGTGTCTTCGGCCGAACATTGATCCGACTTCGTGAAGCAGTATGCGGGGAAGCTGGGGACCGAGGCGAGGGCAATGGAGAGCGATGTCGAGATTGATGTTGATGTAGATTGTGATACTAATAGACAATTGCCGAGTAGAACATGGCATCCAACCAGGGTACGCCGTCGACGTCGGACAACGGGCCTACAAGGCTTCGACAAATCGCTCTAGTTGCACAAGATCTTGAGAAAGCAAGACATCTGCTCGTAAGTGTTGTCCATTGAACGAACAAACGCGTTTTTCTGACGCTGGCTAGTAGACCACTGTTATCGGAACCGAAGTCGTTTATGTTGATCCGCTTGTTGGACAATGGGGTCTGGAGAATTTCTTGAGTGAGCCTCCTCGAGATCATCCAATGATCAAGCTTCCATTCTAACGCTCCAACAAGTCGCTATTGGTGGCGAGATTATTGAGGTACGAGAACGCTTCCTTGTCGCCAGACCCAGTCGAACGGACGACTGATGACACCAGGTGGTGTCGCCAACCCGACCCTCAACCACAGCCGGACGCCTGCTCGACAAGCGCGGCGATGGTAGCCACCCCAATCAACGACCCCTGCGTCGAACACCTCAACTGACCGCGACGTCTAGGCGGCTACATGCTCATCATGCAGAACCTGGACGCCGCCAAACGCAAGCGCCACATCGAAGCGCGCGGCCTCGCGAAGCCCATCTGGACCCACGAGACACCCGACAGCACCGCAGTGCAATATCACCCGAAAGGAATCAAAGGCACGCCTCCCTCCCACTCTTCCACTACCCCACACAGCAACCCACTGACCCCTGCGACCAGGCGGCGTGATCGCCGAACTCGACTCTCACGCCCCGTCCCCTGGCAACCCCACACCCCTGCAAACCCGCTTCAGCCCCTGGCACGCCTGCGGCCCCGCCACCCGCATCCCGACCTACACGGCGCAGATGCAAGCGCACGGGCACCTGTCGCTGGTAGGCGCGCTGCTGCAACTGCGGGTGGGCGAGGGTGACGGGGAAACGGCGGCGCGGGACTGGGAGGAGATTTTCGGCGTGGCGCGGGCGAGGGATTCGCTGGCGTTTACGAATGCGCGAGTGGGGATTGTCAGGGGGAGGGAGGGGGAGAGGGAGGGTCTTGTAAGTGTGACGGTGGGTGTGAGGGGACGGGAGAGGCTGAAGGGGGTTTTGGAGAGGGCGGGGAGGGAGGGGGTGGTGGGAGCGGGGGGCGAGGTGGTGATGGTCGGGGTTAGGTGGTTTTTCGTTTTGACGGGGGAAGAGGAGAAGGGAGAGGCGAGCAAGCTGTGAAGACCTCGACCGGTGCCTTGGCAGGGTATGGAGATGCACTGAAGAGACAACCTCCGCTTGCTTACCGTGTGCTGTCCTCCTGCTGTCAGGAGCAATGATGTCTCGCGAGCTTTGGATGTACAGCGCAAGGCGTTGAGAGGTAGCGTGCTTGGAAGCACGCTGGGCGGAGTCATCAAGTTGGGTCATGCTGTTGAATCGTTGGTGCCCTGCAGCAGCGTAGTATACATGCACAGCCCATGCGCCTCCAGCGCCAGGTCATGCTCGTCAATTGAACATCGCTACATGCCGAGTGGACTCTAGAGGTTGGTGAGGTAGTCCTCGATCTCTTGCGAGCTCAGCGTCCGGAAGCGAGGCCCTCTCGCGCCCTCGACGCCCTCGTAGCCAAGGAGGTCATCTGCTGGGGGACCAACGATACCTGAAACTTTGTTAGCATTTGTGTCGCGAAGGACATCCGCCATGCGATGGAACCCTACCGATTTCCACTGTGTCACCATTCATCTCGCCCTCAATCGTCTCCTTCAGCGTCAACAACGCAATGTGCACGGCGTCTTCCAGCTCCAAGCCCTCGGTGTACCTCTTCTCCAAGAACGTCTTTGCGCTGGTCGCGCTCTTGCCGATCGCCGTCGCCTTCCAGGGGAAATAGCTCCCGCTGGGGTCGACCTGGTACAGACTCGGCCCGCCCTTCAGAATACCACCCGTCTTGCCCGACCTCTTCTTCTTCTCCCCGTCATCGTCCACTTCCATATCCTGCACCTCCGACTCTGGCAGAACACCGTCGTCCCACCCCGCGACGAGCAGGCTGACGCCGTACGGCCGCACACCACCCGACTGCGTCGCCTCCTGCATCACGCGCGCAACATCCTGCACCAGAATCCTCGTGGGCGGGTACTCGTTGTAGACGCGCTTGTAGCTCGTATGGCTGACCTTGCGCGCCTTGTCGACTAGCACGCGGTAGTCGGGGCCCATGCCGGCGTAAACCATGCCAATGTCGGGGGTGATGAGGGAGACTTTTGAGGAGGAGGTGGGGTCGATGAGGGGGGTCGAAGACTTCTTTTCGGTGGCTAGGACGATGCCGTTGGCGGCCTTGATGCCCAGGGAGGTTACGCCTTGGTTGACGGCATTGAGGGCGTATTCTGCGATGTGTGAGCAAGTGTGAATAGGTCGGAGGGTTAGCAAAGCTTCGTACCTATCTGCACCAGCTTTCCACTGTTCTTCTGTTAGCAGATGTCGGAACATCCGATCTAGAATGTCTTACCTGGGCGAGAATGTGGTGAGGGAGAAGGAGTATCTGTCGGCCATGATGGGCCTGGCGTCGTCTGGGCTGGGGGAAAGATCGGCTGTATGGTACGCTGTATTTCAAGCAGTTTCGCGATGTATTTCGAGATTCGTGACGCGATGGGAAAGAAGGTGCGAGAATGGTCGTGTCGTCAACAGCGTCGAAGTTGAGGTCTAAGTGAGCTCAGGCAAACGCGACGCGGATGTCCCGTTCACTCGAGTCATGCAGCGTGACGCACGTGACTGGCTTGTGCACGGCAGAACGACACCTTTCTCCTCTTCATCCGACCGGCTTTGCTGAACAATGCCTAGAAGCTTCTGCCGCGGCGCATCGCCCACCCCTTAACATCCCTCTCCCCCCTCCAGCATGCATCTAGTGGACACCTACGACTTTGGGTGAGGCCACACATTGCATCGTCGCGAGCATACAACACTTCAACACCCGTGCGGTAACTATGGCCGCCTACTCCACCGGCAACAGCTGGTCCTTCCCAGAAGACCTCCCCGGAGGCTGGGTCGACGTGGGCGACGAGGACTACGGGTCGGCGGCGAATACCCAACACTCGAATGCGAGGACAGACTCGCAGCCCACATCTGAGCCTCCGCCCCAACCTCGCCGTCGCCGAACCCGCTACCCCTCCCGCCAGTGCCGCATCTGCCTCGAAGTCGTCGAGCCAACCTTCGAGACGCCGCCTGAAGCAGCGAGCAATGTCCCAGCAGCCTTGCAGCCAGAGCCTCGCGTGACACACGACTCTGGGCTCAACGAAGGCGGCCGGCTGCTCCGTCCCTGCAAGTGCAAAGGCTCGCAAAAATACGTCCACGAAGAGTGCCTGGCTGCTTGGCGCCTGCAAGATCCGCTACAGAAGCGGAACTACTGGCAGTGCCCGACATGCTCCTACAAGTACAGCTTGCAGCGTCTGACATGGAGCTCCTGGCTGAGCAGCACGTCTGCGCAGATTGGGCTGACCATCAGCATCTTCGCTGTGGCCATGTTCGGGCTTGGCTTCGTTGCGGACCCCATCATCAACCTATACCTGGATCCTGTTGGGACCATTGCGGCTGGTGGTTCGGGGCCGACAGGGTCCCTTCTCTTCGAAAAGGAGGCCGTCAGTTGGTCGGAGCACTTCGCAAAGGGGCTGGCAAGTCTGGGCCTCCTAGGGTTTGCGAAGTTCTTGCTGACGCTAAGTCCGTGGCATTGGTTCAACATGAGAGGCACGGGCGCCTACGTCGGTCGAGGTGGGTCTGGCTCGGGGAGAGATAGGCTTAATCAGCTGAGCTGGGTGGCGATCATGGTAGGGGTCGGGACTTTTCTGTACGCTGTGTGGAAAGGTGTGCGTGCATGGTCTCGACGCACTCTCCAGGCTGCCGGAGAGCGAGTGCTCGATGTTTCCGGCGATGACGACGACGAGGATGACGATGAAGGACAGGCTCAGGACTCTTGAGACGAGGAGCGATTTGTTAAGTTGACGAGCCCTACAGAACAAGCACAAGCATTGCTCTTGCCGCCACTCGGCCGCTCCTTTTCCTTTCACCATTTCTCTCCCCCTTTCTCTCCCCTCAGCATCGCACCACTTTGAGTTGGCATCGCCCTTGTTCTCCTGAGGAGTCTCCATGGCATGGCAATCAGTCAGTGTGCGAAGAGTAAGCCTGCTGTCGTCCACAACGTCCTGGAAGCGTTATGCGGAACGGATGTCAAGGGCGCGGCTCTGGCCGGGCCTGCACTCCCCACGGCCACTCGCAAGAGGTTCGCATGGCTTGGGGGAATGTATGGGTCAAGGCACATTTATCGACGCTTGCATTGAGTTGCGCCGCAGAAGTGTGGCCTGATGGTGGACCGGCGAATTTCTGAGCGCCTGTGCAGGATGTGGCTGCTCGAGCAAGGGCTTTGAAGTGGGTACCCCCTCGTTAGTCTTTCAAGAGGACAGGTCTGATTCATGTAGATCCGAAATGGAACAGAGTCGATGTTTCCGCCGCTCTCTTTCCGCTCTTGAAGCCTTTCCCAGACGAGCCTATTCGAACCGTCACACGACGTAACAGACCTCGCCTCATTCCCTTTCACCCAAAGTCAAAGGGCAGCGCTGCATGTTGTCTACTCAGCCCTACACCTGAACAAGGCGCGAGGGACAGGATCGTCCCGGGCCCGTCAACTTGATCCGCTGACGAGTCACCATTGCGTTCCGATCTCGACTCTCCGGTTGTTCTGACCGACTGGGGAACAGCAAGAGCCACGATTCTGTCCAGACTTTTCTTTCGACGGCCTTCTTTCATGAGAGAAGAGTCAGCTCACGACCATCACCCAAGGGCGAAATGTCTCTACATCTTCCGGGTCCATGGCAGGGTCTTGATAATACTAATTCCGTCCAGTCGCCCATCCAGGGGATGTGGTCTCAACGGTAGGATACTGCAGATTCTTGGAAGGCCACTGCCCGTCGCCATCTGTAGGGGCGCTGGTCCAACTCCGGCCTTAACCACTCTATTCTAGCATTTTGTTTTTGTGCTTTTTGGTGGCGGTGAATGAAGCTCTATCCGCGACCTACCTTAGCGTTTACCCGTCGCCGAATGCGCTGATTCCAGTCTTCACAGCTTCCACATGCCCTGCGGCGTGATCGGCTCCGCCCTGCACATGCAACCCCCCATCACCCCGAGAGACAACACACGACTTCCCAGGCCCTGCTTTCCAGGTTCTCACCCTCCCTCCCGCCCACACACCGGGTGCCAATACATAACCATCTCCCCCGTTATGCCCTCCACAAATAAGGGGAAGTGGTCCTGTCGGTAGGGCGCTTCATGGCTGCAATGGTGAGCCTGCCCCGGCGGGTTGCCTTTGACGGTCGTGGCACAGAGGCGTCGGTTCGAGTCCGGCCTTCCCCCTTTGGAAATGCGTTCGCTGCAGCGGCATTCGTTCTTTTTGGGTGGGTCTTGGGGTATGCTCTCGGTGGTGATACGGAGGTGTGTTGGAGCGGTCGCTCTTTTTTGCTTGCTAGGGTTGCTTGGTGCCTGGGAGAGGCGTTGATGAGATGTCTCTGCGCTCTGGGTTGGGTGGGAGTGGCGGTGGACGTTGACCAGCTTGGCCGTGAGTGAGCAAAGCCTCTGATGTGGGCGTTATAGCGTGGTGTCATGGGGAAGACTGATGTGCTCAGCTTGTTTGATCACTGTCCATTGATTACATACCTACACTGCACCCTCAGAGTTTCCACGCGAAGCGAAAAGGGGGTATACTCAGCAATGCACACCAAATCCACACCCAAACCCAAGCACCCCAGCCAACCTAGCAAAATCCACACATACATCCCCTTTCCCCACCTCTTTCCCATGTCTTTCTTTCTCATCCCTCCCATCATTTCCCCCCCTTCCTAAACACCAGCCTCCGTGTTCCCCCCACGCGACCCAAATCCCCAAATCCGCCACCCTCGCCATCCCTCTCCCTACCATCCCGCCCCCTCTCCCCCTCGCCTCCGCCCCCCTTCTCCCGCTCCTTCTCCGCGCTCGCGCTCGCCTTGGCACGCTCCAGCATTCCCTCGACCCAGCGCGCTTTATGCGCGTCCATCTCGCCGTTCTTGCTCTGCGCCGATCGCGAAGAGGTGGGACGCGGGCCGGAGAGGGAGGTCGTGTTGGTACCGGAGGCCGAGTCGGCGGTGGAGGGGCGGGAAGACGATTTCGGGGTCGTGAAGGCTTCGGTGCCGGCAGTTGGGGTGTGGTGATTTGGATTGAGGTATGAACCTGGGGGGGCGAGGAGGCCGTTGGGGCTCGTGTCGTCCGTGGTGCTTTCGGCGCCAGCAACTGCGTGTGGCGCGGGCGTGGAGACGGCGAGCGAGGTCTGCGGGCGGTCGGGCAGTGGCGCGCCGGCGCGGCCGGGTCGCGGTTTGAGCTGGCTGCTGCTGTTGACGTCGCCCATGGGCCCGCTGAAAGCGCGTTTGGCGCCGTTTGCGGCGACGGCTGGTGCGGTGCCTGCTGCGCGGTTGGCGCTGACGACTTCGACGCCGCCTTCGCTCACGGTGCGGCTGCCGTGGTGCTCGGCGTATTGGCGCAGGTAGTCGGCTAGGTCGGCCCAGCCGCCGCCGACGCGGACCATGACGCGCTCGCCTTCACCGACGAGGCGGACGAAGAGTTTGATGGGTTCTTCGCGGCCTGCGTGGGTGAGGTGGTATTCTTTGACTTCCATCGAAGGCGCGGCGGATGACGCGGCGGACGAGAACGAAGCCGGTGGTGGCTTTTTCGGCGAGGGCTCGGCTGGTGCAAGGGTGAGATCTTTCTTTGCTTGTCGGGCTAGAGGGCCTGTGATGGCTGAGGGCGGACGCTGAGGTCCGGATGGCGCTGGGGTTTCCGCACCTGGGCGAGATTTGAATCGAATCGGGGCAGAAACGCGGTTGAGTACTTCGCTTACGTGACGATCGAAGCGATCTTCGCTTGGTTTGGCTGGAGAGCCGTCCTTCACGTCGCCGCCTTTGCTTTTACTGATAGCCACTTTCTTCCGTTTCGCCATGGCAGCATTCAAGGGAGCTGAGGCAGTAGAATCGCTTTCTGGCATGTCTTCAAGCCTCGACGAGACTCTCTCCTCAGGCTCGACAAGCGGGCTCGAGAGCATACTACTCCCTTTGCCGCCACCAGAAGACACGGCGCGTGCACGGCCAGAGGGCGGGGAAGGAAATCCGTACATCAGCTCTGGGGGGCTCGTAGGGCTGACTGGGGTCGACAGCGAGACTGCGCTTCCACTTCGGTCAAGCGCGACCCGTGGTGCCCCAGATGCAGCTCGTGACGCTCCTCCGGGGCTAAATGGCGACACGCTGCTCCCGCGGGAGTGAGGGACGTCGATGCGCCGAAGCTCTGATCGCGGGAACGACTCGATGGATGCGAAAGAAGCGCGCCGAACGAACTTCGGGGTCTCCCTTCGCGACAATGACTCCGTGGGCTGGGGTGGACTTTGGTCGCAGACTTTGTGCTCCAATGGCTCAGCAGATGGTACACTGCTCGGCCTCAGGGGCATGACTCTAGCATCCCCAACACTCCCAGAATAAGCAGACGAGTCTGGCGAGTTTGATGACTTGTTGCCAAAGCTGTCACCGGAGGCGAGCTCCTCGATCTCAGACTCAGTCTTCTCACGCTCAGTGGTCTCAAGCGCCGGGCCCGCGACATATTCGTCTTGTCTGGGTGGCGGCAGCTCGTCATCAGGCGTCAGAGATCCTTGGTCGTTGTCATTCGTCCGGTCACGCTCGAAGTCATCCATTGGAGGCTGTACAAACCGTCGTTCAAATGCATCGCTGTCCATGGGCACCCGTGGGCTGGTGATCTCAGGGCTCGAGCTCCGCTCTCCTTCGTCGTCCTCGGCCGCTTGCAACACGGTGTCGTCGACGGTAGACGCAGGCGCGCTGTCGTTCGGCGGCGACCTCGGAGCGGCGTCATTGGACGCGTCCGGCGCCGATAGTGGCCAATTTGCTGGAAAGTTGTTCTCTTCTGGGGTCTCAAAAGACTGCTTTGAAGGCGAGTGGAATGGTGATTGAAGGCCTGTGGGTTGGTAAGTCTCTGGTGCCCCGCCTTTGGGACGGTATATCTCTGGCTTGGCTTTGGGAAATGAAGGCGGCTCCAATTTCGCGCTCTGCGGCATGGGTGGCACATTCTCCTCGCGCCCTCTTTCCAGAGGCTCGTCGCTGATGCTCTTTCCCCTCCCGCCCCAGATCACACTCTCACCTTCTTTACTCCGGGATTTGCTTTTGCTCCCATTCCGGCTTCCACTTCGACTGAAGCTTCGCCTGGAACGGCGCTCCTCTCTGGGACCTTCTGTGGGAGCCTTGGAAGCTGCTTCGCGTCGATTGAACAACTTCGTGAACGCGTTGCTAGCGTGTTCGAAAGGTCGTACGACTGGTGGACCCCTAGTCCTGTTGAGCGTTTCCTTCTTCTCGAGGTCGGCTTTCAGCATCGCTGCCCGCTTCTTGACATTCGATTGAGGCGGTAAGTCAAAAGCAGAGTCCGCGGGAGCCGATGATTTGGTTTGAGATGCAGGCGGAATTTCAGTGTCGTGTTGGCTTGTGGCCTCTTGAGCAGTCGACGAAGAAGTGCCGCTCTTTTTCTTAGGCGAGAAAGGGCCTCTCCGTGGACTTGATATGATTTGGCTGTGCGATGAAGAGCGGGAAAACCTTTTCCTGCTGTGCTTCGAGGGTGTGCCGTTTCGCTCCCCTTCGGGCACTTTGGGAGCTTCGGCCGCCCCCGTTGTCTCTGCAGGTGCAACAGTCTCCGCAGCATCGCCAGACTCATCACTTTGCGAGACGTCTGGCATCGAAGGCGTGCGTGAATTTCCCAGCCTGTCCCTCATGTCATTCCACTCTTGCTCCCAAGCCTTCTTCTCCGCGAGCACTACCCACTCTCCATACTGTGTCTCAACCTGCTCGAATTGGTCGATCCAGCCCTCTGGTACCGTTTCTTCTCTCCCTTCCAGCTCGTCCAGGAACTTGTCCAGCCTCCTTCCCAGGCTGAAGATCTGCGCTGAAATGGTTTGTTTCATCTGTTCCATCGTACTTCGAGAGAAGGCGGTGTCTTGCGGGTCCCCGCGCGCTTGGTCAGAGAGCACAGCCCATCCATGATCAAGGTCGGCGCGAACTTGTTTGAGATCGAAAAGGTATGCGGGCGTTGCGCGAAAGATGGACAAGCGAAGGGACCATGTGTTGAGCTGCCGAAGAAGGCGAGACAGGTAAGGCAGAGCTTGCAGGATCGTCGCAGTGATAAGCGCAGTGAAATCGTCGAGCTGTCTGAAATCCGTCGCCGCCGCGATCATGCCGATACTATCGTCACTCGACGCCGGCGCAGTTCCAGCCTGGCTATGCGCCGACAGCACAAAGTCCTTGAGCTCCTCCACGTCTACCTCGTCCAGATCTTCGCGTATCTCCTCCAGCCGCCGCTCGTAGGCCCGCACAGTCTGCGCTGGAAGGCTGCCCCATAACTCTTGCCCGTCCTGCTGTTCAAAGCTCTCGAATGTGCCCGGCCACTCCCAGCTCGCCAGCTCGCGTGACCACTGCCGAAAATCGGCGCATGCCTGTGCAGCCTTTGCGCCCAGAGTTCGCTCGGAGTGGGCTGCATTCTCGATGCTCTTGCTCAGATGGTCGGTTTGGCGGGGATCGGGGCGGCCGGCGAAGGCTCGAAGGGTCTGGGTGGGAGAAAGGTCGCGTAGAAGAGGATCGAAGTCGCGAGCGCGGTTGCGCGTTGGGGAACGCGAGGCCGAGCGGGAATGCAGGTGGCGCCTATGCGGCGACCGCAGACGCGGTGCATTGATGGTGGGGTTAGCCAGGGACATGGTTGAGCCCTGCTAGCGGATGCAGCTTAAGGTAAGGTAGTTTTGGGGATCCGTGGTCGTGTTGGTCGAGCCGCTGTTGCTCGGGATGCTTCCAGACTGCGAGAGCGCGCCGGGCGCCTGGTTACGGGTTGGTGTACATCGGGAAAAGAGAGGAAGGTTCGTGTCAGACAGGGGCAATGCCTGGTCTCTGGTTGCGGATGCGATGTCTCGTCTCTGGAGCGACAAACGCCTCTGGATCCGTCGGGAAACGCAGTGAAAAACACAGCGAGTACGCTCAAAGGGGTATCGAAAGATGCGACAAGCAAGACAAGAACCGGCAGAGTACGAAGTGCAACGGCTCGCACACGCTCCAGGTCCGCAGCTAGTCGACGTGCCGTGATTCGGGGCAAGGTACTTCTACAGTTCTGCCTGAGGCTTTCATCAATCGTCGGCGACTGAGATGCCAAGTGACATCTCGAGCTTCATCCTGCAAACTTCCAGCTTGTCTTTGCCTCAAAGTTCGGGTCTCATCTCTACGGCTCGCGCAGACACATGCAATGTCAGACTGAGTAACGTGTAGCATATCTTCACTTCGCTAAGGACATGAACTTGCTGGGTGTTTGAGAATGCGCCGATGCGTACTCACTGGATGGCTCGACGAGCACGCACACAACCTAACGACTAACAAGAGCGAACAAAGACTACTCTCAACTATAAAGCTTCCTCATCTTTGTAGACGACTTGTCTAGGGTATATTCCGCCGACAACGAGCAGGAGCCGGGCGACAGAGACCGCCCGACAGCTCGCCGCCCGCCATTCAGAGGCAAAACGCCCCTCGCATGCTACCTTTTACTGCGCCAGCTCTCGGCTGAGGGGCCAGAGATGTAAGTGTAGGCAGCAGAGGGAAAGGTCAAGACCCTAACAATAACAGCTACGGCTTCCTCCTGTCATCTCACGCTGATCGACTTATTCGCCACAAGCAACCACGCCCAATTCATCATCATGGATGACCGAACACTATCCGACGGCACCGTGTTGCTCGTCGAAGGACCTTGGGGCGACGGCGAAGAAGACGGCACAGCTGTCACGATGCGAGTCGCGCCTGAGTTGCCGCAGACTTTGGTCCTCGCCTACGGCGCTTGCAAGGGCAGCCTTGAGGAGCATGCGGAGCTCGCGGAGAAGGCGGCTGATGGGGTGTTCAGGGATGGAACTTTTGACGAGGTATAACGGCAGATCAGGGGTTGAGAGCCGTGGTTCAAGGAGACGAGTCGCGCTGCTAGGTGAAAAGGAAGCCCCGCTGTCGGAGTCCTCAGGGAATCGGCTTGTCGGGTCATTCGGAGTCGCACTAGGGTGAACTAATGGATAAGCCCTTCAATAAGAAACGGATCGCTAGGTACATTGTGGCTCTAGTTCGGCGTCACCTTTTGCTTTGAATGACACGAAAGTTGGGAGTAACCTGCTCCAGATGTCTGATCTCACCACGCTCGCAACGATTGAGCGCCTTGCTGTCTTCGTCAAACAATCAGGCATGTCTTGTCTCTGATACACTCTTAGGTAGTCTCGCGACAGTGTAACCAGCAAAGATAGAGCTGGGTCAAGACAGGTTGAGAGCAAGCCTAAAACGTTTCTGCTGTCTCAACCCAGCTCTATCTTAGCGCCCCTCGCTCTGTTCGTCGATGAAATCAACAGCATTTAAATATTCTTCTTCTCCGATATCACGATCAGCTCGTTTACATCAATCGCAACCTCTGTTTTCACGACCCTTCAGAGGCCATCCGGATCAAATCCATCCCCTCATCTCACCTGAAAGGCAAAACACCAAAATCATCACTCATTACCATCCTTGAGCTGCTAGATTCGCTCCCTCTCATCCGCAGAACGATCGAAAAAGCTGCTCGAGACTATGTTCTTTCCAATCGTCCTGATGGCGCTACTGTTCTATGCAGTGATGAAAATCGCGCTAAAGTTCGCTTGCCTTGGTTTGCGCTTATTCGGGTTTGTTTTGCACTTACTCGGGGTTGGTTTGCACCTGCTCGGGTTAACGGTCATCGCACTTCTCGTTGCTCACTGCATCTGGACTGTGCTGGGACTGTGGGACGTGCTCTTCGCCTACATTGTTAGCATCTTACCCCCCGACCTGGAACTCCGCCGTCTACTCGCTTTGCGCTTATTTTGGATAATGGTGATCGCATCGTTCTCTGCGTGTTCCTTTGAAACATTTCTCTGGCTGGTCGACGCGGTCTTCGTCCACATTGGCGTCTCACCCATCGACAAACGCCTGGAGTGAGGCAGACAAGGCACAACGAAGGTATGCGGAAGCGAACGCAGCATCGCTACCTCTTAGAACGTGTGACCTTGACACGTGCTCTCAGGCTGCAAAACGCAGATCGTCGCTCTCGAGGAAAGGCTCGATGACTTGACATGAAACGCGATTCCGAGTCCAGTGCCCGAATTCGTCGTGATCGGGGGCTGATCTGCTGTGCCACCCGGTTGCGTCGGACGGGGAAAGGCCTGAGGGGCCTGAACTTGCAGTAACGGCGACGCAGGAAAGCGCCGGGGGAAGGAGGTTGCCTCGTCGAGGTTGCGCGAAAGGCAATATTTTTCCCGGGCTCGGCGGGTTGCTTTGCAGTTTGGAGGTTTGCTCTGCGATGTGCTTTTCGGCTCAACTGGGGAAGCCCTGGCCTGGCCTGCGCGTGCTCAAGGCGTGCTAGCAGCAGGTAGTGGTGCCATGGAAGAACATTGTGCTAGATGTTGCTGCTTTGTGATTTGTTTTCAACGGAAATATCCATAGCTCGAGAGCCTGATCGCGGGCCTAGGTCTGACGTGGGCCTTGACGGAATACCTTGCACACTCCATATCGCCTGAAGAGGAGGGCGCTATGTATCATCAAAAACTTGCTTGCGCCTCCCGTCTTCGTGATAACAGCGAAGATACCGCTGTCATAAACTTAGGTATGTACTCCATCTTGCGTGCTTCATCCCGTTCTCGCCTCGACCAATCTCACGCGGCAGCGACGAGCGACAAGTAACAACCTGCCCCATTGGGAAAGAGACCGCGTTCCTCTCCTTCCTTGCAAGGGCCCAAGAAATCCACCAAATAGAAGCCTCCCTCGCCCCCCATGCGATGGCACCATTCCCATCACACGCATACATAGAAGCGTGAGAGACACGGCACTTCTCCCAACAAGTTCACTCGTCTCAAGGTCTTGTTCCGCCGACTCTCTAGCCTAACTTGGCCACGCGGCGCAAGGATTTATATCGAGCAACGATCGTCAGAGTTTAGTTCGTGCCGGAAAAAGTCTCGACCATTGCGATGACGAATTGACGCGGGTGTCCCTAGCCGTAGAGCGGACTTGGCGATTGCACTGTTGGGAACGGGCGCAGGGTTTCCGTTGCGGGTGATTGGGAGACTTGGCGCAAATCAACCACGCTCGAAAGAAAGTGGTTGTCCCTCGTACATGCAGTATGGGCACTTGACAGACTTGGTACAATCGAAAACCCCGGGTATACCGCCGCCCCTTTTCCAAGCCCACCGCATCAAATCGTCAGCCCGTCTCAAGCGCTCGCAAACAAGGACCCCAACCCGCTACCTATACGCCTGCGATTGGAACGAAAACGTCGTCGTCGTCGTCTTCGTAATGCCATCCCCGCCGCGCCCCCTGCCCACCTCCGTCTCATCCACACTGTCCGAACTATGACTACTCGCGCCCCCCACCACAACCTGCGCACCCCCCTTCGCCCCCTCCCCGCTGAAATCCTGCATCACGTAACTGTCCTTCGCCACGTTGATCGCGTGCTCACTCCCCGCGTCGTCGTCGAGCTGCACATGCGGCTCCGCAGCCGACCGACTGCCCAGCGAGCGCCAAAATTTGCTCCCACGCGTGCCGCCGCGCGACCCCCCTGCGCCGTAAGGGGCGTTCTGCCCCGTCGTTTTGCCGCCGGACGCGTAGCGGTTCGTCGTCTCGATCACGCGCTTGAAGACGGGTCTGAGGCTGGGCATTGAGCCCGCGATGATGCCCAGACAGGCCTCGACCATAGTCCAGATAGACAGGTTGCGGGCGTCCCAGAGCCAGTCGTCGCGCACGCCGTAGGAGGTTAGGTAGCCTAGGCGTACGATGGCGGCGACGCAGGCGAGGGTGCCGAGGGCGAAGACGCCGATTAGGGCGATCTTGGTGCGGCGGTTCATTTGGAGTTTGAACAGCATTGGGACCGGGATGCCGAGGGCGAAGAGGAGGTCGGTTGCGATGTTGAGAGCGATGCTGGTGTAGGCGAGGGCTTGGGCGGTTTGGGGCGGCCAGCAGCTGCCTTCGCCTGTGGGGTCCCAGTTTAGGCTGGGTTGGGGGGTTAGTTGATGGGGTTGCTGGTGGAGGACGTGGTGGATGTGGGCTTACGAGATGGGGCGGCATTGGACCACGATGGTTATGAAGGCCCCGATGGTGTAGAAGATTGTCAGGCCCATGACGCCGATGATGAGCCATTTGTAGCCGCCCTTGTTGGCGATGCGCAAGAGGGAGGCGCCGACAGACAGCTTGATGAGGCTCACGAAGACGAAGACCATGGGCTGGGTCACGTAGTTCAACATCATGCCGGTCGCGTAGTCGTTGGGAGGGACGTCTCCAATGTGTCGTCCTGTCGCGCATGGTTCAGCAAGGATCCCAGGTCTTTGGTTGGAAGCGAATATTTACCATGACCGTAGTGCACCTCAGCCAGGATCACTCCCTCTGTCGCCGCCGTCCCGATCGTGGCTATGAGCATCAAGGCATCATCCCAGCCGAAGTTTTTGACAACCATGCTGCGAACCCATGTACGGGCGGCCATAACAATGATAGCCACGAGGGTGAGCGAGAGCGTCGAGCCGATGATTTCGGGTCTGGCATCATCGGCCGGATTGGACACAAGCGGTGGTGCCTCCATGGTGATTTAGAATATTGGTTTCTCAGTCGCCCACGACGGTAGTATGTTTTCTGCAGAATGACTGCCCAGGGGATCTTCGAGAGAGGATCGCAGGCGAAAAGGGCGAGCAACCGGAGTCTGCTGATCAGTGGGGACGACGAGAAAATCGAATTAGGTCGAAAGTGTCCCCGTGGAAGGAACAGGGGCAGCCACCAACAAGACTAAAGCTATAGCACGGCGAGAGGATGCAAAGCGCACGGGGAAAAAGATGATGATATAGGTGTGCAGGGGGTAAGGAGGACCGATTCATGGAGGGCCAAGAGGGCAACACAGACCGACCTCGAGCCACCCCCACTGCACAAGAAAGGCATTTCGCCAGGGAAGCTGTTTCCGGTCCTTACAGCAATCCGCCTTCGAGAGCAGGTGCTCCGATGGGCACGGGCGAAGGTTGTTTCGCCGCCACTGCTATTGTGTGCTGCGACGCAGACACGACTCATCAAGCGGAAAGTCAACGATCGTTAGACGCGTACCGTTCTCGTGCGATTAATGATGCCCGAAGCTGCCGGCAGAGCGGACCTGTTGCGAACTGGGAATGGCGCGTCTGCGTTGCCTCCGCGCCTTGCTGCGGCTGGCCAAGCTGGCGTGACCGACGACGAGTTTTGACAGGGCCATGATGAAAAAGTCATTATGTATTAATAATAATCAGGGCGGACGAACGAGGGAAAGCAGAGGCGATGATGGCGGCCATGAACAAGGTTCCGATCGAGGTGAGGTTGCGAGTTCCCGGTTCGGGAGCAGCACCGATGGGGCACCGTAGCCGATCCCCCACCCGATGCGCATGCAAGGCATAAGTGATGAGATTTGCGAGCGATGGAGCGACATCCCGGCACTGGCAGAATTCGGCTCGTTCAACTCGTCCGTTTACTTTCTCCTCGTTTTTGACGGACCAGGGTCGCGTCCGCACTAGCCAAAGGGGGCGTCGTCTCTGGCGTCTGCCTCCTCGCGCCGGCAGAGCGACGCCATCTCGGTCCCCGTCCCGCCGGCTGCGGAGCGCCGCTCGAGTCGTGGCTCTTTTGGCGGGCCACCCTTGACGCCACCTCTGGAACGACCAAAACGACCAAATCTCGCAAACCATGTAACGACACTTCCCGATCACCCGTCCACATTCGTGTGCGGAGCCTGGGCGATCTGGGGTACGGCCCTCCACATTGCTCCGACTGATGGGATGTTTTCCTCGCCCCCCCGAAGCACCATCGTTTCTCGCCCCCGCGGTCCCGTTCTGCAGACTGCCGAAATGCAGATGCAAAGGATCACTTCATTGAGCGAACCCACGGTTGCACGGGAATCGCTGGAGAACGGAACCCCCACCTGCTCGTGCGGTCGTGCCAGCCGCACTTGCGAGCGGGCGCGAGGGGCGCAGGGCACCGCACTCACGAGTAATCAATCACGCATACAGCCGAGGCGAACACGTCCACAAGATGCGGACACTAGCAGGTGAAGACGCTAGGGGAACAACCCAGGCAAATCGAAGGGTGCGATTCCACCAGACCCCTCTCCTCCACCACCATCTCCACCCACGCCTTCGTTCCCCAGCCCTTCTCTAGCCTCTCGTCTTCCGTGTGCGCCGTTGAGGAAGGATTGATGAGGCTCGATTATGTGCCCTGACCGTCCTCAACCATCACGGCAAATCCGATAGCGGTGCTAACACCGGATGCTCCCAATTTGCCGGCTCGAGCGACTTTAACCTGCCTTCGTTGCCACGCTCTCGCATGAGAATCCACTCTCCAAGGACTCGCACGTGGAGGTGGAGCCCAGGGTCCAATCATCGTGGCGGACGGACACTAAGCATTGACGGAAGACATCCTCCCGGGTATGTAATAAAGAGCCTCCCGCGGCTGCCATGTGGCCGATGTCTCTACCTCCCACGCCTCTTTCATCATTGACTTTACTGCCCCTCTTAACACGCGGTCACCTCTTTTTTCTGTGACCATCGACGTTTCATCCCTTCATCCCACATCATGCACGCCCAAACGACCTTGCTTCTGGCGCTGTCAGCCGTCTCCTCTGTTGTAGCCAACCCTGTCGCCAGGCAGGCATCCGAGGATTCGCAACTCGCGGCATTGGCTGCCGAGGCGCAACAGAAGACCGAGAAGGAGATCCAGGCCAAAGCCGATGCCAACTCCAAGAGGGACATCCCGTACCTGTCAAGGGAATGCAACCCCAGCAATGTGCGCGTGAGAAAGGAGTGGTGAGTTGGGTTTCTAAGCGCTTTCGACAAACTCAGCAATCTGACGATCAGACAGGAACTCTCTCTCCAAGAAGGAGAGGAAGAACTACGTCGACGCTGTGACTTGTTTGACCAGGGCTCCGGCCAAGACTCCCTCTGACGAGGTTCCCGGCGCAAAGGCTCGCCTGGATGACTTTGGTTCGTCCCAGCCCGTTGGGATGATTCGTTACAAAGGCTAACCTTGTTTCATCAGTGGGTACCCATATCAACCAGACCAACAACATCCACTACACGGGAAACTTCCTGTCATGGCACCGTCAGTTCACCTGGCTGCACGAGACTGCCTTGAGGGAAGAGTGCGGGTATGACGGCGCCGCTCCCGTAAGAAGCACCCGAATCACCCAAAGTTGAACCGCGCCTCCATACTAACATGTCATCCAGTACTGGGATTGGACCATCACGGCGCGCAACGGGCTCGTTGGCAGCCCCATGGTCGACGGCAGCGAATACTCCATGGGCGGCCAAGGCGAGTTCATTCCGGACCGCGAAGACATCATCATCGGCGCCAACTCCGGCCTCCCGCCCATCAACCTGCCCCCTGGCACAGGCGGCGGCTGCCTCCAATCCGGCCCCTTCAGCGACATGGACGTCAACCTGGGCCCCATCGCGCTCGACGTCCCCGGTGGCGAGCAGATCACCGCCGACGGTGACCCGCTCCGCTACAACCCGCGCTGCCTGAAGCGCGACCTGACCAACGAAGTCAACGAGCGCTTCGCCAACACGTCAGCCACGCTCGACCTCCTCCTCAACACGCACGACATCGACACCTTCCAGAACCAAATGCAGGGCATCCCCGGCAGCGGCAACATCGGCGTGCACGGCGGCGGCCACTACGCCATGGGCGGCGACCCGGGCCGCGACGTCGCCACCTCCCCCGGCGAGCCCCTCTTCTTCCTGCACCACTCCATGATCGACCGCGTGTGGTGGATCTGGCAGATGCTCGACCTCAAGGAGCGTGCCCACGGCGACTCTGCCATCGCCGGCACCAACACCTTCCTCAACCAGCCGCCGTCGGACGAGACGCAGCTGTCCGATTATGTGTACCACGGCTACGCCGGTGGGCCGCCAGAGCAGATTGGCGACTTGCTCAAGATTTGGGAGGGCCCCTACTGCTACATCTACGTGTAGATGTGTGTTCGCTGTCGTGAAGGACATCCAGCGCTTTGCATTCGATTTTTAGAGGACTAGAGGGAAAAAGCCTCGGCCTTAAGCGTACCTTGGCGTTCTTGTGTACTTCTCCAATTGCACCCTTATGTTTTTGCCATCTGCATCTTCCTTTCGCCGTCTCTGAAAGGGAAGAGGATACCCCGTGGATAGAGATTCCTGGATCTCTGCAATGGTGCTACCTGAACGATCAGCAAAACGGCCACGTGACAGCGCGTGGGACAACGCGAACACCCGACGCGTCGCAGGCGACCACGCGAAGGCGCAAAAGCTTCACACCACCTCACTTCATCTCTTCCTCGGCCATTCATTCTCTAGCATCTTCAAAACAGATCTTAGCTCCGCCGCTTCGTCGGCTCGACGTACCGAAAGATGCGCCCCCGCAAATGCGAACACACCGAAGACATGGCCCGCTTCCTCGTCGCCAGAATTGCTCCTCGCAGCACCCGCCAGGAACGTCCCCGCGCCCGCGCAACCACGTGGTACCATGAGGTCTTGTCCAGAACCCTCAGGAGCGCCATCGCCCGTGCTGCTGAAGACGTAGAGGGAGACCAGCGCTCTCTGCAAGGTCTTAGTTCTGCGTGACAGATTTGGAGTTACTGCGAAGTCCGCATGCACTGATTGCACTCCCACGGAAACGCTGCGGCTGCGCGGCTGCGTGGCTGGTGGTGTTACCTGAGTCGCCACATGCGTGTGTGCACGGCCATGGTGAGCTGGTTGCCTTTGTCCAAGACATGTGGAGACGCCGGTGGACTGACCGCGGAGACCCCATGTGCTGTACCGACTCCATTTAAACACAACGACTGCGCGGCAAGCGAAAGTGGATAGTCGTCCAGTTCCCTTTAGGATGACGAGCTGACCAGCCGAGGTCCAGTGGACGAGGGACCAAAGAAGCAGAAGTCCGGATCGCTTTCGGAATAATGAGCTGAAGTCCAATTGACCTGGATACATGTAGTCTAGCCGAAGGGTCAACTGCACGCATGCGAAACCAGCGTATCCATCAAGATCTCAAAGGTCTCGCCAAAGCCGGTTCCCGTTCAGGCAAGAGCACCATGCCGAAAGCGAAAGCGAAAGCCTGACGGGCATTTAAGCCGCTTTATTGCGCCGTCGCAGCTGTCGGGGACGAATCAGTGCGCTTCTCGAGGGAACTTGTGAGCCTGTGTATGCGCAGACCGGTTATTCTTTCCGTGCGGCAGAAGGGGTGCGCCGATAGCTCGCTTCCAGCAGGTACTCAACGCCACTGCAAAGAGGAACATTCACGGGTGCAAGAATGTGTGGCGCTGAGCAGGTCAAAGTGGATGTCTGACAGGCTTACGATCTCAATTTTGCTCGAGGGAAAGGCAAGCAAATGTGCATGGTACCTTTGATGGACTGGAACCCCACCATTACTTTTTTCGAGGACAGTCGAAAATACCCCGTGGGTAGCTAGAAAAGATCGTATCTCGTTACTATCGAATTGGATTCGGGTGCTGTGAGATCTCCACTGCGAACATGCAGCAGTAAAAGGTCTGCAAAACCTTCAATTGCCAACGAGGGCGATCCCACCCCTGAAGGGTACGTCGGTCCAGTCTATGAGCGATGACCTGTCGCCCACGCCATAGTATGATGTATTGATCCTCCAAGCCGCCATCTCATCATTCAACTGCAAGTAGTATCGCAACACCCTCCACGCGACGTCCCGGGCTCCTCACAACCGAATCAGCACCACACATCACCAAAGAAGACATTAAAAAGCCATGCACATCGTCGCTTCGTCACAACCACCACCGTCCCAACCCCCTCACGTTCAAAGCCATACGAGCACACCGGCAATTCCAACCAGCAACCCGGCGCAGATCCCCACAGCGCTCCTCGTCGAGGCGCCCGAAAACTCATCCTCGCCCGCCGTCTGCACCGGCACGCTCGAATCCGGCGGCAGCGCCTCGCCGCTCACAGACTCCGATTCCGCCTCGCTCCCACCCCCCGACGCCTCGTCGACCGGCTCCGCAGGCTCCCCCTCGAGCTCCGCGACGTCCGACGGTGACGCGAGAGCGAAAGTGCCCCCGGAGTCCGGGCCGCTGAAGACGAGCACTTCGTCATCGGATTCGGGGTCGCTTGCTTGGGCCGCGCTGCTGGACACGGGCGTCGCGGGCACCAAGGTCTGGGAGCCGACGATGAGCGCCGACGAGCCGAGACGGCTGACGGAGTCGAGCGGGACGGTACTGGTGCCGATGACGACGACGACTGCGTTGCTAGTGGTGCCCGAGCTGGGCGCCGGCGCCGCGTGGAAAGTGGTGCTCTCCTCTGGGCCGGGGATGATGAGGACCGGGGCGGTATCGGTTCCGGGAGCGTGAGGGGCGTCGCTTGCTGCGCCGGCTGTGGCTTGTGAGACCATGAAGAAAGTCTGCGAGCCGACGACGATGCCGCTGCCGGAAGCTGCGCTGGCAGGCGAGATGGGGATGTCGCTCGGGTCTAGAGTGAAGGTGGTTGAAGGGGCAGCTTCGCCCGCCTCCCCCGTCGTTTGTAGGGAGGCGGGCGTGTCATCGTCGGAGGCTGGCGTGACGTTCACGTCTCCCTGGTCTCCTGTCGCCTGTAGGGAAGCCGGCGTGTCATCGTCGGAGGCGGGGCTGACGTCCACGTCTCCCTGGTCTCCTGTCGCCTGTGGCGAGACGGGTATGTCGGCGTCGGAGGCGGGGCTGACGTTCACGTTTCCTTGGTCTTCGTCTTCGGAGTCCTGGGGCGATGCGTCGCTCTCGTCGTCAGAGATTGGCGGTGGCAATGCAATAGGAACGGGGACGGCGTCTGAATCCGAATCGTCTGGAGGAGATGCGTCGTTGTCGTCGCTTGACGAAGGGACGCTGGAGGCTTCTTGAGGGACGCTGGAATCGTCTTGAGGGTCGCTGGCATCGCTGGAGTCATCTTGAGGCACGCTCGATTCGTCTTCAGGGTCCGATTCACCGGTGTTGCCTTCGGGAACCCCAGTTGGCTCGCTTTCGATGTCGCTGTCTGGTCCGCTTTCGGAACCAGTCGTTGGGAGTGAAGGCTCTGACCCATCGCTGTTATCGCCGGATCCAGGCGTGTCGGCAGGTGCGGTGTCGATATCGTTCCCTGGTTCGTCCGTAGGCTCGGCTGTGGGCGATAGGGGACCAGATCCGCCGGTATCGCCAGTCTCGGATATAGGGTCGTTCTCTGACGCAGTATCGCTGTTGCTTTCTGGACTGTCAGTAGGCTCACTTGTGGTCGTCGAGGGATCGGAACCGCCCGTGCTATCATTGTCGGGTGCAGAAGTGTCTGTGGGTTCGCTGTCGCTATCGTCATCGTCATCGTTTGAAGCGTCCCCTGTTGAGGTGGTGGGTGGTGGAGCATTCGTTTCGCCGTCGTCGTCGCTCTCTGATCCGCCGGAGACGCTCGAAGTTGTGGGTGGCGGAGTGTTTGTTTGATCGCCGTCGCTCTCTCATCCACCTGAATCGTCTTCGTCCTCATCTTCAGCGTCCCCGCCTTCCTCATCCTCAGGCGGCACTGTAGGGGTTGGACCCGGACCCGACACAGTGACTTCACTCGTCACCGTCAATTGATTCACGAGGATGTGCATGAAGGGTGCGCCATTGAAATGGCCCGCAGTGCACCAGGACATCGGCCACGATGCTGATTCCGGCACGGTCTCATTCTCCCTGAGAATGGATTCGAGCTGCAGTGTCGGGCAGCCGGATTTGATTGCCTCGCTGAACCCAGAGTTGATTTCGCCGGTCAGCCCTATGGCCCATTCAGGCGCTGGAGTCGGGTTTGGACCGTCCGCCCTCACGGGTGTGGAGCCACAAAGTTGCGCAGAAGTGCCGTTTCCGAGATTTGGACGTCGAGTGTACGTGGCGCCGCCATATTCGAAAGTCAGTGACAAAAACATGAAGCCGCAGTCCTTGGTATAGCGTGTCGGAGACGCCACCGCTGTGGCGCCGTCGTTGAATGCCAGTGTGTCGTTGGTGACCATCTGAGTCAAAAGGCCGTACTGGTTGAGGTAGTACGGAGGCGACACGATGTCCGTGGGAAGGCCAGGGAAGACATCGCGCGTTGGCACGGATTCGGTGTTGAGAACGTGCGCCAAAAGATCGCTTGCACCTGGAATTGCTTGCACGGACCGATTCGCTTCGATCGATTCGCCGTTCGACTCCAGCATGGTGACATAGGCCGTGGCCATGGTCACATCGTATGAAGAATCCCACCAGCTGAAAACGGAGACGGTTTCGCAGTCGTAGTTGCAGCCGATGAAACACGTACCCGAGAAGCAGTATTCGCCATCGGGTCCAGTCGAACTCGGGGACGGCCCGGTGGTGACGGAAGGCGTGCTGGCGGGCTCAGACGAGGAGACATTGGTGAGATAACTTGCGGCGGTCTGTCGTGGAAGATTGATAGCAGACGCTGCCGAGCATAGGCTCAAAAGCCACTGTATCGTAAGTCCCGACATGACTGTCACAAACACAAAGGAGCCAGAACACAGGGACATCGAGCCATACTGAGTTTAAGGGCCGCGAGGCTATCGCTCGCGGGTGTGTTGCGCAACAGAAGACTACGCAATCCTGCCTCCAACCGACCGCTCAAGTGCGGTGGGGGCAAGATTGTCCGCTGTCGTGAAGCGAAGCATTGCGGGGGTCTTGCATGTCGAACGAGTGCGACTTCGATAACACTACGCCATCCACCGCGCATCGGTGGGGGAGGTGGCCAGGCGAGGCTGCAGGTACTGCATGGAGTGTGGTAGAGACCAAAAGCCGAAGCCCCCACGTCTCCAAACGTCAACGAGCGAGTGTTGATGCCCCTCGCGGTTCGCCTCTGCTGCCGGCTTGGAGGTGTTCCGAGCGTCTGCGATTATGCACGTATTCGAGATGCCCGTACGAGGCGATCGCCGGCGTAGATATTAAGGGCAATTTTCCGTGAAGAACGTGATTGTGTAGGAGTCTACGTAAGAGGGGAAGTGGGGAGGGTCCCGTTTGAGTACAGAGTAGGTCGAAAGTGAGCACGAGTCAGGTGTGAGTCTGCCCGGAATACACTCAATAATAATACAGATGAGCCTTGGACAGACGACAATCGTGAGAAATGACATTGCTCGTTAGCACTTGAGACTTCAGCACCTCTTCCGTCGCGCGAATCCGTCGGCGAAAGACATTACAGAACATTGCTATCATCACTCACCACTTCACTCCTCCCAGCCCTCTCCCCTTCAAAGCCAAACAACCAACCCCATCATCCCAACCACTATCCCCGCCCAAACCCCCGTCACCCGATCCCTCGATGCACTCGAGGACGCCGCTCCCGTCGCTCTAGGCGGCGCTACTTCACCGCCCCCAGTCGGCCCAAAGACATCTCCGATCGGCTCCGCGCTCTCGTCCGCATCGGCCGCGATATCAGACGGTGACGCCGGCACAAAGGTTCCTGTGAAGCCCGGGCCGCTGAAGACGAGCGCGCCATCGGCATCTGCAGCCGTGGCGGTCGAGGGTACAAAGGTTTGGTCGCCGACGACGAGGATCGAGGAGCCGATTGCGCTGACGGAGTCGAGGGGGACGGTGTTGCTGCTGAGGATGAAGACGCCTTCGGCGTCGGCTTCGGCGCTGTCAGGGGAGCTGGGTGCCGGCGCGGGGACGAAGGTGACGCTTTGACCCGGACCGTAGTAAATCAGGGGTGGGCCGGTGCCGGAGGCGTCGTCTGCGGCGCCGCCTGTCGGCGCCACGACAAATGTCTGTGAGCCGACCACCAGGCCTTCGCCGGAGACGGCGGTGGCGTCGGAGACTTCAATGCTGCTCGAACCCAGCACGAGGTACGATTCTAAGGCTTGCCCCTGCGCTGGCTCGTTGTCACTCGCTTCGTCCGTCGCCTGTGGAGAAACAGGCACGTCTGCGTCCTCATCGTCGTCGCTCTCAGGTGAAATCACAGAGTCGACGAAGTCTCTGGCGTCTTGGGCCTGCCCTTCAGTGGAACCTGAGTCTGTCTCTGAATCTGGAACGGCTGCTGGCGTGGGATCGGCGGAAGCGGCGGTGCTCCCAAAAGCACCGGCAACGAAGTCATCGAGATCTTCCGCTTGCCCGGCGTCGGAGGCCGACCCAACGTTCGCATTGTCTTGGCCTTCGTTCGCTGGATTCGCCGGAGACAAGTCAGTCTCATCGTTGGAGTCTGGAGCGGGCGCTGGAACTGGAGCCGCACCTGGGTCGGAGGTATCTGGAGAGGGTGAATTTCCCTCGTCGTTGGGAGGCTGGCCACCCGCGCTGCTTTCAGGAGGCCCTGGCGGGCCGCTTTGATCGCCACTTTCGGGAGACTCTGGTGGTGACGGCGGAGGATCCGACCCACCGGTGGCCCCACCAGGTGTGTCTGGCGGATCGCTTTGGTCGTTGTCGTCTGAAGAGTCATCGGGCCCCGTGGACGGTGGCGGCGGATTCGGATCGTTGTCGTCTGGAGAGTCGCCAGGCCCGGTGGAAGGTGGTGGAGGGTTTGGCTCGTCATCTTCTGGAGAGTCACCAGGCCCAGTGGACGGTGGCGGAGGGTTTGGCTCGTCATCATCTGGCGACTCATCTGGCCCGTCAGGCGGTGGCGGAGGTAGGTTTGGCTCGTCATCATCTGGCGACTCATCTGGTGGGGCGTCATCGGGATCTTCATTGTCCCCCGTCCCGTCGTCCTCGTTCTCGTCTTCGTCTCCCCCGCCTTGATCTGGGTCTGGTGGCGCAGTGGTGACTGGGTCAGAACCCGTGGCGGTGACATACTCAGTTGCGGTCAAAGCGTTGACAGCGATATGCAGGAATGGTGCTCCGTCGAAGCTGTTTGAAGTGCAGAGAGACATCGGCCACGCTACAGAAGCCGGAGGGGTCTGACTTGTCCAGCCTAGGGACTCAATTTCGATCGTGTTGCAGAGACCTCCTATCTCGTCTTGATAGTCGGTGCCCATTGACGCAGCCGTGAAGCTCCATTGTGTCGGAGTCGCAGATGGACTGCCATCCGTGAGCAGCGGCTTGGAGCCACAATGTTGAAGGGATGACGCTCCATTTCCTCCGGTGAATTGGGTCCCTGAAACTTCGGCCGTCACCAGTAACGCCATAAAGTCGCAGCCTTTGGTGTAGCGCGTGGGAGACGCGATCACCTCGTCGCCCCAGGAAGCTGTATCGCCGAGAACCATTTGGGTGACGAAACCGTACTGGTTCAGAGAAACATCCGCAAGGTCAGTCGGCAGCCCGGGTAACGTTGGTATCGCAGAGGTATTAGCGATAGTACGGAGGATTTCCTGCGCAGAAGGATTGATCTCTGTGGAGCGATTCGCTTCAACCAAAGAGCCGTTCGATTGGAGCAAAGTGACATGAGCTGTTTCAAGCGTGAGGTTGTAGGATGAGGACCACCAGTTAAAAATGGAGACCGAAAAGCACCGATAACTGCAGCCCACGAAACATGTTCCTGGCACACAGTATTCGCCATCAGGCGCGATTGGACTCGAGGAAGGTCCAATGGTAACGGAAGGCGTGGCGGAAGATAGCGTGGTAGCGGACGAGGAGGCATTTGTATACGAATCAGCAGTCTGTCGTGGCAAGTTGATGGACAATGCCTTGGAACACAGGCCCAAGAGGCAAGCCGTCTTGAATAACCACATACTTGTGGCGAACGCAATGCAATGGGAGTTGTGAGGTGGTGCCGATGTGGAGAATCGCGAGGGCGAGGGCGATCCATATCAGGACAACTTCCACCGGCACCCGACGCTGCGCTAGGGTCGCCATCCCACGTCACCAAGACCGGTGAGTTGATAGGGCCAGACATCCGGGACGCACCCTGCTGAGGCTGAGAAATCGCATGCGTCGGGGAGGTGAAAGGCGTTGCTGCGAAAGGCGACCGGGTATAGATGCAGTTTCCACGTCAAGACGCGGAATCAATATTCAGCCGTAGTCTAGGCGCATCGCTACGTCCCGCTTTCAACCACAAGCCCGACAGCGAGACTGGCAAGACTGGCACGTGGCGCACCACAGGTCGGCTCAAGGCAGCGATTGGCGTCCCAGCCCTGTCAATACCGTCGGTGTCAGCACAGAACGGCCTAGAGCGAGCAAGTGTTTTCCAGGTTAGGTACGTCTCCCGTTGGTGCGCTCGCTTAAGAGGATCCCGCCTTTGCAGCTGCAGTGTTAGCATACAGCGGGGAATAAGAGGCCGGCCTTTCGTATCTCCATGACGATGCTGGCGTCCGCACTTTGCAATTGCACCATAGTCAGCTCTTCCTGTGACGAGAATGCTTCACAACAATGGCGTCCCCGATCTCCATCGCCCCTTCGTCTTTCTGGGATGGCAATGACGGTCTGTGGAACAGCTTCATCGTTCAGATCGGCACCCCGCCTCAAGACTTCCGAGTCTTCCCGTCAACTGCGGGGCAGGCGACATGGGTGCCCATGCCGGAAGGCTGTATCGCCAGCGACCCAGATGACTGCCCATATCTCAGAGGCGCCCTGCCATTCCAAGGATCGAATAGCTCCGGCCTTCAAATAAATGCCAGTAGCACATGGGATAACATCAACATATACACCTTGAACGATCCTGCACAGGCGGCTCTTGGATATGGCGGGAATGGGTTGTTCGGGCTGGAAAGCGTGGTTTGGGGGAATGGTTCGGAGAGCGTCGCACTGCAAGAGCAAGTTGTAGCTGGAATCGCCGACAAGTCGTTTTATCTGGGGGCTTTCGGCCTGGGACCGCGACCGAGCAATTTCAGCGAATTCGGGGACCCTGCCACCAGCTTCATCAGCTCGCTCGTAGAGCAAGAGGAGATCCCTAGTCTGTCCTGGGCGTATACTGCTGGTGCAGCATACCGCGACAGGGCTCCAGCGTCCTTGACCTTGGGAGGTTACGACGAAAATCGGCTCGAGCCGTCAGAACTTGAATTTGTCATGGACGCGGACAACTCGCAACCGTTGACGGTGTACTTGCGCAGCATTCAGGTGCTCAACAGCTTGCAAGGGTCCGTCAACGTGATGCCCACCCCAACTTACTACTTCATCGACTCTACCGTCCCTCTGATCTGGCTGCCGGACGACGCGATCGATGCTTGCGTCGATGCTTTTGGGTTAGTCCACGACGACGAGACCGACCTGTTCCTCGTCAACGACACGATACACGACGAACTCGTGGAGCGTAATCCCATCTTGACTTTCGCGCTATCCAGCGGACCTTCAAGCTCGGATCTAGATGCGCAGAATGTTGAACTTCCGTACGCAGCCTTCGACTTGGAAGCGAGGGATCCGTTCTATGACAGTGCGACTCGCTACTTTCCCATCAGGCGAGCAGCAAATGACTCGCAACACACCATTGGCCGCGTCTTCTTACAGGAGGCTTACCTCATCGCCGACTTTGAGCGGAGTACGTTCCAGGTCACGCAAGCCCGTTTTGACAGCCTAGATGATCAGAAGATCGTAGCGATTGAAACAGTCAAGGAGGCCGACAGCGCATCGTCGTCTCCCTCATCCTCCGATGGAAATAGCAAGGATATAGGGGAAGGACTGTCGGGTGGCGCCATCGCTGGAATCGTGATTGGTGTGATCGCAGCTCTTGCCATGGCCGCACTAGTGGCCTGGTGGATGCTTCAACGCCGGAGACGCATCCAGCGAAGCGTCGAATCCGAAAAGCACGAAGGGACGGCGCCGGAAGAGACGGGAGATGCTGCGGCTCATGGCGCTGTTCCAGAGAAGGGCGGTGAGGCCCTCCATGAGATGCCTTCGCCGCCTTTAGAGCCAGGAAGTTGGGCGTTCAAGAAACACTTCTCTCATGAGATGCCTTCGCCGCCTCCAGAGCTGCAAGGCAGGGGAAATACCAAGCACTTATCCCATGAGCTGCCTGCGCCGTCTCCAGAGCTAGAAGGCGGCGAGAACAGGAAGCACTTCTCCCATGAGCTGCATGGCCAGAGTGCGACGGCGGAGTTGGAGGGCTCAGACGGTAGAGGCACACCTCGTGTCCACGCAGAGTGAGGAGGGGGCATCATGCGCATGCTTAATAGATACACTGCTCGCTACTCCACGCCCTTCGTCGCTATATGATCTCGTCTTGAAGATTTGCCCTTATCTGCCAGTCCCGAAGCTCTTCAGTCGCGTCATGTTTTCTCTGCCGCGGTATTCATTGTCTATACTCTTGTCTTGGATGCTATCATCGCTCGAATAGACCGCGCGTATTTCGTTGATACGGTTTTGAGGATTGTTTAGGCGGCGATTGGCCTGACCGGCAAGTAGTGAGAATTCTATGTGCTGAGTAGCAGGATGAGGAACGAGATGAGGAACGAGATGAGGTTCAAACATTAGAGTTCGCTCCCTTCGCCCAGGTCCGAGCCGGCCATCTCCCGAGCTTCCATTCCCGACTGTCTTCAAGAACACAACAGCCAGCATTCACTTCACCATGCCATCCAGGCACAAGATCATACAAACAGTCAAAACTGGTCACCGGCTTGTCGTGCAACATAGGTGCCCGGCCGCGTGCACTTGCATACGGTGCGCGATCCGCTTGGGGTGCGACAAGATAAGCAATCGGCAGCGCCACCTTCTCTCGAGCTTCTTTCCTACCTTCTCCAGCTTCATATTCCTGTCTTCAAAAATATCGAGGTCAAAAGTCCAGCCTGTAGCTTATCATGCCACAGCAGGCGAACAGAGACGTGCACTGAAACGACATCAACAAGCCTGGCTTCCTGGAGAACGCTGGAAAGCCCACATCATCACGACAGCCCGTGTTGGCAATGTCGAGTCAAATACCATGTCCTGGAAAGAAAATCACATCGTTGATTGGATAAATAGCACCGCAGTACCGCCATTCTTCACTCACTGTGGACTAGGATCTTGGTTTGTAGGAGGACTGGGGAAATGGACTGAGTAGTACATGTATATCGAGCGACAGGCAGCGGTGCGAGCGGCGCGCTACAGTAGATGAAAGCACTTTCCTCTTTCTCATATCGAAAGTACACGGTCGCTCCTTGCGCTAGAACGACACAGCCCGCCTAATCGATCAATCTGAATCATTGCCATGCCATGGAAACGCCACCACAGCCCATCTTACACTGCACCAAGACAAAACCCAGTCCACTCGTGACAGCATCGTGCATTCAGTCGTCGAAGTCTTAGCCGAACGGCGGCCCAGGCTCCAGAGCACCACCCGCGCTCGAACCAATAGCAGGATCCCCGTGCCTGTTGGCCCCCGCCGTTGCATACACGTTGCCACTTCGATTCATCTCGCACACCCCATAGCTGCTCATCTCCACATCCCGCCACTCATGCTCCGTCTTCCTCCTCTTCGAATTGGGACACGAAGTCTCGAGGTGGAAATCATTCCGACCTTCCCGGCCCCAGAGTTGCTGCGGCACGTCAAGAGCAGCCATCCGACCCCGGCCATGTTTCTCCTCTGCCCTGATGGGCATGACTCTCGCACTCTCAATGATTGACCTGATAGCATCATCGTCCTCAAGGTGCTTGGCCGCCTGGTGGTCGACTCTAGTCATCTTCTGCGACCGCTCGAGCATCTTCTCCTCGATCGTGTCCTTGAGCACTAGCGTTTCCACGTGAACTTTCCGCGTCTGGCCGATGCGGTGCGCGCGTTTGATAGCCTGCGCCTCGATGTTGGGACGACAAACCGGGTTGACAAAGTAGATCCTCGACGCAGCGGACATGTTAAGACCAAAGGCGGCGTTGTGTATGTCCATAAGCAATACCCGTTGGTGAGGCTCTTGGTTGAATCGCACCACGTATTCGGCTTTGAGGGCAGGCGTGAGAGATTTGGCGTAGATCTCGTGCGGGATGTGGAAGAGGTCAAGGGCTTGGGCAATGTAGAAAGCGGCGTTGTCGCCGTCGTAGAAGCAGATGATCTTTTCTTCGCGGTGGTACTGGAGGATTTGCGAGATCAAGTAGCTGAGTTTCGCGGAGGTTGTTCCAATGATTCGTGCTTTCCGAAGAGGAGAATGTGCTGGGAGCATGGCAGGGTTGTCCTCGTCTGCACTGCGCTTCTTGGATGAAGAGACATCTGCGTCAGCACCATTCGGGGCATGAGCACCGCCTTTTTTTCGGCTCGAGTTTTTAGAAGACGATGCAGCCTTCTGTGGTGTCTTTCGTTTGGTCGGCTCCCCGTCGATGCTCGAGACCGGGATTCCCGCTTTCGTCAGGACGGTATCTTTGCGACTGTCAGACACTTCACCACCATTTCGGAGGCCCTGTTTGACTGGCGCCATGGCATTGATGCCTTCCCCAGATAGACCTTCGCCTGGATCTTCCCGCTCGGCTCGGTCGTTGACATATTTCTGCGCTCGTAGCAGCTGAGTTATGCCAGTCATCAGCGGTGTTTGGGAAGCATCAAAAGCCCAGTGGTCTGCGCTTTGTTCCGGCCAATGATCGACGAAGAGGCCCATCTCATGTGATCTGCTCATTGATCTCCAGCCATCAGAATCGAGTATCGTATCCACGCAGGCGAGTGTTTTTGAGAGCAGCTTGCGGTCAGCATCGCTGCATTGAGAGTCTTCTTTCTCCAGGTAAGCTTCGCTGCTCTTGCGACTCGCCTCGACATCGTTCGCGCTGAAGCCAGTCCAGAAGAACGCACTTTGACGCAGGTTGGCGATCAGATGATGCCTTGCCTGCTGGCTCTTTTTATGGAACAAATAATCTACATCGATCCTCTCCGAAGTCACCGCGTTGGCGGTCAGCACGAGAGTGAAGAGATTTGCGGTGAGCTTATCGTAAAAAGATGGCTCCAGTTTGACAACTTTGTGGCTTAGTGGCGGTAGGTCGATGTCCCGCTCCACGTCTTCGGGGCGTGTTTTGACTACCATTGATTCCAGAGTACGGCGAAAGCCGCGTGAATATCCGGAGTATGTTTTCCTCGACGGATGTTCATGGCGAAAGATGTAATCCATCCACCCGGCTTTGTGGTCGTACTCACCTGGACCCGGAGAGACCCAAGGTTTCATCATCAAGTAATGCGTCGCAATGTCCCCAAACCCCTTGACTTCGTTTACCATATCATCTCTCCTGTTGTGACTTTCCCTCTCTCGAAGTAGGGCATCACGAACGCCCGAAGTGTCAGGAGTGCTCCATAAATAGGCCTTGGCAGAAGTGTCCACTTCAACTCCAAGAAGGTCTCTTGACGGCGTACCACTCACGACCCACCGGTGATCCGCCGTAATCAACGTCGTGGCGACAGTAACAGCCTGACTCTTGACATTCGCAACAAAGTGGCCTTCGTCAATGATCAGTCGCTTGACATGGAGGTGCGCCAGCGGTGAGTCGTAGAGGGTTTCTTGGCGGATGCAATCACAGTCTCGCACCCTTGAAGCGCCGATGTACGGGCATCGACAGAGACGTGATGTTGGGCCAATTCTGCGCCCTCGAGCGTCGGTTCCATTTTTTATCTCCAATTCAAACCGGCGCCTGGTGAACAGAACTATGTCGTAGTGTCGAAGCTCCTCCGGCGGAGGAATGGCTTCTGCGGGGTCCTCCATCACAAGGACACTCATTGCATCTGTGGTCAAATGCTTCATGATCTCTGACTGCCACTGTTTGCACAAATTCTGCGGAACAATGATGAGCGTCGTAGCAGCCAATATCATGTCTCGCGGAGGTCGCGTCACCGGAGACCTAAGAGTACGAAGAGGCGCAGAGGGCATGCGGTAGAATGGAACTTCCGCCCTCAAACTCTCTAAGCAGCCTCCAGGACCCTCACCCGTCGCATGGCGAAGCCGATCAAACTCAACTTGCCAGGGAATCGATGACAGATGAACCTTGGAGATGGCCATTTGCGTGAGGCTTCCCACCTTGAACCGTGTTGGGGGGGCAGCAAATCGTGCGGGGACCTTGGGCGGGTGACCTTTGGTCGATAGTACCAGCGCTAGGCAAATCAATGTCTTGCCCAAGCCCATACTCTCTGCCAAGACTCCACCTTTTGGAGCCTCATAATAGCGAGGATGACGCAAGAACACCGAGTCGCGAGCTCCATAGAAGAACACAGTGCCGTCTGGTGCGGCCCTGGATTCGATCCTGGGATCGGGATCTAGACTAGTGACACTCTCTCGTTGCAGCATCATGCCAGCCGAGCGCCGTTGGTAGGGGTATAAGTCCGTAGATAGGCCGGGCAGCGATGCATCCAGAAGGTCTTCTAGTGCCTCCCTCGCATAACCTCTCTCAAGTTTGTCGATTTCTGGGTCAGGAGATTTCAGCTTGTTGAACATCCAATACAGAGATTTGCCCTCCGCCGTGGCGAACTTGTCGAACTTGTCATAATTCTGCGCCCATCCGTAGCCACCCTGCCACGTATCCGGGTTTACGCTGATCGAGGAGAGAACACCCCGGAGAGCAGGCCGAAGCGCTCTCTGCTCTCTGTCCACAAATCGGCGGCCGACATCGAAAGGCAAGATGTACACGCGGAAGACTCGGATGCTCGGCTTGGAGGTGCATCTGGTCGACCAGATCCTGATCCATCCAGCGGCGGCGAGATCTCGCAGGTGCTCGTTGCAGCGCAAAAGCCCGATGTGTGCTGGGATCAGATTTGGCAGATTGGTAATATCTCGCCACTTCCCAACATAGTCCTCTGTTGTCGAGTTGTCGTAGCCTCCATAGGTTAGGCAGCCAAGAGGCAGGTAGTTGTCAATGTTGGTCAGGAACGCTGTTGCCTCCGAGACCTGGTCTGTCGGAGAGAAAGTGGCCCCGGAGGACGCCATATGTCTCAGGTGGAAAAGTGGCTATTACGAAAAGAAGCGTCTTGCTCGGTGATTCGCTGCCATACTTCTGACGTGGCGGCAGGACGTCAAGACGTGTAATGCCGCAACGTGACAATCTTGATCAGATGAGTTCCGACTGGCCGAGAAGACACAAATCGTCGACAAAAGTCTTTTGCAATAATGTCGTGTAGCACGGAGCGATGAGAGGTCAGTGTTTGGAGGCGAAACGGAATAATAGATGTTGTGGACGGGGGGCGTCGCGGTGTCGTAGGCCGAAGTTCGCCCGAACAAGGAAGCTGCGGAGGGCCTTCAAGCCGGGCGCCAAGACCGCCAATGGCATATCGTCAACCACCCCGAGGTCCCCCATCGTTCCCTCTCCCCGGGTTCAATAACCAAAAGAAAACTCCACCCCAACCCACCGCCACCATGGCCGACCAACCTTCCAAGGAAGTCCAAGCGAAACACCGCATAATCTCCCACATGAACGCCGACCACCATGACTCGGTTCGCCACTCCCCTCCCCTCTCCACCACCCACCCACACCCCAACTAACCCATTTCCCCCTTTGAGATAATCCGCTACCTCCAACACCACCACAACTTCAGCGCCTACACAGCCTACAACGCCAAAATGACCGACATAACGCTCTCAGCCATGACCTTCAACTGCGCCGGCGCACCGTACCAAATCCCATTCAACCCACCGCTAACCTCGCTCCGCGAAACGCGCGAGCGCGTCGTGCAAATGGACGCCGACGCCCTCACTGCCCTACGCAAATCCCCCATCACCGTGACCGAGTACGCCGCGCCACCGCCAGGCCTCGGTGCACTGCCCTTCCTCGTCTGCGCCGCGACGTTTGTCTGCTATAGTCAGCGGTGGTGGTTTGGCGCCGGGGGGCCGGTGGAGGCTGTGCTCGGGGAGGGTTTTGCGCGGTTTAGTTGGGTGTTGCAGCCGTGGGTTTTCTGGGGGATGGTGGTGCTGCATGGGATTGAGGCGGTGATTTTTTCGCAGACAAGGTTGGGGCGGCATAGTGTTAATGTGAGGACGCGGGCGTACTGGTCCTGGGTAGGGTCGTTTTTCGTGGAAGGGGTTTTTGCGCGGATGCGGTTTGATCGGTTGGTGGCGGGGAAGAAGAAGGAGTTAGAGAAGCGAAAGCATTGAGGGGAAGGAAGGAAGAGCTTGTTGGAGTGGTGTGCTGGTGCTGGTGCTGGTGCTGGTGCTGGTGTGTGCAGGCTGGGTCTGACTGACGAGGGGAAGACGGTGCATATTGTACAGTGATTTACAGCTTTCTATTAGACTAGACGCCTTAAGACGCCTACTGACATACCATCATTGCGAAGGCGGTGACGGCGACGGTGACGGAGCCTGCCTCACGCGAACCGCGTTCTCATCCACCTTGTTCTCATCCTCTGCCGTCCCGAACCCGTACGACGGCTTCTTCTTCCTCCCCCTCCGATCGCCAAACTGCTCGTCGAATTTCCGGATAGCCGTCAACGAGCTCATATCCTCTGAGATGGATGCGCTGATCTCTGCCAGAGCCTGGTCGAAGTGCTTGGGGGTCAGAGTGCGACGTTCCGGGAGCTTGAACTCCGAGTCGTCTTTGTTGGCGGCGGCTAGGTCGTTCTCATCCCGCACAGCTGCGAGCGCGGCTGCGACAGCAACGTTCTTGAGATCCGAGCCGGAGTAGAACGGCGTGCGCTCCGCCAAGTTTGGTAGCGAGACCGAGGTTTCGAGGGTCTCGCCTTGAAGGTGAATGTTGAGGATCGACTCCCTATCCTTCGCGACAGGCAAGTCAATAAGCAAGCGCCGCGGCAGACGACGCAGCACGGCATCATCCAGATCGAACGGCCTATTGCTCGCGACCATCATGAAAACGCTGTGGTCGTCCATGCCGTCCCACTCGCGCAGGAACTGGTTGATGATCTCGCGGTGAGAATTCCTACTCCCCGAGTTCCCGCGGTTCCCGAAGATCGCGTCGGCCTCGTCGATGAAGACGATGCAAGGAGACAGCTTCTTCGCCAGGCTGAACACCGCGCGAACCATCTTCTCGCCCTCGCCGACATACTTTTCGTAAATTTGGGCGCCGCTGACCTCGAGCACAGTCGCCTTGGATTCTTTGGCGACGGCTTTCGCGAGGAGCGTTTTGCCCGTACCGGGAGGTCCGTAGAGAAGCAGTCCGGGGAGTCGGTCTTTTGCCAGCACGCCGTAGGAAAAGGCTTCTGGTCGGAGAAGAGAGAGGGTCGTCAGCGTCTTTAGCGCCGTTGTCGTATCGGCCGCGGCGTGGACGTCATTGAAAGAGATCTTGATGTTCTGGGGGTCGACGACACCGCTCAGAAGACGAGACTCGTGAGCGTTGCAGTCCTTCTTCAGTTGCTCTATCCGGCCGTCATTCTTCTTGCCCTTTCCATCCCCGCCCTTGGCATCTTCGTTGTTACTCTGCGTCTTCTTTGACGCCTCGGCGGCAACCTTACTCCTGAAGGTAGAAGCCCACTGAAGAATATGGTCTGATCTTGAGGCGAAGAAAGCAGCGAGCCCGATGTGAGCGGGACTAATGGCCACGGATCTGGCGTGGACCCGCGTAAGACCCAACGCAAGCAACGCAAGCCGTTGGACCTCGTCAAGCGGCAAGACCCTCTCAGACAAGAAATGCGAGCCCGGCGAGCTCATGTTTTTCCTTGCCTGGAGAGAATCCATGAGTGCGAACGGATGATCAGGCCTCAGCTTGTAGAGGGCGCTTGATAAGTGCCTCAGATTGATCTCCAATATGCGTTTGTAGGCGGGCTCGGAGAGACCTTCCATCGGAGGACCGGTCCAAGTCTGGTCCACTATCGCCTGATGCTTTTCTAAAAATTCTTGGGACATCGTATGAAGGGGTGGAATCTTGATGGTACGCAAGGGGGCATAGTCATCGTGAGTGTTGCTCAGGGGAGGCCCTGACGAGACGTCATGAGCGGTGGTGCCCACCACGACGATGTGCTCTCCACTGCGCCTGCGCTTTTGCACGGCCTTGACGAGACGGTCGATTATGAGCTCGCCGAGGCGGGTATTTTTGATGTCTTGCAAGTCGCGAACGTGAACGACTGTCCTTCGGCTGCCCTTGGTGCTCATCTCGTCATAATCAAACTCGGGCATCGGTTCGACGGACAGGTCGAAAGGTACCTTTCCGGTGTCCTGAGGTTTCCTCGTGAGGAGCAAGCTGCGTGCGGTACTGTCGGATACCGCAGAGAGCCATTTCGCCACATCAGCTCTTGCCTCTTCGAGATATGTGCGGCTGGGATGGTCCGACGTTTGTGAGTGACCTGGCGATGGACTTGCGGGTATTCCGCCCGCGCGCTTGATATCCGGCGCATCGAGAATGTGATCCATCAGTGCACCGAGCCGCGCCTCGTCGCGGTTCAAATCGCTTTGACTAGGCCTATAGCCTGACCTTGATGAGCGGGTCCCTGCCGTTCTCCCGCCAGCTGGTTGAGGCATTTCGACCCCGACACCCACAATGCGCCCAGCCCCACTGAATTGGCCACCCCGCAGAGCTTTTTGAATGTCCTCAATACTCATGAACGGACTCGATCCCATCCCCGAAGCATCGTTGGCACCGTACTCCTCTTCCTCCTCGTCCTCCTCCATATCTTCGTTCTCAAATTCGTGGGCCGAAGGTCGAAGAGAGTCAGACTTGTTGCGCAGCGAGTTGGCGGTGTATCCTTCGAAGACGTCGTATCCTAAAGTTGAGAATGAACCTGGCTCGTCTCGACTCTGCCCCACGTAGTCGTCTGTGAGATCAGCAAAGTCGTTTGCATCCAGACTAACGACATCTGCTTGTAAGTTCTGCGCAAGATCGCCTACGAAAACATCCATACCGCCATGCGCGTTGGAGTCCTCGCAGACCAACGAGAGATCGACGCGGTCGGCCATGAAAGAAGATGCATGTTGATCGCTCTCGGCGAGTGCGAAGGCAGCTCGGGCGCTGGTCTCAGCTTCCAGAAACGACCACATCAACGGATCCCGCACTTCGCCGAACCCTGGCGCATCGAATTGAGAAGTATCCAAGTCTCCACCCTCGTTGGGGGTCGCTATCGCAGGGTTCTTCTCCGCTTGAGCCTTTGGCTTCATCAAATCTGCAGGTTTCTGCTGGTTGAAGAACCCCTCGTCCAAACGCGGTTTACTTCGCCCAGCTGACCGTGCCTCTTCGACATCCGACTGTTCAGGCGGTTCGGCGCTCTTGTCCGGATCGCCCTGTTTCCTCGCTACTGCTTTCACGTTTTCACCTTTCTTTTGGGCCATGTTCTCCCTCTTTGGCCGAGATTCAAAGTAGGGAATGACAAACAAAACGTGCCCCGTCTCCTCGTCGATGCATTGCATCTGGTACCGGTTCTCCGTCTTGACAATCCGACCCCGCGTCGTCTCCCGCAGGAGCTCGACGTTCTGCTTTAGAAACCATTCCGGTACTGGAGGCGGTTTGGGCACGTCGTTGGCCCGCCTCTGCCTGGGAGTCCTTCTGAACCCCGATTTGATCGCTTCCCCATTCGACTTCGACTCCCCGCTCTCCTGCTCCGCCAGCTGGTCCGTACTAGGGGTCGCATTGTCGACCCGCCTCTGAGATTCCCGAGAGTCGTTCAGTGAAGTGTTCTGGTCGTTGTTGTCGGTGGGGGGTCGCGAGGTGGAGAGACAGGGTGCGTATGCGTGGAACGGACGGTGAGGCTGGCGCTTGAGCAGGCTCTGCCGTCTTGCAGCGCTGCTCCTGGCCAGGCGGATGCTCTGCCGCGCAATCGGACGCATGCAAGGCGAGAGGACCAGAGTGTGTAAAGCTGGTGTGTAGGTGGGTGAGGTGGTTATCAATCGCATCCGTTCGTCCCCAAAACGCCGTCGGCAATCTTGAATGCCAGAAGAGTTGGTCGGGAGTGAGGCCGGGCGGGCAACTCCCGCCGGTCCCCGCCAAGACCGCTTACCTAATTTGCTAGGGGCCAGCTTTCCATCCGGTGCTGCCCCGACTCTTCAGAACACATCGCAACGCGCGCTGGAAGTCAATGGGCCCGCTCTGCATCGCTCTCTTGTAGCTTCCTTTCCCCTCCCTCGCTCCTTTACCAAACCTCTTTCGCATTTCTTGATTGACGCGAACGCCCGAGGCGTTTAATTCAGCGAAAATGAGCGGCCGTGAGTATTCACCCCGAGTTCCTTAATAGACCTTCGAGCCCCTCGATCACGATGGAACGAAGCTGCAACTGAGGCAGCGGAATAATCAGACTATTCAACCACTGACACGTCTTCCTTACAGTTCGATTCCTCGACCTTGTGAAGCCCTTCACCCCGCTCATCCCCGAAGTCCAGGTCCCCGAGACCAAGGTCCCTTTCCAGCAGCGGATAATATGGACGAGCGTCACCTTGATCATCTTCTTGGTCATGAGCCAGATGCCGCTCTACGGCATTGTGTCTTCAGGTTAGCAAGCGGTTGGAGAAAGAAGGAGATGACTGGGACGGGGATCCTGACAAGAGTACAGACACCTCCGACCCGTTGTACTGGCTGCGTATGATGATGGCCAGTAATCGCGGTACGCTCATGGAGCTGGGTATTACGCCCATCATCTCCTCGGGCATGGTGTTTCAGCTGCTGGCCGGCACCCACCTGATCGATGTCAACCTCGACCTCAAGTCGGACCGCGAGATTTACCAGACGGCGCAGAAGCTCCTGGCCATCATCCTCGCCTTCGGCCAGTCTTGCACCTACGTCCTGACCGGGCTTTACGGCCCTCCCAGCCACCTCGGTGCAGGTGTTTGTGTCCTCTTGGTCGTTCAGCTTTTGGCCGCCGCGCTTGTTGTGATCCTGCTCGACGAGCTGCTCCAGAAGGGCTACGGTCTCGGCAGCGGTATCTCGCTCTTCATTGCGACCAACATCTGCGAGTCCATTGTGTGGAAGGCGTTCTCGCCCACCACTGTCAACACCGGTCGTGGCCCTGAGTTTGAGGGTGCCATCATCGCCCTCGTCCACCTGCTCATCACCTGGCCCAACAAGCAGTTGGCTCTCCGTGAAGCATTTTACCGCCAGAACTTGCCCAACATCATGAACCTGATTGCCACCATTGTCGTCTTCACGGTCGTGATCTACCTGCAGGGTATGTTGTACGCGAGCGCCCCACAGATCCGCAAGTCACTAACCCGCTCCCAGGCTTCCGCGTTGAGATCCCCGTCAAGTCTTCTCGCCAGCGCGGCATGCGTGGCTCCTACCCCGTCCGCCTGTTTTACACCTCCAACATGCCCATCATGCTGCAGTCGGCTCTGTCCTCGAACGTTTTCCTCCTCTCGCAGGCGCTCTACAACAAGCTCCCCGAGAACCTGCTGGTGAAAATGCTCGGCGTGTGGGAGGCTCGTGAGGGCTCGTCTCAGATCCTCCCCGCCTCCGGTCTGGTCTACTACATGAGCCCTCCGCTCAACCTTAAGGACGCCGTGCTCGACCCTCTCCATACGGCCATCTTCGCGGCGTACATGCTGATTGCCTGTGCCGCTTTCTCCAAGACCTGGATTGAGGTGTCCGGTTCTTCGCCTCGCGATGTCGCCAAGCAGCTCAAGGAGCAGGGTCTGGTTATGGCCGGCCACCGTGACGAGAGCATGTACCGTGAGCTCAAGCGTGTAATCCCGACTGCCGCTGCCTTCGGTGGTGCTTGCATCGGAGCTCTGTCCATCACCTCGGACCTTATGGGTGCTCTCGGTAGCGGCACCGGTATTCTCATGGCCGTGACGTGAGTTTGCACCGAATCTCCTAATTTGGGAATGTCCGCTAATCGCATGATAGTATCATCTACTCGTACTTCGAAATCGCGGCGAAGGAAGGCGACATGGCCGGTCTGAAGGGAATGGTGATGGGCGGATAAGGAATCCGCTGAGGTCATTCACGCATTTCTGAAGGATGCGGGAAGCAAGGGGAGTGTTCTCGCGAACGCAAACGAAGAGGGGATTCTTGGTTGTAGAAATAACAAAGAGGAACCTCACAAGTGGCGCGTTTTCGAACGGGTCGGGAGGGATAGTATGAAATCGAAATTGGAAATGTCCAAAAATGCGAAAAGTCATCTCGTGCAGTGCCAAATCTGAAAGGCATGTAGATTGGTTGCTACGAGAGGAGGAGTAGAAGCAAATGCCGAGTGCTCTGTCTGGAGTAGTGCCGGCGATGCCTCCGATTGCCGAAGACGGAGCTCGCATGTGACCGCGACAGGTCGAGAACACGACAGGGACAAAAACGTCTTGTACCGAGTGCAACTCACTACGCACATTGCTCTACATTCATATGTATGCCCCTCAAGGACCGTCCCTACATCGCCCGAACCATGCGTCCTCCCCTCCATCCGCCATCCCCACAGTTGCCCCAATCCTAGCGCGTGGCAGGTGAAGCCTCGGTCCAAGTCGGAGTCGGAGCGAGGCGAGCGCAGCTCTCGGTCGTGGGGAACTTTGCCCTCATCTGCCCGCCCATTGTGACTGGAGCTTCTCTTGGCTGGGCAAGAAGATCGCCGTCACCACTCCTCCAATCCTCAAGTCCCTCTTCGCTTCTCCTCATTCCCTCGTGACTCTGTCATAGCAGCATCTTGACCACACGTCCGCTCTTTTGCTCGCCCGTCGCCCACACCCTCTGCTGAAAGCAAGGTCCGCGCCGGCCTTGTGCGGACTCCGCAGCAACCATGTCGTGGAAGCTGGGGCCCGAGTTGGCGCAGACGATCAAGCATTACAGCGCGTGAGTGTCCTTCTTCTCTCGCACAGAGGCAATGGCAATGGCTGAAAGAGTGTCCGCAGCTTCCCCGCGACCGGCGTGAGTCTGCGTCAAATGGTCCAGTTCGGCTCGAACCCCTCCACCGGCACCATGTTTCGCGCGTCCCAGTTCCTGTCCGAGGAGCTGCCCATTCGCCTGGCACACCGCGTGGAAGAGTTGCGGAATCTCCCTGATGGACTGAATGAGATGGAGAGCATCAAGCGGGTGCAGGACTGGTATGCGCAGTCGTTCGAGGTGGGTGACAGTGGTGCTTGGTGCTGCCGGAGGGAGGTCGCGTGACTCACGTTGTTCGGGCAGGAAATCACCGAATTGCAGAAACCGACCCTGTCGAGCGAGCTGAGAGAGCGTCTGATGAAGCCGGCAAAGGACAATGGCCGCAAGTCGAGGGTGCTGAGCGAGACGACACACAACCCCAGCGTGAAACCGGGCCAGTATAAGTCGGGAGGGAACACGGAGACCGATATTGAGAAGGCGGCGGCAGCAAAAGCGAGGCGGTATTACAGCGTCGCCGACGATGCCAACGGCGACTGGCCACCGGAGCTCAACGACTACAACAACCGCTTCGCCAAAACGCTGGACAAGATCAAGCGCCGCCACGACAGCGTCGTCACCACCATCGCCCAGGGCATCCTCGAGTACAAGCGCAAGCGCCAGCGCATGCAGATCGACCACAACATCCAAGCCTTCCTCGACCGCTTTTACATGTCGCGCATTGGAATCCGCATGCTGATCGGCCAGCACGTCGCCCTGACGGACCAGCGCGCACACGCCGACGAAAACTACGTCGGCATCATCTGCACGCGGACCAACGTGCGCGAGCTGGCGCAGGAGGCGATCGAGAACGCGCGCTTTGTTTGCGAGGACCACTACGGCCTGTTTGACGCGCCCAAAGTCCGCCTGGTCTGCGACCCCAATCTCAATTTCATGTACGTGCCCGGCCACCTGTCGCACATGCTATTTGAAACCCTAAAAAACAGCTTGCGCGCCGTGGTGGAGCGCCACGGGTCGGAGAAGGAGGACTTCCCCGTCACGCAGGTCATCGTCAGCGAGGGAAGGGAAGACATTACCATCAAAGTCAGCGACGAGGGTGGCGGCATCCCCCGCTCGAGTATACCTCTGGTCTGGACGTACATGTACACCACCGTCGATCAGACGCCCAATCTCGACCCAGACTTCAACAAGAGCGACTTCAAAGCCCCCATGGCCGGCTTCGGCTATGGTCTGCCTATTTCCCGCCTCTACGCGCGCTATTTCGGCGGCGACCTGAAGTTGATCAGCATGGAAGGGTAAGCCTCCCCTCCATCAAATCCCTCTTTCCCCATTTGAACCACTAACCCTCACTGTTCTCCACAGCTACGGCACAGACGTCTACCTCCACCTGAACCGCCTCTCCTCCTCCTCCGAGCCGCTGCAATGACAATCACCCGTCACCCGGGCCGAATGGCACCGCCCCATCCCCACGCCCATCCCGATCCCGATCCCATCGTTCCCCGCCCCGGGCCTGACCGCTCGCTCACGTTCCTACAACGACACCAGCAACACCAACATCAGCGGCGGCAACGCTGCACAAAAACCTACCCGCTTCCCCGCGTCGTCGTCGTCGTCGTCGTCGCGAGTGACGGGTCCGGGCGGCCTGGATCGCTCGGCTTCGCTCTCGCTAGCGCATAAGGCGATGCGGTTGAAGGGGTTGCCGCCGCCGGGTAGGGGCGGTGGTGGTGGGGAGGGGACGAGGGGAAGGGAGGTTAGTGCGAGACGGCAGGTCGGGGATGCGGAGAGTGTGGTGCATGAGCGGGGTGGCGAGGGAGATGGGGAGGGTGTTGGTCGAGAGTGGTGGCGGGAGTGGGGGAGGGGCGGAAGGCTGTAGGGGTATGGAAAGAATCGGATTGGTGGGGTTGATGGGGTTGATGGGTGTGCGTGCTTTGAGTTGGCGTTGATCTGGGTTGAGTGTGATAGTCGCCCATGCGCCTGTGGGTCTTTGGACGGGGCGAAAGGGTGACCAGAGTGCTGGTTGCCTACTGTATGTGGGGTTGTGTGGACGTTCGCGCTGCGCGCGGTGAAATGGCGTTTGATGAGTGGTGGCGACGAGGTTATGTACCAGTCATACATGTTGGTCTATCCATTGGAAAAAAGTATTTCAACGACACTTTGTTTCTTCTGACATTGTGTCCATATCATAAAGAGGAACTTCAACGTGTGATCCGGGCCAGTTGCACGCTTATACCAAATTCTCCACTACCAAAAGAGCCGATGAACGCTTCGAGTTTCCTCTCAAAAGACGTTTGTGAATACCGTTGAACCATTCTTGATAGCCACATTCCAGGTGATCGACTTTGGAGACATAATTTCCGAAGAAGGAAGGAAGACAATGCTTCTGCCTGACTGCTGCCTCATCCGCAAGCCGAGGCAATCACATGGCAGACAGCATTCCCCGGACTCGACGGCGACATGTGAAAGCCGCCTCCCAAGCGACCTCCAAGCATCCCGTCATGCCCCCAACCTCGACCGCCGGCACGAAAGCCCCTACACTCTCCTCATCCTCAATCATCCTCGCCGCGCCCATGCCGCACCCATCCGCGCCATCCGCCCTCCACCACACCGCAACATGGCGGTGCTCTCGACCCTCCCTCCCGCGCCCCTCTCCGCCCGCGCCCTCAAGCGCCTCCTAGCCAACCTCACCTCCCTCTACACCCACAACCGCACCCGCATCTCGCGCAGCGTCTACCTCTCCCTCCTCCTCCTCCTCCTCAACCGCATCCGCAATGCGCTCAAAGATCAACGCGCCGCCACCGCGCGCGCCACCGCCGCCCGCCAACAAGGCGGCAGCACCAGCGACACCAAGAACCCCCCCACAGCATCCCCATCCAAGCGCAAAGTCGAGCTCAACCGCGAGTTCTTCTTAAACCTAGGCCGGCTGCTAAAAATCTGCATCCCCCGCCTCCGCAGCCGCGAATCCGGCCTCCTCCTCGGCCACTCCGTCTTCCTTGTCCTCCGCACCTGGATAAGCCTCTACGTCGCGGGCCTGGACGGCCGACTCGTCAGCGACCTCGTGCGCGGGCGCGGCAAAGCTTTCCTCAAAGGCCTGGTGTGGTGGATGCTGGTCTCCGTGCCCGCCTCGTTTACCAACTCCATGCTCAGCTACCACCAGACGGCGCTGGCGCACGCGTATCGGCAGCGCCTGACGGCGCATATCCACCAGCATTATCTGAATGATATGACGTTTTATACGCTGAGTGCGCTGGACGATAGGATTAAGAATGCGGATCAGTTGATTGTGACGGATGTGGCGAAGTTCAGCGCGTCGCTGGCGGAGCTGTACGGGAATCTGGCGAAGCCTGTGCTGGATCTGGGGATTTACAGCTGGAGTTTGAGCCGGAGTGTGGGGGGTGAGGCGTTGTTTGGCATGGGGCTCGCGGTGCAGATGAGCTCGTACGTGATGCGTGCGCTGACGCCGCCGTTCGGCAAGTATGTGGCGGAGGAGGCGCGGCTCGAGGGCGAGTTTCGCGCGCAGCATTCCAGGCTTATTGACTACTCCGAGGAGGTTGCGCTGTATGCGGGTCATGAGGCGGAGAAGGATGGGTTGGATAAAGGGTATTTCACGCTGATTAAGCATGTGAACCGGATACTGAGGAGGAAGTTCTATCATGGGATTATGGAGGATTTCGTGGTTAAGTACCTATGGGGCGCGTTTGGGCTGCTACTGTGTGCGGTGCCGGTGTTTATCAATGTACCTGGCATTGGGATGCAGGGCCAGGGAGACCGCGCGGAGAGCCTGGTCACCAACCGGCGGCTGCTCATCAGTTCCAGCGATGCGTTCGGCCGGCTGCTGCTCAGCTACAAAGAGATCTCGCAGCTCGCCGGATACACCTCGCGCGTCAGCATGCTGCTCGATGTCATCTCGGACGTCCAACGCGGCCACTTCGAAAAAGCGCTTGTCTCGTCCGCATCGACCGAGAGCAACGCCGCCGTCCTCTCTGGCCGCGGCGAGCTCACCGAAGGCCCCGACATCCACTTCCAGGACGTACCGATCGTCAGTCCAAACGGCGACGTCCTGATCCGCGCCCTCACCTTCTCCATCAGCCGCGGCGACCACCTCCTCATCGTCGGCCCCAACGGCTGCGGCAAAAGTTCCCTCTTCCGCATCCTCGGCGGCCTCTGGCCCGTCTACGGCGGCGCCGTCCGCAAACCCCCCGCCGAGCACATCTTCTACATCCCGCAGCGCCCCTACCTGAGCAAGGGCAGTCTGCGCGAGCAGATCCTCTACCCGGACACGCTGCTCGACATGCGCGCCAAGGGCGTCACGGACGCCGACCTCGCTTCCATCCTCGACACACTCGGGCTGCGCAGTCTGCTGCGCACGGGGCCGCACGGGTCGCAGCTCACCACCGACACCGCTCCTTCGTCCCCGACGCCCGGCCTCGACGTCGAGACCGACTGGACCGCCACGCTCAGCACAGGCGACCAGCAGCGCATCGCAGCCGCGCGCCTCTTCTACCACCGCCCGGCGTACGCGATCTTAGACGAGTGCACGTCGAGCCTGACGCTCGAGGTGGAGCGCACGCTGTACACGGAAGCGAAGCGGCTGGGCACGACGTTGATGACGGTGTCGCATCGGAGGAGTCTGTGGGCGTATCATGAGTGGATTCTGCAGTTTGATGGGCAGGGGGGGTATGTGTTTGCGCGGCTTGAGGCGGAGAGGCGGTTGGCGTTGGAGGATGAGAGGGAGGAGTTGGAGGGGAGGTTGGGGGCGTTGAAGGGGGTGGAGAGGAGGATCGGGGAATTGGAGGGGGGTGAGGAGGTGGGTGGGGAGGGGATCGTGGGGGAGGAGAGGGTCGGTGAGGGGGTTGTGGGGGAGGTGGGGGGATGATACCAGCTCCTCGTCTACATGTCTGCACATACACGGCTCGATTGTTCTTGGTACGGCAGTGGGCGAAGTTGATCCAAGCCATGGCATAGATCACCTCTGCATACCGAGCTCCAATCAGACCCCGTCCCCGCGCGGCGCCACTTCCGCCCCAAAGCAGTGGCACCCGACCGCGAAGGGGGACGCAAGGACCCGTCTCCGCCGTCTTGTATAGAAGACCGCACACGAACTTCATGTTTCCAGTTCACCTTACGCATGCTCTGTATCAGCCCCAAACACCCACACAGTAGATACAGCCGCAGTCAGTCAGAGAAGGCCAAACCCGCCGCGCACGATGACGCACCCACCAGCGCTCGCGCGCAAAAATAGCCCACCCCGGCACGTCAGCCCCCCTCCAGCGCCAGGAACAGACGATTCCGGGAAGCAAGCTGAACGTCGCGTCGACTAATGTACTGACTAACTACTGACTTGCTGGCCTCAACTCTCCACCGTGGCTACCCCCTCGACCACGTGGTGCAACTCTCCCACTTCCCACTCGGTGACGCGCACCCACCGACGGCCACTCGATAGGGATCAGCCGGCTAGCCAGGACACTCGCTTTTCCGCCTTTTTTTTTGGGCGCTGCGATCCTGCTGCCCTTGAGTCTCTCGTTTGCCAGAACGAAAAAAAAAGAAAAAGAAAAAAGAAGGAATCTACGACCGCTTGTCGCGAGTCTTGTCGTTCGAGTCTCCGGTCCCTTGAATCCGAGGAAGCAGAGCAAGCATGTTGGCTCTGGCGTACGGCGCGTCGGCGCCGCAGCCTTTCTGGGGGCCGCAGACGTCGGCTGTGAAGTGAGTTGCTGGGTGCGGATTTGGGTGCTGGGGGCGATGTGAGGGCGTTGTGCTGATGAGTGGGTGCTGGCAGTTTCTGCGAGGAGGTGCGTTGATGCGATACGATGTGGCTGGAGGGCGGTTTGGATGGGTTGCTTGGGGGTGCTGACTTGACTTTGAGTGTAGGACTACATCGTCGTCCGCTATATCGCCGAGTTCATCAACACCGTCACGAGTCTGGCGTACAGTGAGTCGCGACCTCCGCTGTGTGGGCAGGGGTTGAGACGACGAGTCCGCCGCGACTGACCACCTCGCGATCTAGTCGGCTACGGCTACCACGGCATCCGGCGCCACAAGCGCGTCGACGCCAGCGCCTTCGCCGCCGTCAACCTCCCCTACTGGGGTCTAATCACCGTCGGCATCTTCTCCGGGCTCTACCACTCGTCGCTCAAATACACCACGCAGATGGGTACCGCCACCCCTTCCCCCTCCCTCCCCTAGGCAAGGAAAACCCCCCATCTAACCCCCCCCGACCCCCAGCGGACGAAATGTCCATGCACCTAGCCATCGGCTGCGTGTTAATCCAGCTCTTCACCTTCGCGCAACCGGCGCCGATCCAACGCCGCAACGCCGCTCTCATCGTCGGCGGACTCGTGTCGTTCGTCACCTACCACTGCCTGACGGACGAGTTCGCCGCGCACGTCGCGCTGTTCTTCGTCATGTGCGTCACCGTCGTCTGGAAAACGCAGAAGATTATCGCGGAGAAAGTTACGGATCCTCGTGAGAAGGGGAGGCTGGGTACGCTTGCCAAGAGCGGCGCTGGTGAGTTTGCTTCCCTGCCACGACGGGGACTGGTCCTCGCTGCTGACACGACACGCGCGATGCAGCCATCGCCCTCACGGCCTACGCGCTCTGGAACATCGACGTGCACTGCTGCGACACGCTCACGCGCTGGAAGCGTTCTGTGGGAATGCCCTGGGGCGTTTTGCTGGAGCTGCACGGTTGGTGGCATGTGCTGACGTCCGTGTCGTCGTATTTGTTTATGGCGCTGATTGAGTTTCTCACGGGTGATGAGGGGAGGGAGGGGGAGAGGGGGTTTGCTTGGCCGGTTCGTGGTATGCTGGGGGTGGTGGCGGCGGGGAAGGGGAGGGTGGAGGGGAAGGGGGAGAAGGTGGACCGGGTTGATGGTGTGAAAGGGTCGGCGAATGGGTTGGGCAATGGCTCCGTGCACAGCGCGGCGAACGGGCATGCGAACGGCGACATTCGCAAACGCCCCTGAACGGCTCAAGATACGTCGATAAGTAGGCACCACATACATAATGTCTGAAACCCCACTAAACCCCCAACCGCCGCTCCCAATCCCTCCACCTCCCCTCCCTAACCCCATCCAATGCCCTCAACTCCCCCAACCACCCCCTCAACTCCGCCTCCTCGACCACCCCGCCCAACCCCCTATACACAACCGCACACTCCAACAACGCCTGATAGACAAACTTCCCATCCTCCGCCCCGTCCAACAACTCTCTCACACCCTCCAGCACCCCGCCCATCAGCCCCCTCACCTCCTCCTCCCCACCCCCATCCCCAGACAGAATTTCCCCCGCCTGGGCGTTCCCGGGATCCAGCGTCGCGACTAGATACGCGTGGTAGAACCATAGGCTCTGGTCGTACGGGTCCGTGTACAGCGCCGTAGTGATGAGTTCGAATTCGGCTGCGAGAAAGGTCCGGCGAGCGGCGGGGCTCGCATCGCGGTGGGTCAGGAGGCGTGGGATCAGGGTGCTGCGGTAGTGCCAGGCGGAGAAGTTGGACAGGTTCGAGTGGATCATGGCGGTCGTGTAGGCGAATTCGGTTTCCACTCTGCTACTGCTGCTGCTGCTGGGGCTGCTGGGGCTCCGCTCTCCGGTCTTGTTGTCGGGTTCGTTCGGGTGTGGGGGTTGTTCGAGCCGCTCGAGCTCAGCCACGACTTCGCGTCTGTACCCCCAGCCGTGGAAGTTGCGGCTGTCGAGCGCGAGCATTTTGGCCACGAGCGCGAGTTCGGCGGTCCAGAGGTCGGTGGACGCGGAGGGGGGGAGGTGTGTCGTTGCGGTGCGGAGGAGCCAGCTGCGGTGGTTCCAGATCCAGTAGCATTTGGGGTATTGTTTGAGCAGGGGGAGGAGGAAGGTCAGGTCTTCGCGTGTGAGGAGGAGGATCTCGTTTTGCGCGGGGGTTAGGGTGCGGGTGGTGGTGGTGGTGGTTGGCGGCGAGTCGGAGGGAGGGGTGGAGGGGTCGGCATTGTTGTTGTTGTTGTGCGTGTTGTTGGTCTCGAGCTCGCGCGCGAAGACGTCTTGGAGGATCAGGCGGCGGTGGTTCCAGATGGTGTAGTACTCGGGGTTCTGGGCGAGGAGGCGCGAGGTCTGCTGGAGGGTGGGGTTGCTGAAGTCTTTGGCGCGGATCTGAGGCAGGGGAGGGGGAAATGGGTTGTCAGCCTGGCTGCCGCCATTCGGTTGCGACCATGGGTGGGGATCGATGCTCACTCACCCGCTCAAAGACGTCTTTCTCCAGGTCGAGGTATTCGCGGATCTGCTTGCGCTCCTTCTCGCGCGCCTGTTCGCTCTTCTCTTGCGCGGCCACGCCGGAAACGCGGGGTACGCCGTGCTGCGCGGGTCGTCAACTTCACGTCCTCTTTCCTCTTACCTTACCTTCTCTCTTTCACTCCGTCCATCGCACTTACGCTTGCCATGAAGTCTGCCGGGTGAATGTACAGCCGTGTGCACGTGAGTTTGAATTGAAGATGGGGAAGGTGGAAGTGAAAGAATGATGGAGACTTGCTTCCTCAAGGTAGGAGCCACGAGTCTGGAGAAGGCACGCTGGCCCAGTGACGCAGCACAGGTCACGACCCATCTCTTAGGTGCCGCTTTCTTTACTCTTTGTGCACGAGACTCGAGTTGCCTTGAGCAAGGAGAGCATTTTCCTCTTTCCATTTCTCATTCTGGATTCGAGAGCATACTAATCATCCAGCATTACTACCGAGTCGACCTGAGGTGCAGCCGCCTTCCGATTCACACCCGCGGACGACTGCTTTCGAGGATCCTACATTTTCACGATGGCCGAGTGATCGGAGCGGTCACTGAGAAGCCTTCTCATGGGCTCTGACGCCTTCTCAGCCAGCTCCATTTGCTTCACATTCGTCTCCATTGCGGGACAATGGCAAGCAATTGGAAAGGATCCGACGACTCTTTGACCCCCAGGCGATTCCCCCAATACGCTCTCCCTGTCCCCATCCTAAGTGGTGCTCAGTTAGTTGAAATCTCGAGTTCGCCGAGTGCAATCGCAGACTCGTCTCCCAGCCAATCGAGATGTCAGCCAGCACGCCTTCAACAGCAATCGAGTTTGGCCGGCCAGGGGGAGATGCTACCATCTCCCGCGACTTTGCCGTCTCGCCAGCGCCAAAACTCCAGGACGGCGTCACAATCACCACCCGGAGAACCACGCGCAAAGCTCAGCGACCACTTGACAGATCAGCCAGCGTACGACACGCCCCTTCCCTCGGATCAGTCGAGGAGTTGCCGGATGATGAAGGACCTGATGGGGGGGGACGAGCTTCACGAAGTCAGGAAGCAAGCAACAACCGCAAGTCGGGCCTCCGTGCCGCATGGAGAGCTTTCAAGCAGGGTTACAGGAAGTGGAGGGACGCAAGACGGGCCAAACGCAAGCATGAATTGGCGGCCAGCGAAGAACGCCGCCAGCAAAGACTGCAGAAAATCGCGGCCAGGGAAAAAGAGCGCCAGCAAAGATTGCAGCATCGACCGTCATTCCCGGCCCAACAGCCCCAGACTGAAATCACCAAGCCGTTATTACTCGAAGAGAAGCCACGAGCACCAAGCCCAGTCCCGTCAACTCGCTCGATTCAATCCACTGGAGGCAGCTCTACCCGTTCGCGCCGATCCCACGCAGGCAGCCACCATTCCAACAGTCTCGAGCGATACGGCCACTGCAGCTGTTGCGGAAAGAATCGCGGCAAAAAAGGAGGAAAGTGGCCCCCCGTGCCGCCAGGCTGGACGGTCAATTGGGTCCCTCAACGAAACGGAAGATGGGAACTCGGGAGCCAGTACGGCCTGGCATCGTACAGCCCACGAAGATACGTCCACTCCACCACCTGGACTCCCGTCTACACACCACCGCCTGCAGCCATTACATCAACCTGGGGCTCCCCTGTCCTCTCCCCAACATCCTCCATACACGCATCCAATGACTCCCTGGGATCACAGCCCATCACACGCCCGCCATTTCTCCGCCTCGACTCCGAAGCGCTCTCCCTTCCCGAAGCGCGTCAGATCCCCAGCTCCAGCACCCCTGCCAGTAGCGAAGTCGGCAACATGCCCTCCCGTGCCACGTTTGACGAGTATCACGCCCGGCACAACCGGCACGTTCTCAAAGAACGGCGGCCTGGGCGGAAGCGTGACGGCTCGCCACACACAATCGCCTGAGGGCTCTTCGCCTGGTGGAAAGGAAGACGACACGGAGAGTGAGGAGGACCATGATGCGTATCAGACGCCATTGACAAGCCCGGAACCGTCGCCGGAGAAGTGGAAGAGGCCGGACCTGCCGGCCTCGTACTCATCGGGTCGCGCTCGAATGCTTCTGGATGGGGCGGGGAGTGTGGACATATCGGACGGCAGTGCAATCGCCGGAGGAAATGCCGCGATGGAAGGGGAAGCCTCGGTGGAGCAAACGCAGGGTGAATCTGCGGTCGAAGAGCAGGATCAGTGTGAAGACGAGCTGAACCACGCTCTTCATATAGAGGATGCGCATAACTCTGCCGAATCTGATCTCGCTGCATCGGAGACATCTGAGGCGGAAAGCGACTTGCTCCCAGACGACGAAGTCACACCGCTCATCTCACCCAGCCCAGCAAAAGGAGCAAAAGCCTTCCCCTTCCCGGGCCCGCACACACCCTCAAGAACCGCCTCCCTCCGCCATCCATCCGCCCTCCTCCGCCAACGCTCCAAGCGCATCTCGCCCAGCCAAAAGCGCCTCCAAAGCACCAGCATCCAGAGCCCGGACCGCTTCATCCCCGCCCGCGCCGCCACCCCAACCAAAACCCAGCTCTTCCTCCCCTCCCCCACCTCCCCCAACTCCGCCACCCGAACCAAACACCAACGGCCCCAACTCCCCATCCCCAGCGACCCTTTCGCCCCCGCCCAACTCCGCAACCGCCGCACCCCCGACCACTACGCCACGCTCCGCCACCCTGCCACCCCGTCGCCCCAACGCGCCGTCGGCCGCGCACCCACGCGTGTTGCAGACGCGCAACCGCTTTCTCGCCGCGCCGTCAGCGCTGGGACAGTCTGGACGGTCGGCGGCACGGTCGTCACCGAGGGCGTTGCGAGCGTGGCTGATGGACGCGGCGGGCGTGTGACGAGCGGGACGAACGCGCCGCATTATATGGCGGATTTTCTGCGGAAGGGGGAGGTGGGGGAAGAGGAGGTGATGCATGGGAGGAGGTTGGCGGTGGCTATGGGGGTGGGGGGTAAGGGGGAGGGGTTTGGGGGGAGAGTTTGGAGGGATGGTGGGTGGGAGAGGGAGGGGGTTGTTGCGCGTGAGTCTTTAGGGGGGAATTTTGTGTGGCGGGATGTTTTGTGGAATCCAATGCTGACGTCGTGCTAATAGCGAGTGTGGCGAAGGCGAAGAAGAGGAAGGATGTTCCGTTTATCCCTTTTCGAGGTTGGTTTGGAGGCATGCAGTGCATGAGAAGCCTACGACTGACAATGACTGCAGTGCTTGATGCTCCAGCGCTCCGAGATGATTACTACTGCTCGCTCCTTGCATACTGCCACACGGTGCAATGCCTAGCCGTCGGGCTCGGTCCCCACGTCTACCTCTGGTCGGAGAATCGCGGCACGACGAACATCCCCGACTCACTCACGGCGCCCTACGGTTCCGCCCATGTGACATCCGTCTCCTTCAGCTCCACCGTCGGCGGCAGCGCCATCCTAGCCATCGGTCGTGCAGACGGCCGCATCACGCTCTGGAGCCCCTTGGACCGCGACCCACGCTTCGACAGCGAGCAGCCCGCCCCCGTCTCATGCGTCTGCTTTCGCCCCAACACAGTCCCCCGCCGCTCCGTCCGCGAACCCACCATCATGGTCGCGACGGAAGAACTCCTCGTCGGCGACGAAGCGGGCCACGTCTACTACTACGCCATTGAATGGCCGACGCAGCATCAGCGCGACCTTTTCGACTGGCACGGCAGCATGACGCTCATCGCGCGCTTCGCCTGCCACTCGCAGCAAGTGTGCGGCCTCGCCTGGAGCCCCGACGGCGACGCCTTCGCCACAGGCGGCAACGACAACCAGCTCTTCCTCTACCAAACCAAAACCGCCCTAAAACCCCCCCGCAACCACCCCGGACCCACCACCCACCCAACACCCGCCAGCACCCCCCTCATCCACGCCCGCGCCGGCAGCCGCTCCTCCGCGCGCTCCGCCACCCACACCCCCACTCCCACTCCCACCCCCACACCCCACCCCACCATCCCCACCATTCCCCCCGGCCGCGAACACCAAACCTTCACCCTCAACGCCGCGGTCAAAGCCCTCGCCCTCGCGCCCTGGCAACCCACCCTCCTCGCCGCCGGCGGCGGCTCCAACGACCGCTGCATCCACTTCTTCCACACCGCGTCGGGCGCCAAACTCGCCACCATCGACTGCCACGCCCAAGTCACGTCGCTCGTCTGGTCGACGCGACGCCGAGAGATCGCCGCCACGTTCGGGTTCGCCCAGCCCGAGCATCCGTTCCGCGTCGCCGTGTTCGCCTGGCCGAGTTGCAGGCTGGTCGTGGGCGTGCCGTGGTGGAGTGAGGAGAGGGCGTTGTTCGCGGTGGCGTATCCGAGGGGGCCGTCGAGTGGGGGCGGTGGGGGGCATGGGGCTGCGGGTGTGGTTGAGGGGGCCGGTGAGGGGGTCGGCGAGGGCGATCGTGAGGGCAGGGCGTGGTATGGGAGTCGCACGCGGGAGGAGGGGTGTCTGGTCGTCGCGACGAGCGATGCGAGTATCAAGTTTCACGAGGTTTGGGCGGAGCCGGCGGGGGCAAAGGGGGGGGAGAGGCGGGATGGGGGGGTTTTGGCCGGGAGCGCGGTTTTGCAGGGGGAGTGTTTGAGTGGGGGGGTCGTGGAGGGGAGTGGGGTTATTCGGTGATGATGGGGGGGAGGGAAAGGCGGGCGGGGGGGGGGAAGGGGGGGCTTGTGAGGATACTCGGGGAAAGTGTATTGATGAGGGCGTACCTATGACTTCCGATATTTGGTTTCAATGGGCGCACAGTAACCTCGATCGTCTGCCTGTGGTGCTTGTCGACGTCTGCGTGCGTGCCCCCCTACTAGCTTGGGGTAAGACTTCCGCTCTCCGTCTCTCCACGCAGCAATCGAAGGCGCCGACACGGGTCGTCGTGGCTTTCTGCCCGTTCTCGTGCGGCCCGCAGAGACGTATACGTCACGCTAGGAGTAGATAGGGCACCGATCATCCCATCAGAGAAAGCAGGGTACAACTCCGATACCGAATCCGACGACATCGACCTCTACGACCATACAGCCCTCTTCCTCTCCGCGCACCGATTGTCCCCCTTTCCGCCCCAACGCCTCTTGAGCAAATGTGAATCTCGCCTCCCTCTCAAATCCAGTCCCAACCCTCCCCACTTCAACGCCCACAGCTGCGGCATGCGGTCGCGCATCCGCGCGTGGGAAAACCCGGCTCATTCATCCACTTGGCCCCGTAAGAAGGGGAGGAAGAGAGAAGAGAGAAGAGGGAAGAGGAAAGAAGAAAGAGGTAGAAGGAGAGAGGCAAGAAAGAAGAGGAAGAGAGTGAGGGGAATAAAACCAGGAGAAGGGAGTGTGGGGAAGAAAGGGGGAGAAGACGAGGACGTAGCGATTCCGCTCCTCTCTTCCCGTTCCTCGATAGAACTCAACTCCCTCACACAACAACCTCAGTCCCGCCCGCCTTATCTCCCACCCGTCTCATTCCCACCCTTACACCCCCCCCCATGACCGCTTGTCTAGCCGGCTTCCCCCTCCGTCCACCGTATCCCCACTTCGAGGCGCGGCGGGAGGGCGATTTCGATTTTCGACGTGAGAGGAGCGGGAGGGGGGGCTAGGAGGAGGAAGGGGGCGCGAGTGTGCGCGTTGCCTACTACGCTGGGATGGGCGCTGAGTGCTGTGCGTTCGCCTGCCGTCCTGCCGTCTCTTATCTCCCTCCGTGCGTCCGTCTGTCCGTCCGTCACGGCGGAAGTAAACGAGGCAGCGAGCTTGACACGCGAGGTCTATATAAGAGAGCAAAGGACTTTGGGCCGGGCTGAGAAGGACTGGGGCGTGACTTCTCCCGCTCGCCTAGGAGGCTGCTGTAGATACCAATTGATTGATGCCGGGACGACGGACGCCTGACACGCACGCATCTTGCACTTGACGGCTTGACTCGAGATGACCGGCCGAGCCCTTCTCGCCGTCTCGATGCACACACACGACGTGGCGAGAGCGTGTGGGCCCGTCTCCCGTCCTGTGGCTCGCCCCCCGAGGTGGTTGTTGGGGGTCGTGTTGGTTGTTGGGGGTCGTGTTGGTGGCGTCGTCCTCCGTCTCCAAGCGGTTAGCGCGTGTTGGCTGTTTGTGGGTCGCGAAGACACGTGATATCGCCCCGGTTTGCCCGTCGAGCAGAGCAAGAGAGAAAGACTGAAGTCGCGAGTGTTTGATCGTTCGCGCGTTCGTTTGGAAGGAAAAAAAAAGACGGTGCAGTAATCGGGTAGATTAAGTATGTAGTCAAAGACCGGCTATATACAGCACCCGTAACGCACGCACGCACGCACGCTCGGGATCAAGCAGGCGGGAGAACGCCATCACTGGGAAAAAATCTAGTCTCCTGCAGAAAGAAGGCAACGCAGGGAAAAAAGCAGTCAGTTTTTATCACTCGGCGCCCTGGTCGTGGACGTCCGACGCGCGCACGTGGAAGCCCCAGCCGCGCAGACGGTCGAGCAGTTTCTTGAGCCACGCGCGCACGTGGCAGGAGAGGCGCTTACACTGTTCCTGGCCGTCTTCTTCACCCTCACCCTCGCCCTCACCCTCACCGCCGTTGCCGCCCTCGCCCGCTTCTTCTCCGTCGTCCCCGCCGATGCTCCAGCCGTTCCGCGCCTTGACCAGATCCGCCGCCTTCTCGGCAATGGCATACGTCGTCGCCTGCAAGTGCGTCGCGGGCACCATGGGCATGATGCTCGAATCGACCACGGAAAGCCGCTCGATCCCGTAGACCGTCAGCTCGGGCGAAACCGCCCCGCCGTCCTCGAGCGGCATCATGGGCACCGCGCCGCACCAGTGCGCAAACGACGGCGTGAGCAGACTCTCGCGCATCGTCTGGGCGATCTGCGCGTCGGTCGACACGTTGCGACCCGGGACGAGTTCGACGGCGCCCAGGGCCTGGATCGACGGCGTGTCTTGGAAGCGGCGCGTGAATTTGAGCATTTCGACCGCGAGGTCCATGTCGGTCGGGTTGGCCACGGTGTTGTAGTCGACCACCGGCCAGCTGTGGGGGGCGGTGGTGTTGAGGGTGACGGTTCCGCGCGAGGCGGGGCGTTCGACCGCGTTGGCGAAGAAGGAGGCGCCGTTGAAGGGCATCTCGTAGACGGCGGCGTCGGTCGAGTTGAGGAGGGTGGCGAGGATGGCGTGTTGTTTGGTGTAGCCGCGGCGCGTCGTTTCGTCGGCGTAGAGGGACGGGAGGTGGGTGAGGGGGTCTTGCGAGGCGAAGTCGGAGACGATTTCGTCGGCGCGCTCGGAGATGGTGTGGAGGGTGAGGAAGGCGGCCGAGGTGCCGCGCGCGAGGATCAGCGGGCCGGTGCGGTCGTCGAAGTATTGGTCTTCGGCTTCTTGGTAGAACGTCTCGTTGTTCGCGAGGGTCGCGGGTTCCGGGTACAGGTTGTCATTCATCTGCCAGACGATGTAGGCGGACGGGTGGTCTGAGAGCGGGGGGGGGGGCGGTCAGTGCATGATGGGGTTGCGATCGAGTCTTGGAGAATGCCTACCCTGGAAGTTGGTCCCCACACCGGGCAGGTCGTGCACACACTCGATCCCGGCGTCCTCAATCATCTGGTGGGGGCCCACACCGCTCACCTGCAGGAGGTTGGGGGAGAAGACCGGCCCAGCAGCGACAATGACCTCCTTGCTGGCCTTGACGGAAATCGTCGTGTCGTCGTCACGGCTCGTCATCTCGAAGCCGGTGGCGGCCAGGCTGTCGCCCTGCTCAAAGTTGAGCTTGGTGACCTTGGTGCCAGTGACGATGTGCAGGTTGGGGCGCTGCTGCACGGGGTCGTAGTAGGCGGTCCTGGCCGAGCTGCGCGTCTCCGTCGTCGGGTCCTGGCTGCTGGGCACGTAAAAGACACCAATCGCACGCCCGTCGGCGCCCTCCTCGGGGTAGTCAATGTCGGTGCCTTCAATCTCGCTCCAGCCCTGGGTGAAGTAGGGCTTCTGCGGCCACTGGAAGGCGGCGAGGCTGGCGTGAACCGGGCCGTCGTCGCCCCAGGCGGCCGTGTCCCAGGTGTAGTTGAACTGGGCCGCCTCGTCCGGGGTGGGAGGGGTGAAGTTGGTCGACTTCTGGAAGTAGGGGAGCAGGCCGTCCCAGCCCCAGCCCTCGTTGCCCAGCTCGGCCCAGGCGTCATAGTCGGCGCGGCTGGCACGGTCGAAGAACATGCCGTTGACGACGGTGCCGCCACCCACCGTCCCGGCGACATTGACGCCAGAGGTGCGGCCGTCCAGACCCTCGATGGGGGCGGAGGTCAGGTTGTACAGGTCCTGGGGCTTGTTGGAGTTGGCGTTGTAGGGGATCAGGACGGTGTTGTTGCGGTCGTCAAAGTAGCCGTACTCGACGACGAGGACCTTGGTGTTGGGGTCCTCGGTGAGGCGGTTGGCGACGACGAGGCCGGAGAGACCGCCGCCGGCGATGATGTAGTCGTACTCATCGTCGGCGCCGCTGGGATGCTGGTAATGAGCGTGGCCCGTCACGGGGGCAGGCAGAGCCTGGGAGAGGCGGAGAAGTGAGAGGCCGGTCAGGGCGAGGGAGGAAAGGGAAGGAGCCATGGCGGGCGATTAAAGGAATAGGAAGGGAAGGGGAAAACGAGCGAAAGGGTGGCGAAGAGGGAGGAGGAAGAAGGAGAAGAGAAGGAGAGGTCGGGGAGGGGTCGGTATATGGAGTCGAGAATGCTCGTCGGGAGAAGGTAGAGGAATGAAGATTAAAGTGGACGATATGGCAGGGAGCGGCAGTAGTAGCGGAGCCCTAGTCGCCGGTGGGTCCAATGGCCCGCGATGCGCAAGCGAAGGACCGGCGGGGCGGTGGTGGCGGTGCCATCTGTGAATGTGATCTCGGGGGGGGGGGGGGGGGGTTTGTATGGATAAGACTCGTCGTCCCTTCTTCTTCTTCTTCTTCTTCTTCTTCTTCTTCTTCTTCTTCTTCTCCGCCTTGAGGTGCCGAGGACAACAGAAAGGGTAGTATACAGACCGCTCTCCAGCCGAACATGAGCGGCAGCGGGGGCGTCGAGGGCGTGAAGAAGGGCCAAGGTTCCCGGGGCCGAGACCTTACTGTACTACTGTCGCTCCACGTGCGAAGTGGGGCTCGGGTTGGATCCGTCAATAGTGGATGAACGAATCAGTCAATCAATCAGCCGAGCGAAACAATCATACATTAATTACATTAAATCCCTTGACCATCTCGACATTCCTCGAGCGTCCACGGCAAAAGGCAGTTCAAGTCCGCGGCTGCATCTCGCCCCGCCACGAACCAGCCATGATGTACATAGCGAGGAAACAGCGCCCCCATCGCCCACGACCGATCTCAACCGTGGATGAACAGGCCGATGTGCGATGATTACTCAGTGGCCCAGCGGGTGGTTGGGATGTGCAAACCCATCCAAGCACATGTAATTCAGAACGAAGTGGAGAGAGCGAAGCGGAGATGGGCGACGGACAAAGCGCCACTCCCTCCCCCCCCCCCGCCCCGCGCCCGGCCCGCCACTGACTCAAGCCGAACCAACCCAACAACCCTCCAACCCGGGCTGTCCTGTCCGCGCGCTCGGACTGTCTCGCCCCCAAAAAACTTCCCTCTAATAACACTCATCTTGCACCCACATCCGACTCTCCCGAAGACTCCACACTTGTACAAAGCGAATCGAATGCATAAGTACCGGAAGTTCACAGGACCACGGCAAACAGCAAAGCCGCGCGTGGGAGATTTCAATCTCGACAGACGCAAGCGAGCACGCGGCCGCCGTCCTTAGCGAGCAGCCATCAACTGCCGGCCTTGCGCGAGCTTGCTGCTCGAGACCTCATCTGCGGGCCGGGAGCCCTTCCTCGCTCAAACACACTCGAAGGAGGAGGAAGAGGGGCGCCGGCCCGCCACTTCAGCCCAAACACGTCCACAGCCAGTAGAGCGAGGCACCCGGAAGAACCAGGCTCGCGGACACTTCCGGGACCCGCAGCCGCCCCGCGCTCGTCCACGCTCGTCTCTATCAACGACGACGACGACGACGACGACGACGACGACGGCGACGGCGACATCCACCCCCGCTCTCTTCGCCTTCGCCCCCGCAAACCGCGGCCCCGGTGAGATGCGTATCTGCCCCCCCGTGGCGGGTAAAAGGCACCAGGCGAGCGAGCACGCGGATGCATGCGCGCACGACGCCCTACCCTGCATCTCGCTTCGAAGCTCTCGCCCCGCGCTCGCCACGCGAGACATGATACACGTGGGGTGCGCGCGCCCGACCCGAATCCAAGGTGCAATGTGCGGGCAGAGGGAGGGGCGGGGCGTCGGGTTCTTGCTCCTCGCGATGAGAAGTGGACGGGGAACGAACGGGGAAATAAATGGCCACCGCATGCGGAAGGCTCTCTCTCGCATCAGCCGTGACGTCGACGTTTGAATAGATGGATATACATGCCAACTGGCTAGATATCGCGCACGCATCCCCTCCCGCTCCCACCGCGCCTTCGTCTTTCGCGCGTCCTCTGTCTGGATATCATATCGCCGCTCCTGTCAAGCCGCCAAACGCCTCGAACGCAGCAGATTCAAAAAGCAAATGCAACGCCGTGAAATTCCCCCGTCCTCGTCTTCACATCACATCACCTGACCACTTCACCACCTCACCACCTCGCCAGCCCCCTCCCCCGCTACTCCCCCGCTCACCTCACCCCAGCAAAACTTCCCCAGCCATCCGACCCCCCATTCCCGTTCCCTCCACCCCCCACCCCCCCGCCCAAACTCCCCTCACTCCCCAAAAGCGGCGGCGGCGGACCGGGCGGCGGCGGAGGCGGCGGGTAACGCCAGCGGGAGTCGTCGTAGCCGATCCCGCCGGTGCCTGCGGTTCCGTTCGCGTTGCCGTTGTGGTTGCCGTTGAAGCTGCCGCTGTTGCCATTCCCGTTTCCGTTGCCGTTGCCGTTTCCATTCCCGCCACCGCCATTGCCCAGTCCGTTCCCCAACCCGTTCCCGCCACCCGGCGGCACAAACCGCCGCGAGGGGTAACTCCCACTCTGCCCACCATACGCATATCCCGGCCCCGAAGAAGCATACTCGCCCCCCCCGCTCATCTGCGGCGGCACGTTGCGCGCGGGGATGGGATAGGGGCGCGTAGCCGAGCCGCCTGCTGCAGCGTCGTCCGCGGCGGCGGCAGAGGTCTCGTGGTCGCGGTCGCGATCGCGGGTGTAGGGGCTCTGTGCGTGTGGCGGGGCCAGGTGCGGGAGGTCGGCGGGGTCGGAGCGGATGTAGGGGTTTCGGGGCGGGGGGGTGGACCGCCGTGGGGCGGGTTTGGACGGGGGGTAGGGGCCGGAGGAGGTGGGGGGTGGGGGCATCGACATGCGGTGGGCGCGGGGTGGGGGGATGGGGACGGGGTCGGAGGGTGCGTTGGGTAGGGTTGCGGGGTGAGAAGATTGTTGGGAGTGCGGGGGGAGGCCGGAGGTGGTGCGGCGGGGACGTGGGGGTTGATTTGGTGCGGATGCGTAGGGTCGGCGGGCGTCGTCGGTGTATTTCTTGCCGGAGCCTTCTTTGGCGCTGTAGGGTTTGCGTTCGCGTTCGATGGGGATCGAGGGGCCGGCGAGGTCGTCGTCGTCGACTGCCGCGGTGGCTTGGGAGTAGGGCTTGCGTTCGCGTTCGAAGGGGGTTTGCATGGAGCGGACGGGGGAAGTGGGTGGTGGGGGCATTGCTGTGGTATCTTTCAGGTTGGAGAGGACTTGAGGTTCGTGGTTGAGGCTGGAGATGATCCGCTGTTCTGCTTGCAGGCTAGGCTGAGTGGGCAGTAGACGGCGGGAAAGCTCTTTTGGGAAGCGTTCGTTTTTGTTGTCCGCGTTGGAGATGGGCATGTTCATGACGGCTATCGCAAGCCGCTCGAACTCGGTGTTTGGATGCGCTTGGATGAGGCAGGTCATGAATTGCTCGAAGCCGCAGGGCGTCAGTCCGGGTATGCTGGGCAGCTCGTGGTTTTGACCCTGCACCAGATGGTGGCGACAGAGCAGCTTCCGATACATTGTCGTGATGGATGCCTTGCTCATCTGACCACCAAAGATCGCCTCCCATGGGTAGTGTTCGTAGTCGACTTTGCTTTCGTTGAAGAATCGCATCATCTTCGAAGGTGTCACCACAAGGCTTCCTTTGGGCTCGTAGTCGTCGATCAGATGCAGCGCCAACCCTCGAAGGAACTGGCCAAGTCGCATGGTTGGATTGCCGTTGTCAAACAGGGGCTGCCAAATCCGCTCCAGCGTCGTTTCTTCGGCATTCAGGGGCGTATCCGACTTTGTACGGCCACGCGGAGTTCGTTCGTAAACGCTTTCAGACGCGCGACTGTCCTTCCCCAAACTCGCATGATGTCTCGAGGAACTGCTCGATCCACTCGCATGTCTGCGAGGCGCATCACTGCCTCTCGCCCCCTCGTGACGTCCACTCTCGTCCCATCTCACGCCATTCGTCGTTCCCGACCTCAATGGCCTCGGAGTATCCCGACTCTTGTCACTTCCTGTACTTCGCATGCTGTGATGACTGTCTTGGCTGAACGTGCTTGCGTCGTCTGCCGGTACTAGCTCCGGTGAAGAAAGGGGGTGATCTCTTCCGTCACGACCCAATTCTGATGATGGCGGTGTGTATCGGCGAGGTACTGAGCATGTGGAGCTCTGGGTTGGTGACCCGGGTTCTCTATGCTGTGGGGGCGGAGAAGCTGCCCGCGGATCATTCTGCGTGGACGCTGTGGGCGACCTGACGCCTGAATTCTGCAGACTCAGAATCACCTGCTCGGTGACTTGCTTGATGAATTCTGGATCAAGGTGGTTCGCAGAAGAAGAGTTGCCGAACGCGGTGTTGACGGCATCTTTGATAGGCTGCGGCTGCTGTATGTGAGAAGAGGCTCCCCAATACGCTCGTGGTCTCGGAGGGCTTGGAGCCGTCTGCTCAGGTTGCGAGTACTCGGTCGACATGTCCTGCGACGTATCGATGGAAGAGGAGCGAGAAGACACGTGGGCGGGTCTGAAGTTGGTGGGTTCGGCGGTGGAGGGGGATCGCACAGGGAGCGGAGGGGTCGGGGGCCGAGTTTCTTGTGCCATGCTTGGTTACCAGGTGACGATGTTCCTGCACCGGCTATTTCCACGTGGACCAATCTTCGGCGTGCGAATACTCGTGAATCTCTCGGGCGTACGCGCGGTACTGCGATGGTGGAAATTCACCAGAGGCGCTTGTGATTTTGGACACTGCCTTGTCGATGCAAGACAGACTGGACATAGCAGTCTCGACGAGTCCGGTCAGAGATGACCGTGGCAAGGTCGAGGTACCGGAGGAGAGCGCGACCAGGTGGGGGGGAGGGGGATGGAGGCGGAGGAAGGTCGGGGGAGGCACAGCGTAAGAGGCCGCACGGGGGAACGGGGCGTTCTTAATCAAGAGCTGAGGTGGTGCAACGGAGGTGGCACGGGATAGGGTCGAAGGCGGGCCGGCGGAGGAGAGAAGAAGGAGGAGTCGGAGGAAGAGCTGTGCAGTTGGGCGGGAGGGCGCATAGGGTTGGACAGAGGGGTTACGCCGCGGTGTTGGCAAGGGAGCTGGCGAGCTGGAAGGGTGGAAGGGAACTTGAAGTGTGGAAGGACGTCGTCCCGGCCGCCGGTGAGAGCTCGCATCGCACGTGGCGTGGCACGACGTCATCTTCGCGAAGCCGCCCAGATTGGGAAGGCGGGACGGGGCGAGCTACGAGGACCAACCAGCGAGCGGCGTTGGCGAAGTCGACTTGGCCCCGAAACTGCCGCTGCCATACCGGTTGCCTTCTTCTGCGAACTCCCCCTTCGCCCTTCCCTGTTGCTCGGTTCCGTGTGTGTGTATGTGTGTGAGGTACGCCTTCCGTGTACAGCGTAAAGGGGGTGTTCCATGATCCTTCGACCTTCGAGACGTACGGTGCTTACCTGATCTCGCCTGCCTAAACAAAGCCCCGAGGGCCGTCATCATCGTCAGCTCAGCAGCCACTGAATTAAAGACTCCATCGGGTTCATAGTTTCTCCCCAGTACGATGAGATATGAGAGTGACTTGTAACTCTCCGCGGTCGAACTGTGAGCCTGAGCTTGGCTGTGTTGTTCGCAAGAGGAGCTGTGGAGGCCGCCCTTAACTGCACGACATCATCAGGCCGCTCCTAGTAGCCGCCGGTCGAGTGCTGGCGGTGGCGGTGGCGGTGGCGGTGGCGGTGGCGGACATGGTGTGCACACCTCTCCACCGGGCCGGCGTTGGGGGAGGAAGAGAAAGAGAAGGAATAGAAAATGCCACTTCTGCCAACTCGACGCTCTCACCTGTCTGTCTGCGAGTCTACTTCGCTCCAAAAGCGAGCTCGACCAGGTGGAGTGCGAGGGTGCCCTGTTGCGTTGTTGTTGTTGTTTCCCATTCCCGCCATCATCGCCTCCTCCGTCTCGTTGGCGTTTCGATCCGTTTTTAGCCAGTCTGAGACGGTGGCTTCGTTGGTCGTCAGCATCAGGGATGCCGCGCGTGGGCAGGACCCGACGCGAAGCACGGAGCGAGCACATAAATACATACTTATATCCCTTCAGAAGGGTGATCTCCCTACGAGACGGCGGTCAACGGTCAGACTCAAAAAAACCCCAGCATTCCCCGTGGCTTCGAGGAGCACGTGCTTTTATAGTGGTCACGGGGGTGGCGTGGGGGCTGGGGTGCAGTCCGTCCTCTCTCAAGATGAGGCAGTCCGGTATGGCGTCGGTTGGTGTGCTGCGTGAAGTGTGAAACGGTCCCGTCGACATGGATGTGGCTGTGGACACACGAAAAAAGACACATGGTCAAAGTCAAATCGACGGCACGTCGTCGGGTTCCGGCGAACCAAACACATGGGGGAAAACTTCTTCGCTGGAGAAATGATGATAATATGCTTGATATGCAGCCATCTATTGTGCTGTGCTGCCGCGGTTGCTCGACTCGTATCCAGAACGAGCAGACGAGGTTGTTGGCTGGTCCGCCCGCAACAGATGACCAACGCGGTGCTCTGAAACTCGGTGCGTGAACGACAGGCGATCTTGCCTTCCCCGCGGCCAGCCCCGTGGCCTGCACGCTTGGCCCCGTTTCACCCCAAAGCTGCTCCGCAAGCATTCTGCGACGCCATTTGTCGGACTCTCGACACCGCCAGACGTGTCTGGCCACGCCCCCCTCGAGCACCCCCTGCGACCACCTTCTCGTCCATAATCCCCCCCCCCTCTCCGCCCCCGACCGACCGACTGCCCATCCTCCACCGCCCCCCCGAGAGAGCACCGCTCATCTGACCCTGTGCCACGCGCTGCTGGGCCTAGTTGCAAGCGCAGAGTAGCCGCCGTGAATACTACCTCACAGCCTTTCCGCCTGCACTGCGGCGCCAGTGACGTTGCGGCGGAGGAGAGCCGGCGGCAGTGACTGTGTCTGTCCTCATGGCCTGAAAGAGTCGGCGTTCTTCATCTCCTTGTCCGCGCCTTTGAGCGACCGCGCCACGTCCATCATCCACAACGGCGATTCATACACCCCCCTTGTCGCCAGTCGCACAAACCTATTGCTGGTGGAGAAGTGCTCCTGGATCATGGCCACCATCGCCTCACGCACACCATACCCGGCGCCCTCGACCTCACACATCACCACCATGCCCCCCTCACGTTACCGCGTCGCGCCCGCCGCCGCCACTGCCCACGGCGTCTTCACCAGCCCGACCGAATCCGAGTTCTCCGAGACCTACAAGGACCCCCGCGAGTCGGTGCAGGAATGGGACGAGGCGCGCGTGGGCGAATGGCTGCGGAGCATCGACTGCGGGCAGTATGTGGAGCTGTTTCGGCGGAATAACATCAACGGGGAGAACCTGATGGACATGGACCATGGCATGTTGAAGGATATGGGCATCAAGAAGATCGGGGATAGAGTGCGGATTGGCGCGCAGGCCAAGACCTTTCGGAACAACGTGTACCGGCGGACGAGCAAGAAGGCGACAAACAGGGTGAGTGTGCGGTGATGGAGGTGGATGGATGCTACGGCGGGATGCTGATTGTGATACCAGACTTCGTTAGCAACGCTCGATGGCAACAGCGCCATGACGCCTCCGTCCTCTGGTTCGCCGAGGTCACTGCATCCGGGGCGAACAGGGGGCACTGCTCGCGCTGAGAAGCGCAAGTCGCGTCAGGTGAATGGTGCGGAGATGAACTATGCATCCCACATGGCGGCAAAGGCCGCAACGTCGAGGCCCAACTCGCCGATGGTAGACCAGGAGAATCGCGCTGCGAATATGCGGAGACATGGCGTACCGAGCCCGAAAGACGCGACGCGGAAAGAGCAGAGCACAGGCTACCTGAACCCACCACAGCCTCAGTCTTCCCGCTACGCAGGGAGCGGTCAGCGCATTCCCACTCCTCAAGATACGCCGCAGACTGCTCGCTTCCACCCAGGACACATCAAGTCCTCGCCATCGACCGACAATATCAACACCGGCATCGTGGGGGCACTTCCCACCGACAAGCCGCTCATTCGTGTCATTTTCGAGACGGGGAGGTCGTCAGTCGTCAACATTGACGGCTTCCGGACGGCAGAGGACATTGTGCGGACCACCCTCAGGAAAGCCGGTCTCAACGAAAACCACTTCCGATCCTACTGCTTCTACGTTCTCGACGGTACAGATCCAGAACCAAAATTCTGTCGGCGACTGGGAGAAACTGAGCTATGCAAACTCTGTCAGGATGGCGTGCGAAGCGAGCGCGGCCGTCTCATCTTGCGCAAGATCCACGCCGGAGAGCCTGAAGGAGAGCAGCTTCAGGCAGCGGCACGGATCGCCGAGCAGCAGCTGCCAGAGCCCAAGGACATCGAAGTCCAGGCGCCCAAGAGCAAGAGCCAGCTCAAGATCGAGAAGCTGACGGGCGAGCCCCTGGAGGCCGTCTCGTACCCCATGTCGCCGGCCAGCCAGCTGGAGCGTATGAACTACTTCGACACGCAGACATCATCCGTGTCGCGCAATGCGAGTCAGACATCGACGGCTTCGGCGCGAGCGAGGAAGTTGAAGGACTTCTACGGCGCGCGTCCGCCCACCGAACTCATCACGCAGGATCTGACGTCGTACTTCCCCGAGGTGAACAAGGAGGAGATGGACCGCACGGTTCGGATGTCGATTCGCCGGAGTCGAAGGCTCAGCAAAGCTGTCAGCAGGATGAGCACTGTAAGCAACTTCAGCGTGGCGAGCAGCCTCAAAGACGCCCCGCCGATCCCCTCAATCGCGGACCAGTGGTTGAACCAAGGAGGCGGGCAGCAGCCGCAACTCCCGCGGCCGCAGCCAGGTCTGCGGCCTCTGAGCGTCGCGCGACTGAGCAGGCCCGAGTCGAATTACCGCGAGTCGGTGTCGAGCAGCATGCTCGAGCCGCTGGACGAAGAGTCGCCGCTCGAACCAGACAGGAAGAGCTACGTCTCGTTCGACGGCGAGAGCGGCTCCGAAGCCGCCGAGAGCCGCAACGTCGCCGTGACCGACCCCGACGGCTCGACCGTCATGCAGTCGTACTTCGACGACACTGGCAGCAGCCCCAGCGGCACCGAAACCGGCAGCAACAGCCTCAACTCGCGTCTTTCCCAATTCATCGCCCAAGACGGCGAAGAGCCCGACGAAGAACTCATGCAGCACCTGGAGAAAGACAGCTGGGACGACCTCAAATACATGAAAGGCGCCATGATCGGGCAAGGCTCCTTCGGCACCGTCTTCCTAGCCCTCCACGCCGTCACCGCCGAACTCATGGCCGTCAAACAGGTCGAAATGCCCTCCAACAGCGGCCACAAATCCGACTCGAAAAAAAACACCATGATCGAAGCGCTCAAACACGAAATCGCTCTCCTCCGCGACCTCAAACACCCCAACATCGTCCAATATCTCGGCTCCAACTCGGACGACGAGCATCTCAACATTTTCCTCGAATACGTTGCCGGCGGCTCCGTCGCCACCATGCTGATCAATTACGGCTCGCTAGGCGAAACACTCATCGCCAACTTCGTCCGCCAAATCTTACAGGGCCTGAACTACCTCCACAGCAAGGACATCATCCACCGCGACATCAAAGGCGCCAACATTCTCGTCGACAACAAAGGCACCGTCAAAATCTCCGACTTCGGCATCTCCAAGCGCGTCGAAGCCTCCACCCTCCTCTCCAACCCGGCCCCGCACCTCAAGCGCGGCGGGCCCCGCGTCTCCCTCCAGGGCTCCGTCTTCTGGATGGCGCCCGAAGTCGTGCGCCAGACGGCTTACACCAAAAAGGCCGACATCTGGTCGCTGGGCTGCCTCGTCGTCGAAATGTTCACGGGCTCCCACCCGCATCCCAACTGCACGCAATTGCAGGCTATCTTCAAAATCGGCGGGACGCGCGGCGCGGGTGCTGCGGGTGGGGCTGCGGGTGGTGCGAAGGAGGGTGATGCGGGTCATCAGGCGCGCCCGGATTTGCCTTCTCAGGCGAGTGAGGAGGGAAGGGAGTTTTTGAGGCGCACGTTTGAGATTGAGCATGAGCGGAGGCCGAGTGCGGAGGAGTTGATGGGTTATGCTTTTGTTAGTAAGGATGGGAAGTGATTGGGTGGGGGGGGGGTTTTATGGAGGTAAGGTGGATGGAGGTCGGGTGTATGACTGTATTTGTGTGACGCTTTTATATGATGGGTGGTTTGGGCTGGGTTGGGGGGAGGGACGGAGGGGGGGCACTTGAGAGATGGTTTGGATAGGGTGGTGTGGTTTTGGAGAGGGGTGGTTTGCTTTGCTTTGGCTCATGTCGATTTAGCGAGCACAGGCACTTTTACTGCGTTTTTGACTTTGATACTTTAGGCGACCTTCGAAGCCGAATGTGCGTTTGAATGATTGCCCAGGCACCTAGCATTGACACACTTACCACAGTGGCAAGGTACTTCACCGAACAGCGTCCGCAAAATGACGTTGGCGTCGGGAGACTGACCGTGGGCACCTGCGAACGTCACACCTTCGAGCATCAATGATCCATCTGGACAGTCACGAATGACGGGCACTGTAACACGGCAGGCAACGGCCACGCGGAAGCCCCGTCGTCCTGCTTCTGGAACGACCTTTTGACCAACTTCCCCCTAAGCCGCGGCTACAGCCAAGGTTCGACCGCACCTCCCACCACACGAAACCATCATGACCTCCCACAAAGTACTAACGGCAGCCCGATATGGCGCAGTAGGGTACCGTGCAGATGGCGTCTCCCCTTCCGTGGGAGCCGTCCGACGACGAAGCGCAAGACACCAGCGAGACGGCAGAAACCCAGCCCTCGGACGACGACTTAGATGACCACCAGCACATCCGCCACCAACCCCTCGTGGCCAACCCAACCGTAAGCGCCCTCGACATCAACGCCAACATAACCGAATGGAACCACCTCCTCAGCTACGCCCAAGCCTCCTCCGCCCCCCTCCCAGCCCCCTCCCACGACCTCGCCCTCACCCTCTCCACCTCCACCACCCGCGTCACCGCCATCTTAACCTCCGCCCGCCACGCCCTCGCCACCGAAGCCTTCACCATCCAAGCCACACTCGGCCGCCAGTCCGCCCTCCTCACCTCGACCCCGACCTGGTACACCCCGGGTGACATCCTCGCCCTCCCCACCCAAACCGCCACACACCTCCTCTCCCTCACCCCGCTCTCCCAACCCGCACACTTCCTGACCTACTTCCGCACCCTTTTCCCCCCGACCCAAACCCTCCTCCCCTACCTCCCCCCCTCTCTCGCCACAGCAACCCGCCTCACCGACCTCGCCGCAACCGGCGCCGCAATCGCCTCCGCACTCTCCGCCGCCGGCCGCGCTGGCAACGCGCTCACGCCCCGCGTGCGCTTCCACGTCGCCGCGCTGCTGTACGCGCGCGCGCGGCCGCTGCACGCGGTGCGCGAGGACGCCGAGGCGGAGCGGGAGCTGCGGCATCGTCTTGGCGACGGCAGGGTGGAGTGGCTGGATGCTGCGGGGGCGCTGAGGGAGGTGCGGGTCGGGTTTGAGTACGTGCGGGAGGCGAGGAGGGGGAGGTTGGGGGCGGAGCATGTTGTGGCGGTGAGGGGTGGGGGTGGGGAGGGGGAGGGAGGGGAATCGTGTTTTCATTTGAGGGCGGCGGGGTTGGTGGAGGTGGTGGGGCGGAGGGCGAGAGGGGAGGTAAGGGAAGGGGTGTTGGTTGCGGTTGGGGGAAGGTTGCCGGCGGAGTTGGCGGAGGAGGTTAGGGGGTTGGCGGAGGTGGCGGAGGGGTGTGCGGAGGTTGGGGGTGTGGTGGAGTGGGCGAGGAAGGTGCGGGGGGAGGGGATTTGTGTGGGTTGTGGCGTTGGTGCGGCGCCGCAAGTTTGATTGCGCTTTTGGGGGGTGGGGAAGGGAAAGCGGCGGCATCTTCTCGCTGTGGTCGAGACGATTTCGAATGTGGGTGAGTTCTCGACCTTGCTGGCTCGTCAGCGGCCTCGCAGCATCGAAGCCTCGTCACCGCAAGCGACCCAGAATCGTCGCTGCGAGAGTCTGCGTTCCCGGCAAGGCATGCAAACGACCCGGGCGAACGTCAGAACTCACGGACACACTGCTCTTTCGATCAAGCCGGACACTTGGAGCCACACGCACCACACATCACGGCCATACGCTTTGCGAAACCCCGCCCTCCATGTCCATCGAGCACGCAGGGGCAGCGAAAGAAGACTTCGACACCGTCCGTGTTAAGCACGACCAGCCCTCCCCGGGCACGATCATCGCTCCGGAGTCACCGCCGCACGGGATAACTAGCACCGCCAGACTGCGCACCACGCCCACTCGAGGCACGAACACACCAGCAAATTTTTAGAGCAGCTTCCCACGCATTGAGAGACACACCGCAGACGAGAACAGCCACATCGCCGCGGCCCGCTCAAGTCCCCGTCGCCGAGCTTCCCAGAGGAAAAACCTCTACCCCCACTTGCGCGTCGCCGCGTTCTGCTACGGCCGCATTGCGGCGCCGCGGTTGCGGCGCTCGAAGAGGCACCGCGGGACCCTTCGACGCTGATCGTGCGGCTTGTCGAGGCGCTTGGCGACGGGCGCTGTGGAGGCGTCTGGCCGTCGCCCCGGTTCTGCGAAGAAGCATGCGTGGACTGAGCCGGAGCGGAAGGCGGCGGCGTGATTGCCGTCTAGTTCGCTTCGAGGCGTTTCCTGCTTGAGGATGTTGACGGGTAAGCCTTGGGGGTGGGGGCCTTGAAGGGGAGGGCGAAGGGGGACGTTTTGGGAGGGTTTTCCAGATAAAACCGGCAGGGTCTGCAATCTGAAGCTCGTAAGGCTCGGGGCGATGTGTCGTTTGGCGTCCTTTGATGACTGTGGTGAAAGCATGAGTCGGAACGAATTATAGAAAAGAGGTGAGCCTTTGCCTCTGTTGGAAGCTATACCCTCTCTAGGCCCGTGACGGGTCGAACGCACACGAATGCGAAGATATTAGAAGGTAGTGCCGAGGGGAAAAGCACTATAGAGCGTCTATGTCATGTCAGAACGATCTAAAAAAACCCTCAATACGTTCGTCACAATCATCACAGCATCAAGCACGCCACTCACACATACCCACCAACCTCATCTTCCCCCTCAACATCGAACCCCAATCAGCCCTCCAACCACACCCTTCAAACCTCCCACCCAAACCACTCCACCCCCAACCCCCACCCCAACTCCCTAACCTCCTCAACCTCGCTCCTGACCCACCACTCCAACAACTCCCTCGCACCCTGCGCGTCCTCCCTCCCCACCCCCCAAACCTTCCGATTCGAAAAAACCCGCCTCAACAATGCCTCCGCTACCTCCACACAGAGAAACCCGCCCAGATCCAGCTCCCCACCGCCAGACTGCGAAAGCGCACCCAGCCTCTGCGCGAGAGAGACTTGCAGCACGGACGCAGCTTTCAGCGCGGCGTTCTGGAGCAACGCGAGGCGCGCGTGGTAAGGGCGGCCAGACGCGAGTGTGTCGGCTGCGAGGGCGTGTATGTGGGTTCGGAGGTCTGTTGCAAAGGCGTCGAGGGCTTCGGGGGAGGCGGGGTGGCGGGGGTAGCGGAGGAGGTGGAGCTGGAGGGGGTAGGTGGAGGGGAGGCGGACGGGGGTGCGGGTCGGGGTGCGATTCCAGGTTTCGGTGCGGAGGGCGGATAGTTGGCCGATGATGGTGCGGAGGAGGGGGAGGGCGTGGGCTTCGCAGGTGGGGAGGCTGTGGGGGGAGCGGGATTCGGGGGGGGCGATGTTGGCGGTTAGGCGGTCGAAGGCGCGGAGGTTGGTGGTGGTGGGGCTGTGGAGGAGGTGGGTGGTTTGGGTGGTGAGGATGTTGGTTAGGAGGGGGATTTGGTGGTCGTGGGCTGGATTGTAGAGTTTGGTGGAGGGTTGGAAATCGCCGTAGTCGATGGCAGCGGTGCCGGTGGCATGGTAGAGAGAGAGAAAGTGCTTCCCGGCGTTGGAGTCGCGGAGGTCTTTGGAATCGAGAATGGCCTTGTTGACGGCGGTGAGTTCGGGCGAGGGCGAAAGATTGGTCTCGGAGACAGCTGCCCAGCTGCGGATAAGCGATTCGGGCGCAACAGAAAGTTTGCGTGCAAGAAATCGACCCAGCATCGACGGCATTACGGGAGCCGGAGGGAGAGCGTCGGCAGAAAGCTCAAAGTTGTTCGCGCGCAGGAACAGCCTCGTCCAGCGATGATTGTTCCTTGCGGAAAGTTCCAGGCAAGGGATTAAGATGCGCCTCAGCATGAGCTTGTTTTTCTCATCTTCTTCGTCACTGAGCTCCCCGGAAATGTCCATCAACGTCCGGAAGCTGTCCGGCAGCAGGCTATCTTCCGACTCGAAGACATCTGGGACTGCACAGTCCTCCTCAGCGCGCAGCCAGTCCTCTTCCGTCATAGGATTTCTTTCGTCCACTGCGCTGGCCATGGGTACAATGCGAGCCGCAAACGCGTCCACCACAGCCGTAGTTACATCGTCCGATTTCGTATTCTTCAAGATGTCCGCCAGGACCTTGGTGGCCGTCATACGCACATCTAAGTGCTTGACGTCCACTAACAGCCCGCATAACGTGTCAATAACAATAGTCTGGTCGACAAAGGTCGCCTCACGCAGAATCTCAGCCAGCAGCTTGACAGTGGTGATCTTGATCCGAGGGCCGCGGGACTCATCCTCGTTTGTCACTTGGTGTTGCTCCCGCATGCTCTCGCGTATCGTCGATGCAAGACCCTCGGTAAGATCGGCAGCTGACCTGGCCGGGAGACGATTCATGAAGCTCTGGGTCAGCAGCTGGCGATGCCACGAGCTCTCGTCGGGACGAGACGTGATGACATGCCGGATCAGGTCTACTGCCAGCCGGGGTCGGTCACCCTTTCTCAGAAGCCCGAGCAATTCATATGTCGCGCTGGGATCGAATTTCTTGCCATCGACTTTGAGCATGGACTCGACCAGCTGACGGAGCAAGGCGGCAGGCACGTCTTGGTGAAAAACTTCCAGCAGCTCCTCGCCAAAAGTCCATCTCTTATCATCCTGCTTAAGGAATGCGGAATCCAGGACCATGGCCGGGAAGCGAACGTCATCGGCCCCCGGAAAAGGGAGTTTGATACCTCTTGCCCGGCCATTGACTTTGCTGTCGAGACCCAGCAGACCAGTCGCCACAATAGCTTCTCTGGCGGTAGGTGGGAAAAGATCACTGCCTCTGGACTCACCCCACCCAATTGATTCATCGTACCTAAATACCACCATCGTAGGAGTTGCTTTGCCTCGCGAAAGGCCCAACGATGAACCCAAAACGGTGTTTGTGAGATCAATGTGGCCAGCTTGTTGTCCTTGAACGGGATCAGGATTCCACTCGATTTGCTGAGACTCGTGTTGCTTCCGCACCGCGTCTAACGAGTAGAGCTGACTGGCGAACAACTCGCGATCGAGAATTCTGGCGTCGATGTCGGACCCATCGAAGAAGCCTTGCCAGAAACGGAAACCCTGCTGCGGAGTGAGGTATTCCTGCGTGGTGTGGTAGATGAGGTGGTGCAAAATCTCTCTCTCGCAGTCCCGTCGTTCGCTCAAGTGGAGCGACTTGGTATAGAATTCCAACGCGGGTCTAAAATTATCGACCGGCGCCCATTTATCACCATCGAATCGTTCTTCTTTATCCATTAAAGCCACACGAGCCGCCAGTGGATCCACAAACGCAGCTGCCTTCGTGCGAGTGATCATGTACGGCATCTCGGCTCGATAATCTTCAATTTCAAGTTCGACATCGAGGAGGTATTGCACAGGCAGTCCCCTGGGGAACAGCAGCGGATAGTCCTCCACGGCAGAATTGTTTCTGCGACGGTGGGCCACCCACAACTCATTCCGACGCTCAGCGAGTTCGTCCAGAAAGCGTAAGACGGCGCCTTGCTTCCTGCGGACTTGAATTGGAATGGTGACCATTCCCCCACAGGCGAGAGGGCCGCGGGGAGGGTAGTTACAAGGCAGCGTCGCATTCGTATCATCGAGCTGAATCTCTTCGGCTTTGAGCAAGGTCTCCAGGGTGTGTTTCCACACCGCCTTGTAGATTTGCTCGTCGCAAGCTTTGAGGCGGTCCGGAGCCGGAGCAGACTTCTCCAGACCGGTTTTCGAACCAAGGCTCAACCCGAGTTGATATGAGGCCTCGAGCCGCGCTTCGACAACCCTGCCAAACATCTTGACACCCCATTTGTAGTCACGATCACGGTAGCTTGGCTCGCGAAGTGCCAGGGTCGCCGTCTCGAGCTGGAGAAGCATGATCTCGTTGCCTTTGCGCACGCGAGCCTCCACCTCGTCCATGTTGACATCTGCGAGGTCTGAGCCAGGCGGAGGAATCCCAGACAGCAAGTTGATACTTTCGGAGGACAGCAGAATGTCTTCCTGAAAGACACTCCGGGGAGTCATTGGATCCCGAATGAATCTTCGAGCCCAAACCAACGTGTCGGAATAGAGAGCCTGAGAGCCCGAGAGGATGGCCCGTTTGAGCGTCTTGGTAGCTTCTGTGGCGCGATTCTCCGGGTCGCGCTCTCGCAATGTGAGGCGCTTGTGCTCGTCGACCAGTTTCCCGGCCGACTGTTCGGACCCAGATTCACCACACGAGAGGTACGTATGGAGCATCGAGACGTTCGAAGGTTGGCAGACCTCGAAGATGGAATTATCCCTTCCAGTGTAAGATGACGCGTTCCTGGCCAAAAAGCTTTGCCCCCGATGCACGATCTCCAATCGTTGTAAAAGGCCACGAGCATCGCTGGGGGCGAGTTGTAAGATAATGTTGACGGCCCATCTCGGTTCCAAGACGGCCAGGTCTTCGTCTCGGTCGATATCACCGTGGAGGTGCAGGTTAAGCAGCCTGTACCTGAGCGACAGTCGGACACAAGAAAACAGCTCGGGGATCTTCCGACCTGACCGTCGGAGACGTCCCTCGTCGAATATGTCGGCTAGATCGCTGACGTAGGTGTCGAAATGGTTTGGCGCTGTGTCCCACAGTCGTAGGACATCGCCGTGAAAGCCATCTGCCTCGAACAGGCCGTACATGGATGGATTTTCTAGCGACCGCAGGAGCTGCACCGCTTTCTCAAGGAAGCTCGAACAGAGTTCTTTCGATCGCCGCCGACGCACGAGCCGTCGGAACAGAGAAGCGAGATTCTTGCGACAGAACCTTGAGAGGATTTGTTCAGAATCAGAGTAACCCCACTCACCATGGCTTAATATATCCAGTATCTTGAGAGTGAAGTCGACCGCAAGTCCATGGGGAGAGTCAAACAGCACCGGAACAATGGCTGGCGAGCCCAGCTCCCTAAGCGTCAAGTACTTCTCATCCATAAGCGTGGCCAGTACCCTCTCACGGAAGTAGCCGACATGAGCTTTGAACAGGCACCAAGGCGCAGGGCGAGGGAGATCCTGCCGTTCCGCCCACATCTCGATCATATCTGTGCTGCACCCCGGCAACATCTGGCAGTAAGACCCCAGCACCGGCCTGGGATCCGGATTCCGGCTTTCGCCTCCCTGCAGCTGCGCCGAAACCAGCGCCCGCAGCAGCAGCGTGGTGCATTTCTGCCGCACGCCGCGCTGCGCCGAGAGGGTTGTCGGCTTCCTCAGCGAGCGGCAGAATCTCCAGAGCTCGCGGACGGACAGCGTGGCGAGGATGTGCAGGAGCCCCTGCTCGCCGCCCACGGCTTGCCACAGTTCCGTGAACTTGTCGTCGTGCATGGCGCGCTCGAAGCGCTTGATGGCGTTCATGCGCACGGCGATCGAGTGTTCGAATTGCAGTGCCGCTGCCACGGATGCGCCGTCGGCGTAGCCGCTGAGCCATGGGGAGACGACGCGAGGCGGGAGGCCGCCAGTGCTGATGCCGGCGAGGAGGTGGTCGGAGATGGCCTTTTGGTCGAGGCTCTGGAGGGATTCGCGGTAGTAAGTGGCGAGTTCCTTGGGAGAGCTGCGGCGAAGGGTCTTGTTGTCCAGCGTGGACGCCATGCTGGCTAAGTGTGGCTGCTCCGAAGACCGGGTAGTAGGCGTAAATGTGGGCTCAAGCCAACTGAATGGATCAGTTCCCATGCGTGAAGTTGAAGGCCGTAATGCTGCAGTCCACTTTCAGTCGCAAAATCGTCTCCTCCCAAGGACCTGCACCCAACCAAGCCAACCTGCACCCAACCAAGCCAACCTGCCTACCTCCCCCTCTTATGTGCTTCGACCAGGCCACAGTTCCCACTGTTGTCCACCTCGTCTACCCACGATGACTGGCCACGGCTGCCCTGTCGATCGGTGCCAACCGTTGGCGATTCTGTGAGTCAAGCCGGGCGGTGTACACATGCGTCACCGCGGCTGCATCGACTCCTTCTACTAGGAGGTAGCACGAGTTACTCTCGCGAGAAACGAAACGAGTCGCCCGTGACGGCGTATGTACCAAGACTTGGACGGTATCAAGCGGCTATGAAAGTGCGCGCGGCGATGAAGGACAGTGCAGCAGTTTTTGGGAAGAATGGCTTCGAGGTCCGTGCAGGCCGCTCGAGAGGTGGCAAAAAATACGATGGTCGCTCGGAGTCGAGGCGCGAGAGGGTGGAGATGTTTGAACACTGGATTGGTTTGACAACTACGCTTTATAAGACACCGCGCTAACATCATGTACAGCAAGGACAAGCCAAAGATTCTGCGTCCTTTTTGAACACCGGGACTCCGTTCTCCACGCGCCTCTGTCGACGCCGCGGAGCCTTTTTGGAACGCGTCGGATGCTGAGTCGAGCCGTGGGCATTGTCCTGGCCCTGGGATGGCATATGGCGGTCCTGCAAGGGCAAGGGAGCAGTGTATTGGGGGATTGGCACCCCCAATGGCCGTGAGGCTAGTGGTCGCACCGTACCGGCAATCTCTGGGTGTGGGAGACAACGCCGTGTAGTGGCCACCTTGGCTCCGGCGGGTCTTCCAGCGCTCGGGGTGGCCGTGGCTGGCACCACATCATCGCAAGTCGTTCTTATCTCCTCCGCGCTCAAGTGATGGTCCACCCGCGCTGCCCCATACACCAGTCCAGATCCCTGGCCCACTTCTCAATGCGATCGACCCTCCACTCCGACCTCACGCCCTCGGCCGGCTCGCCCACCATCACATCCCTCCCCGACTTCGAGCACCCATGCGGCCCATGCGAGAACTGCAAGCACTCGCCATCCCTTTCACACAGCTCACGGCACTCCTCCAGCGTCGACTCGCCACCCTCCCGCATCAGCTCAGGAGACAGATTATTCCAGTTATCCCTCCACTCGGCGATCTGCGGCAAGACAAAGTTGACAAACACCTCCCCGTGATGCAGCACGGAATTCCAATTATTCGTGCCCACCCACCCGCCACCACCCGTGCGCGCGCGCCCGCTCTCCAGCTGCGTGTACACCCACGCCTGCTCGAAGTCGAACATGCGCTGCATTTCCCGCGGAGTGTAGTGGTGGTAGCTGAGGGCGGGCGCGCACCAGAGTTTTTTGCCGCGGCCCTTGGACTCGGTGTAGTCCATTTTCTCCGGGTGGCCGCCCTGCAACATGGGCCAGGCGCGGGAGAGCGGGATGCCGGCGTCGTTGAGCGCGCGGCCTAGCACGCAGTCGCCCGCCCAGTGCTGCGCTGTCCAGCCATTCCACCACTCTAGGTTCGACATGTAGAGGTCGGCGGCGGCTTCAAGCGCGGGCCGCGACATGACGAAGACGGAGCCGCCGTGGGCGAAGACGTCGTCGCCGATTTGGACTTCGCTGCCGTAGTAGAGGGGTTGGGTGGAGTCGAGCTCGCTGAGCCATTGGAGGAGGTTGGACCACACGACGTAGCTGTCGGATTCGACGAAGACGTACCATTCTTTGTCGGGCTGGAGGCGGAGCGTCTCGGTCATCATGGGCATGAATTTCCACTTGTCGAGGCGCCAGCCGGCATTGTCCTTTTTGCCGGCTTTGCTGCCTTCGCCGCTGGCCTGGCCGCTGAGTTCCTCTTGGCGAAGTCCGTCGTGGCCTTGAACCTGCAGGCGGTTGTAGATTTCGAAGTCTTCGTTGCTCTCCTTGATGGCCTTGTCCAAAGGCTTCAGCACATCGTGCACCTGGTGGCCGCGGAAGACCTCCTCGTGGTCCGAGAAAATGACCAAATTACGGTAGCATCGGAACGTCGTGTTGAAGTGGGCGGGCAGTTTGTCCTTGAGCTCGGTGGCGCCGGTGCGCATGATGACGGCCACGTCGTCGCCGGCCGGTATCCTGAGGCAGGGCAGGACATCCGAATCTTCCGAGAATCCTGAAATGGAGTTTTTCGCAGTCGGGAGGCCCCATGAAGTTGGTGCCGGTTGGCCGTAGAAAGAGTGTGCGAGCAGAAAGAGTAGGACGACGAAAGCCGCCAATCCGGCGGCTTTCGCGCGAGTCGTCAACATGGTGGTGAGGAAACGAGCAGCCGGGATGGAAAGGTCCAGTAGGTGGATACAAGAAAAATCGAGGGTTTAGTACAGCAGGCCGCCTCCCAGGGACATGCCCTCCCGTGGTTGGTAGAAGTGACTGGTGAAATCTAGTAGGAGGTGACCAAAGGGTGCCAGTGGTGGTCGTGAGGCTTGAGAAGTCGCATCCAGCCGGCGAGAGCGAGAGCGGGAGCGGGCGGATCAAGACATGAAAGCAGCAGGGCCGTCGGCGCGTTATCTGCACAGGAAGAGAAAGGGTGGTGGTGAGGAGGGGCTGAGGTGGATGAAGGAAGAGATACGAACAGGCGCTCGTCGTTGGGTCTTTTTTAAGCAGCATCGCGAATCTCTCACGCAAGCAGGACCTCGTGTACGTTTCGCCCTGTGCGGGCGGGCGTCGGAAGCGCTGCCGCGCGTCGACAGCTCTCTGGTCGCGACCCGGATGCCGTCTTCGCCGGGGGAACCCATCGGCGCGCAACCGCAGCGTCGACCTGTTGACGGCAACATTCACATTCGCACGAGCGTTGTTGACGAAGCTCGCTGTGTTCGGCGACAAGCAGCGTCAAGGCGACGACTTGTGTCTTGGGGGCAACCCGCGCAAGAGGGGCGGCCGCTTTTGGTGAGACGGGGATCGACGGCTTGAGCAGCCACCCAACCAACCTTGCTTCGACGTCGAGGCCGTGTTGAAGCTCCGAAAAGTGGCCGATCACTACTTCGAAAGATGATGATCTGAATTAGATTGTCGATGGCGATGACGAAGCAGGTACGTAGCGTTTGACCATGTCGAATCGTACGCGAACGATCCGATTCCTGCCTCAGCTCATCAAGCGAAGGCGGCTAACATGCGTTGCTGGTTGTACAGTAAGCACTACAGTACTCCATCAGGATCACTGTGTTGGTACAGATACGTGATGATATGTCTTGCTTGTATCTCGCCATCTTCAGCAAAGAGCAAACTTTCACTCGCGACGACGCCCAACCTGACCACCGCATGTGCGCCACCAGCATCTCAGCCTCTCATCCCATCGATTCCCCGACGATCACGCGTCCTATACCACGCACAACAACAACAACATCCCCAAGCGCCACCAACCCACTCCCTCAAGCCCCAACATCCCTCCTCATATCCTGTTCCCCCCCCTACCCCTCGGCCCTCCTCGTCCCCTTCCCCTCACCCTCCACACCCCCCTTCCCGACAGCCTTCCCCATCCCCTCACCCACCCCCACACCCCCCTCTTGCCCCGTTGTAAATCCCCCCATCCCGCTCTCACTAACACCCTGCCCATATCGAATCTTCTCCGCCGTCTTTGTGCCTTGCGCGGCGGTTTTGGCGGCTTCGGCCGAGGGTTTGGTGTCCACGGCGGTTTGGGGTTGCCCGAGCTGGCCGCCGGACTTCGAGGTCGGGAGGGTGTCGTTGTGTTCGGCTTCGTATCTGCCGGAGGAGGCGGGTTAGTTGGGGGTGTAGGGGAGGTGGGGGTGGGTGGTGAGGGGCGTACTGGGTCTGCTCGCCGCCGGGCTCGGTGTCCATTAGGTTGGACGACATTGTGGTCTTTGTTCGAAGGGAAAGGCGTGCGGGGCGTTTGAGGTTCTTCGAGGATGAGTTGCGGTGTTTACGTTCTTGCGATGTTGGACGTGGGAGGGATGGATGGTGAGAGTACTGTTCAACGGTATTTCAGATGATGCAAGCGGGGCAGGTGCCATCACCGGCGGGCAGCTTGCTTCAGCCCTGCGTGAGAAAGTTGCCCTTCAAAAAACGCCGCGCTAATAATCACATGCAACTGGCTAAATAGCTGCGAAAGAGAATCGGGATACCGCTATTCGTCGAAGTCGAGGTCCATTCCCATGAGGTTGCTGCGAAACATTAGCATGCATTCTTTGCATCGATCGCGACTCGCAGATGGGAACTTACCCTTCGTATAATCGCATGAACTTCGCAACGAATGCTTCCAGGTGGAAGATGACTTTCTGTCGGTCGATTAGCGATTATCCTTGAAATGATCTCTGCGTTACGCAACTTACGCTGCCATTTCGTATTCTGTGCTCGTAGAACGCGCTCCATTTGACCACATCCGCCTTCATGCCGTCGTCGATCTTGGGCATGAGCTTGAACGTGAGAGTCTAGACACGAGAATGTCCGTTAGAGCCACCTTCCATCCCAGCGGGTCATTGAATGATCCCTACCTTCAGCACAGTCGTGGCCGGGATGCAATGCGTCAACAGATCGTAAAGCTTTGCTCGCACCTGGAGGATCCTCGCGGGCGAGCGCTCCTCGACAATATCCTTCGCAATGACCTCGATCAGCATCTCCCAGTCCGACGGCGGAATCGGCGTCTTCTCATTCACGCTGTCACTGCACCGATTGTCAGCTCACGCAACAAGATCAACCAATCTCGCTCTCACGCACTTTTGAGCATGCACCGCCTCAAACATCAACAACCCCCTCCTCAAATTCCTCGCACAATCCGCTGCGATCCTCCTCTCCAACCCTTCACACGCCTTATACCCCTCTTTCCTCCCAACTTTCCCCAGCACACCGGCAATCTCCTCCTCCGTCGGCGCCGCAACCCTCACAAGCAGACATCGCGACCGAATCGGCGCAATAATATTACTCGTGCTATTCGCGAGCAGAATCAACCGCAGATTGGGCGAGTACTTCTCCATCGTCCTCCGCAGCGCCGCCTGCGCATCCCGTGTCAAATGGTCCGCTTCATTGATCACGACGACCTTGAACCTCTGTTTCGCAGCCAAGTCCACCTGCTGCGTCTGCGCGACCTCTTTGAGCAGGTCCTGGATCACGACGCGGTCGTAATTGCCCACGTCCGAGGGCGTGATCTCCAGGTGGTAGTTGGAGGAGACGATGTTAAATTCGAGTTTGCGGTTGCTCGTGGTTTGGAAGACGCGGCTGTCGATTTTGATCTTCTCGACGCCTGGGCCGTAGAGCGCGCGGAGGGTCGCGGTGATGCGGGTTTTTTTGCCGGCGCCCGAGGGGCCGTAGATGAGGAGGTGGGGAAAGTCGCCGCTGGCGGCGAGGGCGCGGAGGCGGTCGGAGAGGGCGGGGTGGTAGCTGAGGGTTTCGAGGGATCGAGGGCGGTGTTTGTCGACGAGGAGCGCCATGGTGAGGGGGTGGTGGCTGGGTGTGGACGGGATGGAGGTGTGGGAGAGAAGATAGGTTGAGTGGGCTCGAGAGCTGCTGGCTGAAAGACGCGTTGTCGGGTGTTCCGCGTCGCGTTGGTGCGTGCGCACGTGATATCAATTTAAAACGGACCTTCTTCCACCTTACTTTCATCTCTATCAATACCTATTTACGAGCCGGTCGACAGAGCTAAGGTAGGTACTTGCTGCAGAGTACAACGTTTCAAGTCGTATCACGGTGGTAAGGACGTAATTTGATGGATGAGAACCGATCGGTCTGGCTCTATCTCCATCTCGTCACCCATTCTAAGGGCTCTCTCTATCTTCTATGAATATCGTCTCTCCGGATCATTTCCCATTTCCACATCCCTCATGACGGCATCCCTCAGGCCTTCCAGCGCAACATGGTAATGCTGAACGCCGGGAAGGTGAACTTGTTCCCGCCCTCCCACTCGCTTTCCTTCAGCTGCACTGGCTCCCCCTTGGCAGTGTTGACAGTATCCCACTTCTCCGACTGAACGGAGAAGACCTTGACGGCGCCCGTGCTGGGCTTGACGCCGTTCAAAGCCACCTCGTACGAGTCCTTCTGATGCACATTCACGACAACCAAGCTCACCATGCCCTCGCCATCCTCCGTCGCGCTGACGTCGAGCCACGGCAAATCGAGCGCACCAGCGATCCACTTGGGCTCGGTCTCGCCCGCGTACGCCTCGCAGCTCACGTGGCTGGCGATGTTCCAGCCGCGCATGTATTTGCTGAACAGCAGCAGCGGCCACCAGATGGTCTGGCGCACCAGCCCTTCCTGCGTCGTCATCAGCGGCGCGATCACGTTGACGCTCTGCGCGATGTTGGCCATGCCCACGTCGCGGCTCTTGCGCACAAAGACGTTGAGCCAGATGGCCACGGCCAGCGCGTCCGACATGGTGTAGGTCTCCTCCGCGCCGTCCTCGCCGGGCGCGCGCTGCGGGTCCCAGACGTTCCATTCGTCGAAACACATGGTCTGTTTCGGCACGGTGGGCGGGACGCCGTTCTCGATGCGCGCCAGGTCGATGAGCGAGGAGGCGATCTCGATGGCGCGCTCGGCCGACTTGGGCGCGAGCGCGTTCTTGATAGGGTCTTTGGCCGCGGTGTAGATGTGGATGCTGTGCATGTCGATGAGGCTGGCGGTGGTGCTGCCGCCCAGGCCGTGCAGGTCGTAGCGGACGCACTCCTTGAGGACGTGGGCGTCCCAGCTGGCGTGACCGGTCTCGCCGCAGAGGACCAGCTGAATAGACGGGTCGAGGAGCTTCATCGCTTTGGCCCATTGATAGGCTTTCTTCGCGTAGTCTTCTTTGGTCATCTGTACGCGGACTGGGTAAGCTCAATGCTGCTAATGGGAGGACAGGCGGGACCGCGGTACCTGCTCGACTTGCCACGGGCCCCATGTCTCGTTTCCAAGGGCCCAATATTTGACGTTGTAGGGCTCCTTGCGGCCGTTCTTCCTGCGGAGGTTCGCGTAGTATGTGTCTCTGTCCGAGTTGCAATACTCGAGCCAGCCGAGTGCTATGTTTCGTCAGTGTCAATTCTCTCGCAGCTCTGCCAATGCGACAGGAGCTCACCTTCGTCAAGCGTGCCTGCGACATGTTAACAAACCGCTCTCTCTCGTGGCTGGTTGTTAAGTCTCACCAGTGCCCATGTTCAAGCACAGGTACGGTTCTGTGCCGACAACTTCGCACCACTTCATAAACTCATCCGTCCCGAACTCGTTCGTCTCGACGCCAATCCACGCCAACTCCGGCCTGTGCTTCCTCTCCTCCCTCGGTCCCACGCCATCAGTCCAATGGTATGTCGCGCAGAAGTTGCCGCCAGGGTACCTGACCACGGGCACGTTCAGCTCCTTCATGGCCTCAATGACATCTTTGCGGAAGCCATTCGAGTCGACGAGGTCCTTGTTCGGATTCGTCGGATCGTAGATTCCTCCGTACACACAGCGGCCCATGTGCTCGGTGAAGCCGCCATAGATGTTGGGGTTGATCTTGTTCAGACGATTGTCCGGGTGGACGTTGATGAAGGGCTGCTGGCCGGCGGAGAGCTTGGTGAAAGTGGTCATGGTGGCGGGTTAGGGAGGGAGGTGTAGGAGACTGGTAATGCGCTTCGAGCGCGCGGTCGACGGCAGTGCTCTTTTGTTTATTATAATCATTACACCGGCTATGAGCTCGATCAGAGCCACGTTTCCAAGTCATCGCCGGCATGCCTAACGCAGCTTTTGCGCGGCGCCGTCCCTGTCAGGTCCCACTCGAGCTCATGGCGAACGAAGTGCCTGCGGCGCCGAGGCAGACTTGGCTCTCGCGGCATTGTTCGTGAACGAGCCGCGGTCGCTACCACGACTCACGCGAGTCACGATCGCCAGCGCAAGAAGACGGTACAAACAGTCCATTGGCGGAATAACAGGACCCGCCGTTAATTGAACCGGACGGACAAGACCACGTTTTCTCACCAACCACATTGGGGGGCCAGACCGTCACGGGGGAAAAGCGGCCGACCCACGCGCGACAACCCCAGCTTTCCCCATCCGAGCCCATCTCCGCAACTCGACGTGCGGGTCCCCCCGAGACGGGAATCAGTACAGACTACACCTCACCTGTACCGCGTTATGTATATACAGCCAAGCATCTTTGAACGCCCGAAGGTCTCGGGTATACAATTGCCGATTGAGGCTAACAAGGCCCATTCGAGCTTGCAATAGAGGCTTTTACCTGCCAAGTCACTGTGACCATACCTCCATCTCGCGCTGCGCCGATGTCCGGTCTCGGCACCCCTAAGGCCCCCAGCATCCGCGGGTCCCCCTGCCACCACCACCATCATCGCTGCGACGCCTCAATCTGTGGGTGCCCGAGTGAGCGGCTCAGCAGCCTCGGGCGACACTCCTCTGGACCGCCTAATGTAGGCGCGAACCTTGTTAGCGTGCAGCTGTTTTCCCGCCTCGCGTGCCGACGACGATTCGAGGGCGAGCATGCTGTCGATATAAACGCGGTGGGTTGTCCCCGACATCCGAGTAGGGCTCTTTTTGTTGGACCATTGCTTCGCCCATCGTTGGCTGGTGTTCGTTCAACTCTCCGTCAGACTCCTCACGCCCATCATGGCGCCCAAATTGCCGCCGAAATGGTACCAATTCCTGGTTTCCATGTTCGCCTCCTTGGGTTCGGTGCTTTACGGATATGACCTGGGAGTCATCGCCGGAGCGGTGGACAGCGAGAACTTTCAATCGACCTTCCAACCATCGGGTTCTGAGCAGGGTGCTGTCGTGGCCCTGTTCACCGCTGGTGCTTTCTTCGGTGCTGGCGCGGCGGGTCCTGTCGCGGACAAGTTTGGCAGACGATGGACTCTGCTGTCGGGCTCGGTCATCTTCCTCCTGGGTGGCGGCTTGCAAGCTGGCGCAATGAGTCTTCCCTACATGTACGCCGGACGCGGTAAGTGGAGACAGTCCCTCCCACCCCTTCGACGACGGATGCTAACGATCCTCCAGCCATCGCTGGTTTCGGTGTTGGTTTCCTGATCATGATCATTCCGCCATACCAAAGTGAAATGGTCCACCCTTCCATTCGTGGCCGTGTTACTGCGCTTCAGCAGTTCATGTTGGGGATTGGATCGCTGGTAGCCGCCTGGGTCTCCTGGGCATGCTACACCCAGATTCCAGCGAACGACTCGAATCAATGGCGCATCAGTTTAGGTATCCAGAATATCCCTGCGGGTATACTGGCCTTGTTGATCATGCTGTTTCCGGAAAGCCCCCGGTAAGCGCGACGAAGACTCCCAAATATCGCCCGCCTGCCCCAAGTCGCTGATTTCTTCCTTTCAACAGATGGCTCATCGCGAACAACCGTGCCGAGTATGGCCTGCAGACTCTCGCTCGACTCCACGCCCACGGCGACGTTACCGACCCTTGGGTCCGCGCGGAATACGAAGCGATCCAAGACGCCATTACCTTTGAACGCGAGCATGAGGCCAAGTCGTACGCCGAATTGTTCACCAACAGGAGCTCTTTCCGCCGTCTCTTCCTGGCCTGCGCAATTCAGGCCAGTATCCAGATGACGGGCGTGTCGGCCATTCAATACTACTCGCCCGACATTTACCGGCAAATCGGCATCCCCGGCGGCGACACGCTGAAGTACCAGGCCATCTCGTCCATCATCGCCCTCATCGCGCAGGCTCTGTGCATCTTGCTCATTGACCGACTGGGTCGCCGCTGGGTGCTCATCGGAGGCAACCTGGGCAACCTGGTCACCTTCATCATCGCCACAATCCTGCTCGCCGTTTTCCCACCAGGCCAGTCCAGCACCGCCGCCGGCTGGGGCTTCATCGTCATCACCTGGGTATGACTCTTTGTGCGAGCTCCCTTCTCCCGGACGTCCAGCTAACAGCTTTTCACAGATCTACAACGCAATCTTCTCGTTCGCCTGCGGCCCACTCTCCTGGATCATCCCCGCCGAGATCTTCGACACGCGCACGCGCGCCAAGGGCGTCAGCATGGCGACCATGACGTGAGATCAACACCCTTACCTTTATCCGCAACTTTGTATCAAAAGCTGACCGCAGGACTTTGTGAATCCACAGGAGTATGGCTTTCAACACATTGATAGGGCAGATCACGCCTATTGCAATCGAAAACGAAGGCTGGCGTTTCTACATCCTCTTCGTAAGCCCCCCCTCCCCCCCCCCCCAAAACCAAAAAAAAAACACAGCCAGAAGCCAAAAAAACCCCCAGTACGAGCACTGACGCCGCACCAGGTCGTCTGCAACCTAACCAACGCCATCTTCTTCTACCTCTTCCTACCGGAGACGGCCAAGCGCCCTCTCGAGGAAATGAACGACCTCTTCACGCGCGCGCCTCTGCTCGTGTTCCGCATGAACAGGGCCGAATGGGCGCACCACGACATCGACGACCGTGTGGCCGACGCCGAGAAGAAGGGCAGCATCAGCAGTCACAAGGACGAGGTCTAGACCACGTTTCAGAACGTGTGTGCACGTCGGTGGGCTTCGGTCGTTTGGTGGGGAGAGGGGAGTTCGCGAGGCGGCGTAAGTTTGGATTGGGGAGTGGTGCTCTGTAGGGGAGGGAAGGGGTGTTTATAGGCAAGGGTGGTGTTCGGTTCGGATCCGTTATTTTTCGCTCTGAGGCTTCCAACACCTATGATCAAATCCTCTTCCGCTCGAGTGTTGTGTGGCAGTATCAATCGACTACAGTGTTGAATACAGCGTCCGGCGCACGAATGGATGCCCGGGGATGAAATTGTGCATTAAAATCATTACTTCTTGGTATGAGCTCGGCTAACCTTCCGCATTGCTCCTACCTTCCGCGTCTGCTCCTTCCTTTCCCAGCCTTTCGCAGGACTTCGTACCACCTCATTCAACAGCCTCTTCGCATCAACCCACATGGTTGCGGAACAAATAACTGACGCTCTCGCCATTGTGCGTACGTCGGATCGCCTCCGCAAGCTATTAGAAATCAAGTCAGCAAAGCCCTCTCAACCCTCGCGATTAGAACAAAAACCCACCGTCCCACTGATGTCAATAGTCTCAATCCTCGGGCAAATCGCCTTCTTCGCATCATGCGGCACCGTATTCGTAACCACGAGCTTCTTCAGCTGGCTCCTATTCAGCTTCTCGCACGCATCGCCGCTCAGGATCCCGTGCGTCACGATCGCTATGGCCGCGCTCGCGCCCTCGTTGATCACCACGTCGGCTGCTTTGCAGAGTGTCCCGCATGTGTCCGCCATGTCGTCCACGATGATAGCTGTGCGGCCTTTGACATCGCCGACGAGCACCATGCGCGATACTTCGTTGGGGCGCGCGCGCTCTTTGTGGATGAGCGCGAAGCCGAGGTCGAGGCCGTCGGCGATCGAGGTCGCTCTATGATTCGGTGTCAGCATTTGTTCCGCCTGACTCCTGCGTTGACGTGCGGGAGTGCGGAAAGGCGAGGCTTACCTCTTCGCCCCGCCCGCGTCCGGGCTCACAATCACACAGTCCTTGACGTCGAGGTTCTCCTTGATCCACCGTAGCGTACTAGGCTCCGCATAGAGATTGTCCACCGGCACGTTGAAGAAACCCTGGATCTGGCTGGCGTGGAGATCCATCGTAATCACATGGTTGCAGCCGGCCGTCTGCAGCATGTTGGCCATGAGCTTCGCGGTGATTGGCGCGCGGCTCTTGTCTTTCTTATCTTGGCGGGCGTAGGGGAAGTTGGGCAGGACGGCGGTGATGCGGCGGGCGGAGGCGGTTCGGCAGGCGTTGATGAGGATGAGGAGTTCCATGATGTGGTCGTTGATGTTGCCTGGGTCGGTGGACTGGATGATGAAGACATCTTCGTCGCGAACCGACTCACCAATCGAGATGCTACTTTCGTTGTTCGAGTATTGCAGGACCATGATCTTGGCCAGTTCTATGCCGACTCTAGAGTGTTGGTGAGCTCCAGGTCTTTTGCGCGCGGCGCACTCATGCCTCGGACTCACCTTTCAGCCACCAGCTTCGCGAGGGTGCCATGACTGTTGCCGGTCAACAGCTTGACGGAGTTGGTCGACATGGTGGCGCGACCGAGGGGTTTGTTTGGGGTTCCGACTCGGAAGATGTGTTGCGCGGGGCATGGCGCAAATGCATGTGAAGGGAACTTTGACCAGATCTTGAAGTCGCAGTCCACATTCGCTCACTAGCGGCCCGCACTTTTTTGGGGGAAAAGCTTGGCGGTTTCAGGTCGGCTCGAGGTCGGGTGTTCTGGTGCTTGCGAATTCTAAAAGATTCCGACTCGAGCCGGACAAGAGCACACATTCGCGTAGCAGAACGGTATTTGGAAACATAGGACCGTAATGGAAACATGCAAATTGAACGTGATGGGAGTGCGATACACCAGCGGCCCATTGGAGCCGCCCTTTTGAGAATCTACTTGATCCAACCATGTGCGTATCCCTTCGTTTGCCTCGATCCAGCATCTGCGGTTAACAGGCGGCCAGAAGCGTCGAAGAATCATGCATCCGTTGCAATCATGCCGACTTCCGTCTACTTGTGCATGCTGGAAACGCGCCTCTTCCTCATCTCCTGCTGCTTCGCCTTCTCCTCCGCGACACGGGTGTGCAGGAGCTGAGAGTACTCGTTCTGCCGCATTGTTAGCACAACGTCGTTTCATGGTCATTCTCTCGTGTGAACTTACGGCAGCGTCCTTGGAGGCTTCCGCCCGGCGACGCTTGAGGGCGATCCGGTGGCGCTTGTGCTGCAGACGCTGGGGAGTGACCAGGCGCTGGATGCGAGGGGCCTTGGTGTAGGGCTTCGCGCCCTCCTTCTTGGGCTGCACTTCGCGACGGATGACGAACTTGCGGACCTACATGGACAGAGTCCGGTCAGTAACTCGACTTACATAGAGCGTGATACTCAGACTCAGCCGACAAACTCGCCCTTGCGGGCAAGCCGTCGACTGGCGAAGAGGAGTAGAGGCTCAAGGGGAAGCAAGAGCACTCACATCGTCTTCCTTGCTGAGGCCAAAGAAGCGGCGGATCTTGGTGGCACGCTTGGGGCCCAGGCGCTTGGGGTGCACCGTGTCGGTGAGCCCAGGGATGTCCGCGTCGCCCTGCTTGACAATCGAGACAGCCAGGACACTGAGGTCCATGGCGACGATGCAGCCGCGCACACTCTTCCTCTTGCGCTCACCGGTGCGGCGAGGGCGGTAGCAGCTGTGGCCGGCCGACAGGAGCAGGCGCACACGCGTGGGGTGCATCACACCCTGCTTCATCGGGAAACCCTGCTTGTCGTTGCCGCCAGTGATGCGGAAGATGTAGCCCTTCCACTCGTCGCCGACGCTGTCGGCGGGCACCTCTTGTCCCATGCGGCGCTCCATGAACACGCGGAGCTTGCGCTCATCTTCGATCTCGACCAGCTTCTGGGTCCCGTTGGCGGGGTAGGAGATGTTGAGCTTCATCTTGACGGTCGGTGGTCAAGACGCTCTCCTTTCGGGGTAGGTTGTCGTGTGGTGCTCGACGGCGTTGTTGTTTGGCGACTGGAGGTTGTGCGCAGAATTTCGGGGGGCCAGCCTGCAATTCCGGTGCCAAGCATGTGGGCTCGCGGTTCCCCCGAGCCGAAGCTTCGCCGGTTATAGCAGCTGAATGCCTGAATGCCTGAATATCTGTGGTATCTAGAATGAAGACGACATCCAGAAGACGTTTGAGGAGCACACGAAATGTCACTGCATTCACCGTGGGTTTAACGGACAGTATCGACCGCGAGCAAAAGTTCGGTGACAAACGTCCCAGTCTGCAACCCCTTGAGGGTGCTGACCGCATGTGCGCTGATATGAATGGCAAGAGCATATTCACGTCCGACACCAGTGGTGAAGCGTGCTAGATCAACACAGAATGAGAGACACCGGTACATTAAGAAAGGAGCCGACTTCCCTCTCATGCTTGTTCTTTTCCCTCCAAATTTGGCTCTCAAGCAAACACAGCAACTCCGACAAAGAATCAATCACCTGAGTTCAAAGCGATCTACACTCCTCTTGCTACCACAAGCACGACACCATGTGCAACCCGCTCACCGTTTCCTGCAACAACGAGACCAACGGCCACGCCTCCAGAGGTCATGAGATGACGTTCGACAACCTTATCATTCCCTGCAAGACCCCGGGTACAGAGGCCTGCAAGGCAGGCATGGCGGAACTGGTTGACTTCCAGAATGCCCCTACCACCTGCGCAGGTAAGTTGTGAGAATTTCAAGCTGATGTGCTATACTGATTCATGTGATCAGGCAAGCAACATTTCCTCGCGTACAGCAGCGAAGAGTGTATCGAGGCCTGCCAGGCGAATCTGAAAGAATACGGCCCAGCTATCTTCAAGGGCCAGATCGACACGCGCCGAAGGTGTGATCTGCAGTGAGAGGGCTGACGAGTGGCTCGGCACTGGCGGGAGGATTGGCATAGGTTGCTGAAAATGCCTTGAAGCTGGTTTCATATCGGTCAACTGAAATCAAGATCCGCTCACCCAACACCGCGCTCAGAAGCAAAATCGTGAGTTATGAGCACTCTTACAGGGCCTTGCCCTTTCCCTTTCCTTCGTACGTCTTAAGGGCTTCATTTAGTGGAGCTCCGCCGGCTTCCTCATCCTCGCTGAAGTCCTCCTCGTCCTCGTCCCAGCCAAAGAAAGTCCTCCCAGAGCCCTCCTTCGCAGTTTCCTTTGTCCCCGTCTTCGCATCATCGCTCGAGCCAGAGCTTCCCTCTTCGTCGTCGTCGTTGTCGCTTTCGTTACCCGCGTCCACGTCCATCGAGGATTCCGACCCAGTTCTGTCGGTTGACAGGATTCCTTCCCGCATCGACTTCATCACAGCCGCTCTCGTCCTCTCCTCCGCATCTTCCTTGCTCTCCACATAATCTGCATCCAAGCGGCCCTGAGACGCGCCAGCCTTGCCACTCTTGATCTCCTGCTCACGCTTCTCCGCAGTCTCCACCACAGCCTCCCATCGCTTCTTCCGCTCGTCCTTCTCTTTTTGCTCCATCTCCGGCTTGATAGCAAGGTAGTCCGCCAGCCGCTTCGCCTCATCGACTGTGCGAAGGCGCCGCCCGTCCAAATTGCGGTTGCTGCCAGTCGGGTTGGCGTCCTGCTGGTTGCGGTTCTTGCGGCTGCTCATCCGGCCTCCCGCAGCGCGAAGCTGGGAGCCGAAACCTCCTTTGCCGCCACATAGCCGAGCGCTGAGGCGAAGAGGGAGAAATGTGTCCTGCGTGTCCGACAGCAGTGTTGAAATTGATGAGGTGTCGGCCGCTCGTAGCTGCTTGTTTGATGTTGTGGTGATGAATAGCGGATGGTCGACGGCCGGAAGGCGCGCATAGATCGAGGCCAGTACGTCAGCCACGGTAGCGTTGCGCGCGACAGGGAGTGAGAGGGTCCGTGGCAATCCGAGGCCCGCGAAAGTGGTGAGCAGGATGTTGACGGTCGGCGCATTTTGCGCGAAAGTTGGGTGTGCGCTGTAGTGTGAGGCGGGCACCGGAAGGGCGGTAGGCACCGGCATTGTTGTTGCAGCCATCTTTGAAAAGTGGTGAAGCGTGAGCGGGTGCTTGAAGGATGCGACAGCTGTGTGGAGGTGAAGATGTCGGGGTTTGGTGGAGGGAGACGGATGGATCTTCGATGATGATCAAGACGAGAGCGGGACTTCCAGGTTCCTGCCCGTGAACTTTGTTGGAGCCCGGGTGATCTTCGGCTTCTCACGACACCAGAAGCCGACGAGAGTGAGGTGAGATTGTTCACGACAGCTCCCTTTGTGAGTTTTCCCTGTCTACAGTGAATAGTGTGGTTACGGAGTGTATGTAAGGCAGCACAGTAAAGCACAGGAGTTTCTGCCAGAGCAGTACTGATACTATCGAGCGCGCATCAAGCGATGTATCTAAACGAGGGGTGTCGGTAACCCAGGTCAGCTATCTCAAACTCCGACAGTCCATTCAAACGATAGTCACGTCCTCCCCTGTCTCGCAGACGGTTCTCCCACTTGACATAACAAATACCAGAGACCGCAAGAACTAGCACAACAATCTGTGCCCCTAAATTGATCGAATGGCCGATGGGATAATCCGGAGCGTCTCGACTGAGATAAGTCCACGTAGCCACGATGCCGCCCAGCGTGCCCAAGGTCACAATCCACCCACCGGCAACGGCTCTGATAGCGGGTCCAGCTGCATTGTTGATCCCCCAAGAGAGGAACCCTGGTCCGCCAGGGAATGCTCCCAAGGTGCAGAACCAAACGGCCATATAGCGGACGTTTTCCATGTCTTGGACCCAGCGAAGGATTGCAAAGCCAGCGATGCCGAGTGAAGTGGCGCCAGCTAAATATATCCCCCGCCGATGTGTCTTATCACTAACAAAAGCGATCAGGATTGCAACAAGAGACGCTGCGACGTAGACAGGCACAGTCATTAGCTGAGCGCGTGTCGCTGTCCAGCCGAGGTCCGCCAATATGGACGGCATGAAGACTGACAGCCCCTGCACACAGATATTGACTGCGGCACAAGTTAGCAAATGTCCAAGGGAATTCGGGAAAACTTGGGTGGAGGCCGATTCTTCGACGCGGCTCCTTTCGATAACACACCCCCTTTCATTTCGAAGGAAGTGCGAACTTACTGCAGAAGAAGCCGGCAGCGCAAATGAGGTTGTTGATGTTGCGCATTCCGAGCTTGACGTGGTGTGGCTTGGTTCCGTCGTTGGCCGTGAGCTTATGTTCGATCACAAGACGCTGGACGGCGATGTACTTTTGCCGCTCGTTCAGGACTTTGCTTGTTTGCGGGCTTTGCGGAAGTACCAGAGGCGCGAGAAATCCGAAGAACATGGTGATGAGGCCTTCGAAGAAGAATATGTTGCGCCAGGTGTGGATTGGGGTGCCCGTTCCATTGCCCCAGCGAGGAATCCTAGAAAGGCCTGTCGCCAGGAGACCACCAAACGCCCCAGCAATCGATGCCGCAGATATGAAGATGCCGATTCTGAAAAGCAGCTCCCTTCGTCGGTAGTAATTGCTCAAGAGGAATGCAAAGCCTGGCATGGCGCCGCCTTCGAACACGCCGAGTAGAGCACGGGCCACCATGAGCTGGGTAAAGTTCTGGACGAACGCGCAGCAAAGGCTCACGAAACCGAATCCCACGACGAGGCCTGGAAGATAATAGCGCGGTCCGACCCTCTTCAGAATCAGGTTGGAGGGCACTTCGACGAGGAGGTCTATCCCACAATGACTCTGGTCAGCGCTGCCAAAAATGATTGCTCTGGGAGGATGTCTACTGACACACAATATAAAATATCGACAGTGCCCAGTTAAATCGGTAGCCGTACAGTTGGAGGTCCTCTTCCATCCCCTGGATCCGGGCATTTCCAATGTTTGCTCTACAAACGTAAGCTGGTGGTCGCTCGGGAAGTTTGAACTGAACTCACCTATCGAGGAAGCACAGAAGATACAGCAACGTGACCATAGGGACTAGTTGCCAGTCAAGTTTGTTGCGCGTGACTTTCTCTTCGGCCTCGGTCCAGTCCACCTGCGCATTGACGATGTTTTCATCGCTGCTGTAGTTGACGTTTGTCCTCTCTATCCCGACTGCCTGGTCGACCTTTTCGGCTGCTGTCTGCGCGTTCATCTCGAAGACAAGGGCCGGCTGAATTCAAACGTCGAGGCGAGGATGATCATGCTCAGCGACCAGGACAGGGCAGGATCTGGAATATGTAGAGAACAACCCCAGTTGTGGAGAACGGGCACGAGGCTTGCTCGAACGGGCCAAAAGCACGGCAAGTGTGGGAGTGGGGACTACCTGAATCCCCGCATGGATCGTGGTCTCTGCGGCGAGAGATCCCTTGACTTGGGGGCCAAGAGCCAGGGTGAGCTGGGGTGGCGGTGGCGCTCCAAGCTGCGCCAGTAGGATCTCTCGAAACAAGCAAGGAGACGAATGCCGAGAAGAGCTGTAACATGTAGCTTGAGACGTTGCGGAGACGTCCGCCGGATTGTGCACGCTGCTTTCCCTCTAGTCGTACCAATCCACCCGTCAGCGGTGCTGCCACGAAAGAGATGTGCTTGAAGGAGCCACCTCCTCACAGATGAATCTTGACAAGGGGTTTGTACGAATACCACGTACCAACTACTATGTATCTCTTCTACATTTCTCCCACCCGTTCTTGCCTCCGTCAAGCGGGGAAGAATACTCCCGATCTGCAGAGAGGCGGGTCGAGGGCGGCAAGGGAAAGCGGGACGCCGGGAGAAGTAGAATGGGCCCAAGAGAGCTCGAGACATACCGGCAAACGAACTGATTCTCAAGCCCTGGTGAGCACCAAATAGCAGTATATCCACACATGTTCGGCCATCAGACTATGTCATGTTCGAGCCCGAAGTGACGTGGGATGGAGATGTCGCTACACGTGCTGTCGCGCAGTGTTCGCGTATGCGCTTGCGCCAAGCTTCCGTCATCGCGTCCCGGGCATCATCTGTTGTGATCAGGCTGATCAGGCCCGACGCCAAGCATGCCTGAGGCATCCTGACACCAAGTCGTCTTGTCTGCAGAT
>SGQK01000004.1:291570-492117 GCA_004216415.1 Aeminium ludgeri | reverse complement strand
ACGCCGCTCATCAGCTTCGAGCACATGTACATCGGTGTGTCCCCCCTCTCCCTCGTCCCCTCCCCTCCCCACCCCACACACAAAACCTACATACTTAACGACTTTTTTGAACATATTTCCACAGCGAAGAAGCGAACGAAAAGCCACATCTGGCACCCATCTAAGCGTTCTTTCGTTGATTAATCGTTTTTTGTTTTCGCCGATTTAGTTCGCCGGCGCGCGCTGTCCGCAAAGCGGAGCGCAGGCTCTCGGACAGCTGCTCCATGGCCAGTGGGCGCGAGGGGCACGGGCGCGGCTCCCGCGAGTCCCGCGGGTATGGGTCGATGAAGGGGTTTAAAATGGCGTGAGGCGAGGTTTCCGCAATTGGGGGGTTGAGCGGGTTCGGCGTTTGGGGCTTCGGGAGGTGGGTTTCCTACTAGAGGGGGGCGAGTTGCGGGCGTTAGGTGTGGGTGGCGCGGTTGATTGCTCGGACGCATGGCGTGGGATTGTGATGGACTGGTGTCGGACTTGAGTCTCGACGTTTCAGGGCAAACGTTGTCGAATCGATGTTGGGTTTGCCCTTCTTTGTGTTGGAGAATAGGGCGTTGTGAAGTCGAGCGAGGATCAAGCCTCTAGAAATCTGGGTCATGAGCAAGACACGGGTCAAGTCTCGCGTAGGAGAAAACGCAGATGTACCGCTTCGAAATCTTGACCTGGCTCGTGAAAATCGATCAGAGAGTGTGGAATGTGCTACAATCCCGCCTTCGTAGCTATGTATACACATCACAAGTCACATGCCAATTCATTCAACAAACGCCACTGGTTCCAAATTTGCCCAATCGTTTGTCGTATCGCATGTCCCCTACGAACGCCCCAGCTGCTGATGACACCGTGAGATATCATAGCCTGCGTCAAAGCAAGAACCCCATTACCGTCCCTGAAGCCCGAACTCACCTCACATTATGCCGCTCTGCCCCTGCTCCTGCTCTCGCGGCTGCGGCTGCGTCTGCGGCGTCCCGCCCATGAACACGCCCTCGCTTCCAGCGCCCTGCTGATGCATTCCGGCTTGCGCCTGCTGGGCCTGCTGCGCGGCGAAAGCCTGCTGCTGCGCCAGCTGCTGCGCGGTCGACGGGGCGTCGCCGCCGATTGAGGGCGTGTTGCCGACGCCGGCCATGGCGTCGAGATCGAGGTTCATGGGCCACATGTTGCCTGGGTCGATGGCGGTCTGGTTGGCGATGAAGTTGTCCCAGGCGCCCTGCGAGGTGTGGTCAGAGGGGTGCTACTCGTTTGGGGTTAAGCACGCAAGAGAAACTTGCCCAATCAACATCGCCCACGTTTCCGCTGCTGGCGCCGAAGCCGTCGATGCCCATGAGCGGGCTGCCAGGAGCTCCGGCCGGGGCAAAGAGCGCTGCGAATGTGTTCGTGGCGGCGCTGTTCCCGTCTTGTGGTCCCGCAGTAAGCTGCTGGCCCATTCGTCCCTGCTGCTGCTGCTGCTGCTGTTCTTGGGTTAGAGGTTCATTGAGCAGCCCCGCCATCCCCGCCGGGAAGGACGCCCCTTTGCCCTCTTGCTGCTGCGGTTGCAGGGCAAAGTTGGCGCCAGGCGACACGCCGCCGGAGGACAGCATGCCAAGCGTCATCGCCGCAGACTGTTCCGGGGGCAAGTCATCGGCGTTGACGTCTGTCACGGCGCCATTAGGGAACATGCCGAAGCCGCCGCTAGAAGCATTTGGATAAGGCTTCGGCGCCGCATTCGCCGTCGATGTCGGCGGGTAGACCTGAGGAGGCGCCTGTTGCTGCTGCTGTTCGCGCGGCGAGACCTGGCCGAATTGTTCCCGATGCGCTTGGTGCGCCTTCAGCTTATCGACCACGACACGCAGCGTTGCAGATGCTTTGAACGCTTCCATGCTGTGGTCGCGCACGGCGTCCCAGATGGTGATGCAGTGCTCGACGGCGCGAAGCATTTCGGCGCGGCGCTCCTCGGCATACCAGTCGCCTTGCTGCGGGGCGGCTGTGGGGGATTTGCGGCCTTTGGACTCGGCTTGTGCAAAGTGGTATAGATCGAGACAGACTAGCATGGCGGCCACAAGGAAGTCGTGAGTAGTTAGGGAGCTGATGTACCATTTTACTGAGCGGAGGCGACCGCCAGGCTGTGACTCGGAGTGCAATGTTGCTTGGTGGGCAAGCAATTCCATGGAGGCGTCGATGCAGGTGCGGCGGGAATAGGCGTAGCGGGTATTTTGGCGACCCTGAGCGATGAAGCGGCGGTGGAGAACGAAGAGAGAGCGCAGATAGATCATTTCCAGGCCCAGACGTTGCATGATCAGGTTGGCGGGATCCCGCGCAGACTCGTGAAAGGAGCGGATTTGTAGGAGCAGAGGGAGGACAGCCCGGGCATCGCGGAGTTCTTGGTCGAATTTCATGGTTTCTTCGTAGGATGGCGGGTTGGTGAGAGAGCTGACCCGCTCGACAATGCGGCCGAAGAGAAACGACATCTTCGACTTTGTGATCATGTACGACATGGGCGTTGCTTCGATCGCTGGCCGCGAAGGGGGCAGCTCCTGCATATTTTCGTGCAGCTCGTCGTCGTAGATGTTCCGTGGTGGTTCCGTGTCGAACTGATCCGACCTGATCATAGGGGGAAGGCCGAACTGAAATGAGATCATGAGGTCGATCTGACGGACAAACGTAAAGACTCTTCGGCGAACTTCAGCCTGGAAGGGCGTGATGGAGGGGTGTGGCCCGGGATCGCGGTGGTAGCCCATGCGCATCGCTATTCGGACACACAAGCTAGTCATCAACAGAACACCGGGCTCCGCGTCTCTGCTACGGGCATATTCGGCTTGCAGGTGCAAGATCATGGTTTCCAGATTCTGCGGTATCGACTGCGTAATGTCGGCAAGCATCAAACTCTGTGCCGTCAGCCTCCGAAACTCATGCGAAAGCTGTGTTGCTCTGCCTCGATACTCTGGAGGCTCGTCTCCAGCGCGCTGGAAGGATTGTAATGCCAAAGTCATCATCGCGAAACATAGTCCCAACCAAGCGACGGAGCTCTCCATTGGATTGGCCCAATGTTTGTCGTACTGCGCTTGAAAGGAAGGTCCGTGGATGATGTGGACCGAAGGGTCGTAAGCGTTGAAATATCGTGCAATCAGGCGATCAGCATCTGCCTTGGAAGGGAATGAAGCAAACAGCTCATTCTGGTCTTTGGGCGGTACTCCAGAAAACAGAAACGCGGTTCCGTGATTGTCGTCTGCGCGCGCCGCTCGCACCTTCTCCAGATGCTTCGCGTAATCCTCTTTGTGCGCCGCAAAGTAGTTTTTGACCTCGTTGATCTCCCCCAAAATGGCGTACCAATGCGCATCAGACGCATATGCCACGCGTCCGTTGTCGACCTTCATAATACCGATGCCCTTCGACACTTGCTCCACCTCGCTGTCGTCTGCGCCTCCCTCCTCGTCCCGCTCGCGTATCATATCTGCCCCCTCCACATCCAGCCGCGACTCGCCCGCGTTGCTGAAGCTGTTGCTCAAACTGTTACTCCGGCTCGTCTCAATCGCCTGCTGCGCGGCCTGCGCTCCGCCTGGCTGCCCCGCCGCACCACCCCCTCCCGTCGTCATCAGGCTCAACACCAGTCCCTCTAGCCGATCGATGCGGTTTTGCATATCCACGGGCGTCGCACTCACGCCGCCGCTGCCCTGCTTCTTGCGCGTGCCTGGCGTCGCATAGCTGCACGACGCGACATCGCCGCGCTTGGTGCAGTTGTCGCAGGGGTGGGCGCGGTTGCATTTCAATTTCCGGTGTCGACATGGTGCGCAAGAGAGGGGGACACGGTTGCGTTTGCGCACGACGCGGAAGGGGTTGTCCTGGGGAGATGCGCCGTTGGAGGAGGGCGGGGTGGGTTGCGTTTGGGAGGGCATTTTCGAAGGATCGGAATAGGCGCGCATCCGAACGACGCCAATCGCCGCGTTCTGGTGGGATTGGTGCGCGAATGCTGGTCGCTCTCCGAGTGCTTGGTATTCCAGTGAGGTGGTTGTTGAGTGAGTGGTGAATGCGATGATGCTTCAGCTTTGAGTCGGGACGGTTGGTGGAGAGCGATCGACTTGCCAAGCCCTCGCGACTTCCTTTGAACTTGGTGACGGTGCGGCTGAACTGCTACATACCTAAACCGTACGTACGATGATGCATTGCATTCGCAGGCAGGACAATCGAGGTGAGTGACTCAACCACTAGCGCATACCCTATTGCCTCGCACAGCATGTTGTTGTTGTTCCCCTTGCCTTCGACACGGAGGCGGAGATAACGCTTGCGCTATCGCCATTGACTTCTCCTTAACTGCGGACTGAGGAGATAACACCAAGGGCACGGATCTTGAGGTCTACAACTCACTCGTACCTGTAAGAAACCGAGGTCTGCAGTGGAACGGCGCGAGACATCCCTCCTTCAACAAATTTCAGCCTCGTTGAAGAGCGAGTAGAGTGCCCATACTTGGAAGAACAGAGAGAAGACCAAATGCACAATAGCAACTTCTTTCTTCGACAACGAGCAAGGTCCGCAGCGTTTCTCCGTCAGGGACGAGAACTACAGGGTTGGACCAGGCAAAGAGAACGAACGAGTACCTCTCTGTACGCGAAGGAAGTTTCGGTAGAGAGATGACCTCGGCCTTGCACAAAGGCTCAGTGAATCTCGGTCTTCATTTGTTCACCCTCGAAGCGCAATCTGCTGTCTCCTACAAACTTCTCGTCCTCCATATTCTCCGTTTCAACGGCAAAAACACGGCAAAAAGAAGAGAAAGCTTGCGAACCACAGCAAAAGAATTGGACTAGTCCGGATTTGAACCGGAGACCTTCTCCAAACTCAACATGCTAAGAAGATGTCATACCCCTAGACCACAAGCCCTTAATCTTGGAGATATGGAAGAGATTGTATAATATATTGCCTAACAATAATTGATCTTTACAATCTACCCAATGCGGCAGGAGCATCTCTGATAGATCATCCTCACGACCACAACCACGACCCACTCAACGTACAATTCAATCAATGGTCTCGGAGATGGCCCCACTACACTTGAATGGTTTCAATTGCAGGTATTTTCAACTTCAGGCATGCAGGGGCTGTCTATGAGGCATTTTTTGTCAGCTCGGTTTTGGAAGTTTGGTCGAAATTGGAGTTTCGAAGAACCTTGCAGATGGTCAACAGCGTATTCAAGGTCACCTTAGGAAACAAACAGGTCAATCTTACCAAGACGACGAGTAAGGGTACGACTTGACTACGACGATGGTCCATTAGAATAACAAGATTTGATCGTCTTATCGTGTACTCGATTGCATATGATGCTAAGGTGAGAGCAAGTCAAACTCCCCTAATCTACAACAGACTGCGATTGGACCACCAAACAGCACACTACAGCTTTGCTTCGTCTGTAGGCTTCTCCCCGATCAGATCCAGGAACGCGGTGTGAACATGCTCAGACAAATCCCCAGCCTGCATGCTCCTCCCCTTCTCACGGAAAGCCAGCCGCGAGCACTCGCGGGTGATTGCTGACCCTCCGTACGCACACAGTGCCAGCAGTTCATCCGCCTTCATGTCATTCTCATGGTCCCACAGCTTGTCCAGGTACGCCCTCCGGTACGCCAGGAGTGTCCCCAAAGACCCCGTCAGCGTATCGCCTTGCCCACCGGATCTCTTCAGTCCGCCCTCGAGGTCAGACACCAGGATTTGCTGTCCATTCGAAATGTAATCCACCTGCCCCTTCTGCACCACCGTCACACCTCCCAATGCCTGTGCCAGCTTCTGGCACACCTTCTGGGGCTCCTCGCTCTCCATGTCCACGCCCAAACTCTTGCACAGCCGCCCGAACTCCACCACATTGGGCGTCAGGATACACTCCTTATACCCCTTCACCAGCTCCGGCCTTGTCTGCACTAAATACAGCCCGTCCGCATCCAACACAAAGCTAATCCCCCGCTTCCTCGCCTCCGTAATAACCCTCGCGCACGTCTCCTGCATCGCTGGATCCCGCCCCAGCCCGGGTCCGATCACCACGACGTGCAAGCGGTCCAGCATGCCGATGACGTGCTCCGAGACGGTGTCGATGGTTTCATCCGCGGTCAAATTCTTCTGCGACCGCATGTAGGGGTGCACCATCATGTTGGGCGAGTACGACTTGATCACCATGCCGGCCGAGGGCTCGCAGATGACGTGTGACATGTCGGCGCCGAGTTTGGCGGATGCGGTGGCGGAGAAGTAGGGCGCGCCGGTGTAGTCTTCGCTGCCACCGATGACGGCGACGCGGCCGAGTTGACCTGGAGGGTGGTTAATGATTGCTGCGACTAGAGGTCTCAAGGTGCTTTATTGGTACCCTTGTGGAACTTCTCGAGCATTGGAGGCACCATCTTGTACACTTTGGCAAGGATCTCCTTGCGCGTCAGGTTGGAAGCCATGTTGGGCGTGTACTTTTTCTGGGTGGAGGAGTGATTTGTGTTGGTTCAACTCAAGTGAACAAACTATCAAAGCAGTAGACAAGAGGAAAAGGTCATTAGAATCGTCTTTTGCCACGCGGTGTCGACGAAGGACCACATAAATGAAGAGTGATCGAAGCTTGAGCACAGACCGCAAGATCGATCGGATCTCACATATGACCAGGAATGACGTCTGCGGGAAAGAACCTCGAGCACACGTGGGGCAGGAGGGCATGATGTCGTGCATCACCCAGGGCTGCCATTAAGAACAATTCGATAATCTCAACGCCATTGACTTTTCGAAACCGTCTCGGCACACTCCCACAAGATACGATCCCCGACAGAATCAACACCACTCGTCCAACCACCCACGCCGCAACCATGTCCGGCCTCAATCCTCAGGGCCCAAGCCAACCCCCTCTGAACGACGTTTACTCCGTCCAAGGCAACCCGGCAACCAAAGAGCCCGCCGAAAAAGTCCAAGCGGACCGCAACGCCAACTCGAGCGCGCCCACCGTGTAAGCCCTCTTCCTCCCCCCTCCAATACCCCCAGCCAACTAACTCCCACCCAGCGACCAACGCATCCCCGAACAACAATCCACCTTCTCCGACGCGACCTTCTCGTCTCTCGGCTCAGGCATCCGCGCCCCCGCCCCGGGCGAAGACCCCTCAACCCTCACACGACAGGACGCCGGCCTCTCGCAGGAAGTGACGGCGGAGCAGATGCACGCGCCGGGCGAGGGCGAGATCGCAAGCGCGGTGGACGGCAAACCGGGCGCAGGCGGCGCGGGGCAGGTCGGTCTGGAGAAGGATTTGGAAAGCAAGAAGGCAGAGCAGGCGCCGGCGCGTGCGGCGCAGAAGGCGACAGAGGCGGAAGAGGTGGATGTGGCGGGAGTGTTGGGGCAGAGGGGTGGGCCGGCGAATCCGGTCGATAAGGGGGGGTACCCTAATGCTGGGTCTATGGGGTCGTGAGGGGGTGGGTGACGAAAGGGTTAGGGGGAAGGCAATGGGGGGTTTGGGAAAATGGGTCAGAGATGTGTGCTAGGATAGAGTGAAGCTGCGATTTTACTTTACAATGCTAGATACGAAGTCAACCTTCGTAAAACAAGTTCCATTTTGCCATCGCTTGCCTCATTCTGTCGGATCCCCGCCCATCGTGTTACATTCTCACCGCGAACTCCGTCCGATCCGTATGTGGACAAACCCCCTAAGACTGCTGTGCCGAAAGATCGAGACTCGCAAACGCACCAAAAGAAGAAGCAGCGGAGGACTCCGAAAGGTGTGACATGCACACGCTCCGAGCCCGGAGCGAGAGTAACGACCGTCCCGGCCTTGAAGGCCCCTTTCTCCGACCTGCGACAACAGCCCCGTTGTGAAGCACAAGCACAAGCACAAGCAAAAACTCCACCAACACCCTGCTGGAAAACGTGACAGATCGTGGACGAGGACCAAAGGAAACGTCAGACTGGTAACAATAACGAGATAGAATAGCGAGTGTTGTCGGCGGTGGCGGCACGCACTCAGTCGGTGTGCGCGGGCGAGACGTTGGCGCGTGGCGTCGGCGTCGGACTCGGCTCGGTCTCGCCAGGCGCGTGCTGCGGCTTTGGCGTGGCTTCCGGATCCCCCTTGTCCATGTCGAAGCTCTCGGTGTGATGACCAGGGTGTTGAGGGAAGAGCTCCGGCGGCGTCAAGTGTCCGGTGCTCTCCACTTCCGCGGCAGGCTCCTCGGCGATGCTCTGCTCAACGGGTTGCCCGGCTTCGGCGGCGCCGCCGGCGCTGCGTTCGGCTTCTTTCGTGGCCATAATGTCTTCGGAGCTGATGACGGAGCCTTGCGAGTTGGTGCGCATCATCTCGGTCCCGAGTTTGGATGTGCGCTTCGTGCTGCGTTTGTTGCTCGGAGAGCCGGTGCGCGTGGTTTGCAGGTGGCCCATTTCCTCGTCTTCGTCGTCGCCAGACTCGGCGGCGGACTCGTGACGGAATTTGCGTTGCGAGCGACGTTTGGCTTCGATGGCCTCAGAAGAGGGCTGTTTGCGCAGGGTGGGCTGATCGGGTGTTCCTACGCCGAGAGACGCGGGTGCAGTGGCGTGCGTGTCCAGGGAAGGCGGATGTGGCATAGGTTTGCCGACGGGTTGGGATTCGACTGACAGAGTATGGGTGATGCCCAGGCCGTCGAAGTTGCGCTCGAGGTCGGATTGGTCCCACTCGTTTGATGTCTGCTGGCTGATGATCACCGGTATGCTGTCAGGCTGGTTGTCCGCGTCGCCCATGGAGCTCAAGCGACTGGAACTAATCGAATCGCCTCTACTAGACCGCTCGTAGCTGCTAGAGAGGGCAGGACCGAACCCGCCAAATCCGGACGAAGTCGTCGTCGTGGGACTATCGTCAGCTGGCAAAGATTCCTGCCTCAAGCTGGATTGGGGCATCTGCTGCTGAGGCAGAGGCGGTTTCCACCCTTCTGGCGGCGCCTTCCACTGGCACAAACGGCCCATGACATCTTCTAGCTTTTCCTTGGTGGGTGGCTTCTCAACCAACGCATCGAAATGGTGGGGGGCCTGAAGCTCTTTCAGGTAACCTGTGACGGCGACGATCGGAGTGTGCGAGTTGGGATTCTTCGTGTCCCGGATCATGCGTGCAGCGTCAGCCCCGTTCAGGTGCGGCAGCTTGTACTCCATCATGATGATGTCGAATTTGACCTCGCTCATGGCGTACCGAATGGCCTCCGAGCCGTTGGTCACTGAGATCGTGCGACATCGCAGCTTTTCGAGCAAACGCTCCATCACAAGCCGTGAGACGGGATGATCTTCGCAGACAAGTACATCCAGAGTCCGAAAGCTTGGGCCGTCTGTGAGGCTGACATGTGACAACCTCCTTGAGCTTGCGCGACGGCGTTGTACTCGCAAAAGGGCCCGCTGCCTCGTCTCCTCATTGTCGGACGAGGAAGGTGACACGTCAAAGACCCCGCTTCTGCGCTTGTGATGAGACGCCAGAACATCTGGTGCAAGCCCGCCTTCCTGAGAACCGACCGTGTGAGATCGTTGTCGTGGGGAAGTCGCCTCCCCTGGTCTCGGCTGCGGCACCTGGCCCCTTTCATTCGACGGCATGGGCAGCTGCATCGAGCCTGACTTGGCCGGCTTGACAGGAGAGTGTGTCGTGGACTGCGCTTTAATGTGCTGTGGCGCCATCCGAGGGGGCTGGTCAAAGAAGCTCCCGGGCTGAAGAGAGTTGGAGCTCGGGTTGCTGTTTTGATGGGACAAGCTGGATGATCCGCTCGAGGCCTTTCGCCTCTCGTGTTGACCGCCAGCACTGAATGACACCATCAACGGAGATGAAGGGTGCGAGCCTCTACTAGGGGATGAGTCGGTCTGACTGAGCAGCGACGGTGACTGGGGGCGGTTGCCTCGATTTGTCGAGAGGGATCGCTTCAGCGGCATGGGCAGCACCGGGCTAGACTCCAGTGAAGGCTGAGGCGACGGAGAGGCCACAGCAGGCGATGGCGAAACATTTCCAGCACCGCTCGCGGTCTTCGCTTGAGCTTGCATAGCGTCTGCACGCAGCTTCTGGATAACATCCTTGTTCGCCTTCTCCAAGACTGGAAGGTTCTTGAATTGGAAGTTGCCAAAATCGTCGGCAACGACAGGTTCGCTGAGCCGGCGAGATCGCGCATCACGGACGTGGGGAGGAATGTGCAAAGGCATAAGATTGCGTTTGACTGCGTTGTTGACCTGACTGCGAACTCGCGAAAGTGCATCGTGCGGTCTGTCAGGGTAGTCCGCTCCAGGCGTCTGAGCTGGCGAAGATTGCTGGTCCTCAAATTCCGCCGCAAAGCTTTGCATTGTGGCGCCACGAGCATCAAAGTACTCCGTGTCCTCTGGGTTGCCGTTGTTGGGGATGAAAGAGGCTTCATCCTCACGAAGGGTGTCCCAACTGACATCGGCAAACCAAGGGTGGGCCTTGATCTCTTCACCGCCATCGGCGTACTTCTCGTCCTTGTTAGACCCAAGCCGTTCCTTCGGGTCGAGACACATGAGGCGGTTCATCAAATCTTTCGCGTCCCCCGAGACGTCTTCCTCTTCCTCCTCAGCGTCGGGCCAGTCGATGTTGCGCGCGAGGATGTTTTGGAACACCCCCTCTGGCGTGTCGGCGTTGAATGGAGGGCGTCCATACAAGCATTCAAACAGGATGCACCCGAGTGACCACCAATCGCTCAGCTCATCTTGTCCAGCACCCCTGATGGTTTCTGGAGCAAGATAATCTGGTGTGCCGACGAATCGCCTGTTGCTGTCTTCCGGGTCGAACAGCGCCATCATTGGAGGCGGCATTGGCTGGCTTTGATGTGGAGGACTGTCATTCTTGTACGTGCTTGAGTTGCTTGGGACCTGTTGTAAAACGTAAGGATCGGGCGACGCATCATGGTCTTCGCTCGTCGTTTCTTCCTCTATTGGGGAGCGACTGTCGGCGACAGAGAACCTCCTGAACATCGCAGCCAGTGCCTCACTATCGTTGCTGTCGCTCCGATGGCCCGAGGTTCGTCTCGAAGGCTCGCGTGAGTTTGAGGTTTCGCGATTCAGGCTGAAATAGGACGGCTGGCTGAGATCAGGCCCGTAGACTGAGTTCATTCCCGGCGTGTGTGCGGGAGATTGATTGCTGCCTTGGAAGTCGAAGGACGCAGAGCGAGATGATGTGACGGATGGCACGCGTTTGAAAGGACCGGCTTTCAACAGATCGGGTGGCGCATCTCCTGGTCGGGCATTGATCGCACGCTTTTGCCGTCCGATGAGACCCATTCGTGACAGTCCAAAGTCGGTGAGCTTGAGATGGCCTTTGGCATCGATGAGGAAATTGTCAGGTTTGAGGTCGCGATGGACGATTTGACGGCTGTGCAGGTGCTGAACGCATTGCACTACTTCGGCGATGTATTTCTTGGTCCAATCTTCGGGCAGCGCTCCCAATACCTTGATCAAGGATGCACAGTCGCCGCCGTTCAGATATTCCATCACGAGGTAAAGGTAGTCTTTGCTCGAAAAAGTCCAGTATAGCTTGGCGACAGAATCGCTCTCGCCCTGCCACATCATGATCGCTCGTTCCGCTTTGACGTTGGTGACTTGATTTTTGGCGACCATGTCTGCCTTCTTGAGTACTTTGATGGCATAGTAATCACCCGTCGATTTCTTCTTTGACAGATACACGCTTCCGAACGCGCCCTTGCTGATCGGTTTTATGATTTCAAAGTCCTTGATCGAGGTTTGTACTGCGCGCGGTTGCTGATTGCTGACTGCAGCGTTCAGACGGGGAGATGCCGGCCTCCCCATCGCTTCTGAAAGGGCAGCCGAGGACTGGCGACGATGGTGGTGCTTGCTTTGAGCCTTGATGACTGGCGAAGTGAATTCGCTCTGCGAAAGGACCGGGGAAGCGACGGGGGAAGGGATGCTGTCGGCGCCGCTTGGAACCCTTGGCTTGGCCATGCGCAACGGTGACGGAGGCGCTGGAGGGACGCGGACAGGAGATGGATGGCGATTTGAACTAGTCCCTGACAGACTGGGCAACACCAAGCTTTGGCGCTTTCTCTCGCGGGATCTCTGGCTAGTGACTCGGCTGAGTGATGCTTCGGCACTCGGAGAGTTGCTTCTGCGATGGCTCCCTGACGCTATAGACGAGCGAATACTGCCATCGCTTTCAGCTCCGGTGTCGCTTTCAATGGCAAGCGATCCTCGCTTGTAAAATATGGGATTTTCGGGTCTGCCACTGTAGGATTTCGGGGTCGTGGCGCCGTGCGGACTGCTCGCTCTAGATGAGCCAGCTGATGAAGTCCTGCGAGCAATGGACAGGTCGTTGGAGTCGGTCATAGCCAGGCGCATTGCTGATGGGCGGCGGGAAGGTCGCTTAGATGCAGTGGCGGAGCTTTCTTCGCTTTGGGAGAGCTCTTGCGACTGCTCGGCGGATTCCTCCTCTTCCCCTTGCTGGTCTGCAGTCTCGTAGTTAGACGACCCTTCACTCGAATCACTAAGCTCGCCAGCTTTGATTCGAGCTGCCTTTTGGATGGCCGCGTCGATACATTCGGATACCAGCACTTCGTACTCGCAGCGGATCCGCTCGGAATACTCCAGTATGCGGCGATGGCGAAAAACAGCCTCTAGCTTCGTCTTGGCTAGCTGAGACGTATCGTCGCATAGTAGGGAGAGCCCTTGTTCATTTTCAAGCGAGCTGGCGCTTGGAGACTGCCATTGCATGACTTGCTGGGTGCGGCTTTCAGACTGGGGTGACTGCGTTCCGATCTCGCCCGGAGCGCATGTCTTTGAGTCCTTGATGGCAGGAGTATTGATTTCCATTGCAGTGTCGCAGAGGTCCAGAACAAGCTCCACAATCCTAGCTAGTGGCCGTCGAACCGCAAATGACCTGGCTCGATTGTGCCCGAGGCTGCTGGCCGAAGGATCGCGTGACCGCGACGGAAGAGCAGCCGGCGAGGAGCGCCCAGAAGACAATCCGGAGGAAGGCGTAGAAGCAGGTCCAATAGACAGGCCTTTGTAATCCACTTTCTGGGGAGCAGGGGTAGGAGAGCCTCCATCGCTGGGGATGGGCTTTGCAGCGCGTGCCTGAGCTTCGAGCCCGTCCAGTACCTTCACAAGCGCCGAACGCTGCTCATTCAGCGCTTCTTGTGACATCTGAACTTCCATCTCAGCGCGGTGATCCTGGGCACAGAGTTCGGTGTGCTTCTCAAACCACCAAGGCGTGATCTGGCGTTCACAGATTCGACAAAGGACGGGCAACGGAGGCGGATGGCTCTCAGGGTGGTCAACACCAACATCCGTCAGGTGTGTCAGATAGCTCGCAAGCATTTCTGCCCCACAGCCAAGGGACTTGACCAACAACTCTGGAAGGTCAATGGTAATCTCTCTGGAGACTGCAGGTTTGACCATCCACATCGTGTGGCTCTCGTCGCCCGATGTTCTGTCATACACCATGATTCCCTGAGCTTCCAAGTCGACAATGCTGTCCTCAGCATCGCCTTGTTCCGAGTCTTCGGTGGCTGGAGGAGCTGTACTCTGCTCGGGCTGTGGTACTGTCAAGAACGCCGGCTTGGCTTCTACCGGCACCGGCTGCTCGTTCGATGTTCCCTGCTCTTGCTGCAGTGGGCAATCTGCCCTGACGGAGAATCGAATGATACGGCTCTTGGAGTCGTCCTTGCGCATTGCCTCGACACACTCCGCGAAAACGTTCTCGTTATCGATAAGCAAGTCTTTGATTGGCTTGCCTACGATGCCATCCCCCGAGAGACCAGTGACTTCTGACCAAGATGGGCTTGCCCATTTGACCTTGTTATCCAATTCGAGCTCCAGAATGGCGTTGATGGACTCCTCGGCGGCCCTCTTCAGATCCTCGCGCTCTTCTCGAAAATCCATACTGGCAGATCTCGACATGTTCACTCTCTCCTGGCTTTCTTTGACGGCCCCCTCTTTCAACGCCGTGACCGCCGGCGGAGCCAAAGTGAGCTTCGGGTCCTGGTCGCCCATCTTCCTCGTCTCATCCATGTCGTTGCGTAGGTGAAGTGATCGGGGGCCGAAAGCCAGCGGGGAACCTCGCGTTTGAGAGCGGCTAAACGCGCGCAGCCACAGCCTCCATCTTGATTCGGATCACGATGGAAACGGTTCAACCAGACAGAGCGCAGGCTGTCTTTGACAAGCCTCAATGAACGGAGCGCGTGCGTGGTGTCGGAGGGATCGCTGGCCCGTAACCAGCCGACGAATTGTTCAGGCGAAGCTCATGCTATGGCAAAGAGCGACAAGCACTTGCGGCGTCGATCTTTGTCGTGGGTGATTCATTCGCAGTGCCGGGCAGCAGGGAGCAGGTGTGGTGATGTGTGAGGTCTGACCGCTTGGGAGACGGGAGTTCCTTCGATGCCGAGCGAGCACTTGTAGTGGGGTCGTCTGTCGCCGACAAGGAAGGCTAGCCGAGCCTCACGCTAGGCCTCTTTAGGCAACATCTTGGCACATCTCCTTCGAACCTCGGGTGTCGATACTGTACTAGCAACCAGTTCGCAGCCTCCCAATCTTGAAGGTGCAAGGTACGACGGAGTACATACATCCCACATCATGGCCTACTTCGGACGGCCGTGCCCTTGTGCTCTCCGCTGTGGGCGCGAACGCTCGACATGAACTCACGTGGCTGCCGTGGACCCGGTACCTAGTGGATGGGGACATGCAGCAATCTTTCTCGTCACTCGCAACGCGCATCTTTGGAACAGATGTGCCGAGGAGGATACCGCGGTGCAACAGTGCCCGATCCTGGATCACCAATCGGAATACCAAGCTGCACAGCCATGGCTGGTTGTCATCTTTGCGCTATTTGACGGACTAGCCAAACCGCGCAGTACATACCACGCCCCTCAAAGCTGGACGCTTTGCTCTGAAGCTGGTTCTTGAACCATGTTCGGCTCGTCTTCTGCCACGCCCCCCTGTCCGGCAGTGATCCCTTCGAGCTCCTGGTCCCGCGCGATCGCCCAGGTGTACAGTTTCGGCGGAGCTGGTGGGCACCTCTTGTCTCTCTTGACGTAGTAGCTCCAAGCCCATGGGGCTGCGGAGGTCAACTGATATCTGATGTACCTCCTTGTGGATACGCCGAAGACGTAGTTCAGCTCTTCTAGGGACATGAAGGTCATGCTCCCCGGCTGGCCACCAAGAGCCGCTCCAGCAGTCTCTCGCACGAAGAGGAAGACCAGCCCAAAGGTGAACACGTTCGCTCCGGCGAAGACTCCGAGAACTCCGCCTTCTCCGATGCGCGTCGTGAGCGCCGGCACGAAGAGCGTGAGAAGCCCGGCTCCAAAGAGGTTTGTGAAAACGCTGAACGACATGCCTGCGATGCGATGATCGAGGGGGTATACCTCAGCGCTGATTGTGAATGGCACGGGACCCCTAAATTGACCTGATTAGCAGCGCTCAGTTCGTTCTCCAGCAAGAAGCTACTCACATGCCCCAGGCGTAGAAGAACATGAAGAGGAAGCTCCAGAAGATGGCAGCACCTGTCCGGGCTTCTTTGCCCTCAATCAAGAAACTCAGTCCTGCCGCCATCATCGTCAAGGCGAGGAAAGGAACGGTCACCAGGAGTAGCCATCGGCGCCCACGTTTGTCAATCAGGCTGTACGCGGGGAAAGCGAAAACAAACATTGTCAGGCCCAGGCCCCAGCTAACGAGCAAAGGTTGCATGAAGCCTTGCTCGCCATCGGGAGTGCTATTGCAGAAGAACGTGCTTGAGTAGAACGCAAGGACCTGATGAGAGGGTCAGCGCAGGCCTCACTACCTCGACTAGTGGAACAACATCAACGTACATTGACTCCGCACAGCTGCTGGCCGATCATACAGACTACGGCGGTCATTGTGGCTCTTCGTATGCGCTTGACGGTGAAGAGATCGCGGATCTTGCGCCAGTACCGGATATCGGACCTCGGCGATTGGCGGAATCGTCGCGCACCCTCCTTTTCTTTATGGGCATGTCCGTTGGCCTCGACATCCGGTCTTTGGTGCGACAAATGCTGGGTCTCAACATCCATCTGGAAGTGCACGTACAGCAGTTCCTTTGCAGCAAGCACTGGCTCGCCGCGAAGTGCGAGTAATGCTTCATAGGCTTCTTTATGCCGATGGTGCTTCATCAAGAACCTCGGCGATTCGGGTCCCACCCAGTTGAGGCTGAGCAGGACGATAGTCGGCAACGCAGATGAGGCGATCTGCCACCGCCACGCCGTGTCTCCAACCGTCGTGGGGTTCAAGATTAGGTTTGCTGTGAATCCAAGAAAGATACCGCTTTCTAGAGTCAGCCAACGAGCCGATGGAACGCTTTTGAGCACTTACGCTGCATCTAAACATTGCCAGTTCATCACTAAGGCGCCTCGCATATGGGCTGGAGCAATCTCTGCCGAAAAGACAGGAGTGACCGAGGCCTTGACACCCATACCCACACCGAGCAACACACGGAAGCCAAGCAACTGCCGCCAACTGACAGAGACCGCACATCCGATCACTGCGCCAAGAATCACAAGGGCTGAGAAGCAGATGCCCATACGCCGACCAAGGAGGTACTCATTGACAGGATCCGATAGCCAGCAGCCAAAGAGTCCTGCGGTGAGATAGGTGCTCGCGTTGACAGCGGCGAAGATCCAAGAGTGTTTTCCCGATGGGCTGCACCCTTCCACCTGCAGGCCAAATTCGGCCGGCCATTGAAGATTCTGCTCGAAGTGGTTATTTCCGTGTACTATGATAAAAGGGAGAGTGGCTTACTGCTCCATTGCTGCCGGTCTGGTTCCAACCTTGCACCACGGCCGCGAAGCACAGCATTATGACCGTCACCCGCAGACCTTTGTGTTGCTTCCAAAATGTGCCCCTCTTTTCGCCATCCAGAGCGTGCTTCTCCTCCGCGGTGAGGTTTGGGACGCCCTGCCATGCTTCTGGATCCTGGAGAATGCGAGCTGCCTTTACAAGAACGTGTTCATGGACTTGAAGTGCATGCTGTTTCGCGAACAGGCGTGTCTTGCGCTCAACTGTAGATGGCGACCAGTGAAGAAAGGGATTGTCAATTCTGACATTCGTCAGCCTGTGCTGAATGTTGCTCCTGCTTTGTCGACGGCAACTAGACCGACAACACTCACAAGCCTTGGTCGTTGTTGTCAAAGATGTTATTAATCTCTTCATGAAGCGAGTCTCCGTCTCGTGTTGACTGCGAGAGGTTAGCCTTATCATGCAGCTCGCCGCAATCCATGAGATCGCACTCACCCCGCCTTCGGTCATCGTCTCTGAGTTTCGGTGCAAGGAAGTCATCGCAACGATTAGCAAGACTTGCTGTTCATGAGTCTTTTGCAACGGAATCGCGAGACATGAGTTGCAATGCCCGGCGACAGAAGCATACTAATACCTCTGGCACGACGAGCCTCAGCCGCGAGCATTTCCGGTGAACATGCACGCAGGCCAGACTCGTGGAGGCAGAGTCGGGGTACATGCGGTACACAACAGCACCTCGTCAAACATGCCGACGGGCATACGGGGAAGCTTCCTACCTGCTCCCATGTGATATCTCTCGACTTCGCCCGAGTCCGCCGCATCCTTCCTCCCTCGCCTCCGTCGCATTACGATCAGAAGAGTTGCCTTGTACTGGCAGCTTCTGCCCGATATAGCTAGTTCTGCTTTGCTAATGCACCACATTCGCTTGTAGGCTTCGATCTTCGCGGGGCATCGTGCATGATTGGTCGCTCAGCCCTGGGCTGAAGCCTGCGCCTCACGAACGACCTTGATTGCTGCACTCTGGCTCGCTGGGAAGCCTGGTCGGATGATCTGGTGGCATCGGGCTGAGCAAGGCCTGGTGTGGCGTCCGCCGAGGTTTTGCTCGTCCGTCGTGCTCATCCTACGATTTCGGGGAAGTCTTACCCACTGACGTTCTACTCTTCTTGGTCCACGGCACCCGTTGATCAGCGATGCCGCCAACATGAGCGGCCCCGAGACGCTGCAGACTGTCACTGTAAGCAAGCGCTCTCTTTCATTGCTATTGCGACGGTCTCTGGGGGTGGCATCGACGCCCCGAGCGCGACAGCCAGTGGCGCGCAGCGAGCGCTGATCGCAACAACTGTTCGCATGGGTCTTGATGGAACTGACCACTCACGCTCTGATTAACGTATTAACTTCGAATCCTATCACTTTAGGCTGCCCTTGCGCTAGCTGACCTCACCCGGCAAGTGTGTCGCTTCTTCAAGCATGTCAAAGACGCAGACGAAACCGCAACGGAAGCATACAACCGTGCGGACCGATTGAGTCAAGTCCTGGAGGCCGTGCTTGCGGTTTTAAATCAACGCATCGAGTACGATATCGCACCTCACGACGCGCGCGATGTCAAGGCCGAAAACCGAATTGCCGAATGCATACATGCTTCCAAAGCAATTCTCTATAAGATTGGGAGGCGCGTGGGAGGGTTCCATGTCGACGACGAGCACGAGACGTTTACCAAACTGGTCGAGAGATTCAAGCTTGCATGGAGGCAATCTGGGATCATAAGACTGCAGAATGCGCTGGAAGCCAACGTCACCAACTTGCAGAACGAGCTTGTTCTTCTGCATCTGTGAGCACCCTTCCCCCGCAACAGACTGTGAACCGCTAATCTAACGCCGTCACAGATCAGATCAGACCAGGGCTTCGAGAGCCGACCGTCTCGACCACGCAGAAGTCATGTCCTTGCTTGAGCAACTCAGGATGCAAGTGGAGGAGGGCAAACTAGTATCGCGTCAGCTGTTCGAGCAGCGCAGGTCGTCGAGACTGACCCAAGATGCGAGCGACGCTACGGGAGAGGCTCACGGGGCCGACGAGGCGGACGAAGGTGACGACGACGCGCTCGACATCTTGCAAGCGGGATTGACCATCGCGGAGGACATGCACAAGGAGTACACCACAGAGTACTACGTCGCTGATGACCGATCCGAGCGAATCAAAGGCCTCGTAGGCTCATCTTCTATCAGCAGCTCGCGCCTGAGTCAGCAAAGATATACACCATCTGCATCGCCAAGCGTAGCACCATCAACACCCTCAGGAGCGACGGTCGGGAGACAGATACCGGCGCTCGAAACCAACGATCGTCACCCGCTTGAGACGCTTGACAGGTGAGCTCAGCCCGCACGAGAATGCGATTCGAGTCAAGAAGATGTTGACAGTCTACCGCCAGATTCATCAAAGGCCACATCAACCGGGCCAGCCGAGAGCGTGAGCAATGCCACTACAGGCAAGCCGAAGAACACTTCGAACGAGCTATGCAGTACCTCGAGAAGCGCCAAGTCCAGTACGAGATCGAGTTCACCGACCGAGCGGAGATGCACGAAGAGCTGGCATCACTGTTCATGAAGCAGGAGAAATGGGGCGAAGCCGTGGCCAAAGTGTGGGAGCTCCTTCGCGAGGAAACCAATCCATCGGTGCAGGCCCGACAGCACCATCTCCTCGCTTCCATCTACCACGACAGACACAAGCATCAGTCCGGGCAATCGCTGAGCAACACTACGTCCGATGTTGCGAATGCTAAGCGCTACGCACAGGAGGCATACTACGTCCGTTACCACGCGCCTCACAACTCAGACGACGCCACGCCGGAGGCACAACAGCAGTACGAAGACAGTGTGTGGTTGCTGGTACGCATCCACGAGACGCTCGGCGAGACGGTGGAAGCGTGGGAGCTGATCGATTCGCTCGAGCCAGGAGGGACTTCTGAAGCGCGGAAGCTGTCACGAACCCCGACGTCGATCCCCGAATCCCAGGCCGTTAGCACCGGATCAGAAGGCTCGCACGTCTCACTGGTCAAAGCGATAGCCGCCGGCAACGCCGAACAGATCACGCAGCTCCTGTCGCGAACGAGCATCGATGTCAACGAGCCGTGCCAGCAGCACAAGACAGCGCTGATACACGCGGTGGAACGATCCGACACATTGACGGTACAGAAACTGCTCGATCCCGAAGTCGGCGCCGATGTCAACAAGACGAACAGGTACAAAACCACCGCGCTCCACCACGCCAGCGCCCTAGGAATCTACGAAATGGCGCAGCTCCTCCTCGACCACGACGCGCAAATGGAAGCGCACGACCGCGAAGGCGAGACGCCCATCGCCAAAGCGGTATCCAACGGCCACGGCACCGTGGTGCAAATCCTCTGCGACCGCGGCGCCAACATGCTGGCGAAAAACAAACACGAATGGAGCCTGCTGCACCTGGCCACCACGCAACCGCGCGTCGAGATGATCACGCAGCTGCTCGACCTGTGCCCGGACCTGCGCGAAGCCATCGAGCCCCGCGGCAAAACCGCCCTGCACCTCTGCGTCGAGAGTAACCGGTACACCGCGGCGGCGGCGCTGCTCAAGCACCCGCGCCACGCGCTGGATGCCAACGCGTCGGACTCCAATTCGCGCTACCCGCTCTACTACACCGCGAGCGGGACGTGCACGCCCGAGCGGCAGAGGATGGTGGCGCTGCTGGTCGAGCACAAGGGGCGGTTGCGGGCGGATCGCATGCCGACGAAGTGGCGCGACTATCCTGAGTTGGTCAAGTTGCAGGCGCCGAGGGAGAGGCACGATAGCGTGCGGTCGCAGGGGTCGACGGGCAGTGTATTGGACAGGCTGGGGCGGTGGAGATCGAACCCGATGTAGGGCGCTTTTTGCATTTTGGGCGGGGCGGAGGTGCGTGCGATACCCCTTTGATGAGAGAAATTCTGGAGAAGCGGGGCGTTTGGGTTTGTTTGATGGGAGAGGGGAGTTCAGTCATTTGCTTCGGTGTTTTCGGCCTCGTGCGCGCCGTTCAACTGTGGTCGGTTCTGCACGATGCGCAGCAGGTTGCGCAGCAGGATCGTGATGGTCACCTTGCCGATGGCTGGGACGAAGATGGACGCCTTCTCTTTGATGTCCGGGTTGAAATTCTACTCGCGTGTTAGCATTCCGCAAGTCGTTTTTCGGAAGCCAACTTGAGCTCACCTTCTCGCTCGAGAAGTTGATGCACACCGCCCCCTCCCTGACCAGCTCCGTGGGCACCTTATAGCCATCCCCCGGCACGCCACTGATCACCACCTCGCTGATCGGCAAACACTGCTCCAGGCCCCAACCCTCCATGTTCCTTACCTCATGCTTCTGCTTCCGCAGCCCACTCCCACGGCTAAACTGCTGCACGCCCGTGACATCCACACTATACACCTCAGCGCCATCATTCGCCAGCAGCGCCGCCAGCGGCCGTCCCACCACCTCACTGCGGTTAATCACCGTGACGCGCCGTCCGAACAGCCGCTTCCCGTAGTCGAGGAACGTGTTGTAGATCTGCAGGTGCTCGAGAATCTTGATCACCGCGAGCGGCGTGCAGGGCAGGATCGACTTCATGGCGTTGTGCGGCGGGTCCAGGAAGCGGATGTTCTGGTACATGTTGCTGATGAGCTGGGGGGAGAGGCCTTCGACGTCTTTGTACATGGAGACGGTCCATTGGAGTGTCCGGTCGCGTGTCGAATCGAAGACGGGGTAGTAGACGATCATGCCGTCGACGTCCGGGTCCGTGTTCGCGTGCCGGAGTGTGTCTTCCAGGTCCTCGGCGTCGAGCGTGTGCAGGGTGAAATCGAAGCCGCTGGGTTGAGAAGATCAACGTGCTGTTCTTTCGATGGGGGTTTCTTTTGGATAATTCGTTCGGGACTCACTTTTCTTTGGCCGTCTTGCCGGTCCAATCCGCGTACATGCGTGCGGCCGGGTCCTTGTTCGCGAGGTAGCCGTGCAGTCTCGGCGGGTGCTCAAGATTCTTGAGGCCATCTGCGATTTCGCCTATGATTCTTTTCGCTATCCCGCCTGCGAGGACGGTCTTGCAGGAAGTGGTCGCTGCTGCCGATGCTGCCGCCATTGTCGTTCAGTTGATGGTTGATTTCTGGGGTTGAAGTTTGTGCACACAGGCAGCTTTCGAATTGGATTCGAAAACGAATTGAGTGATTGGAATATCGACTTTTGAAAATACCGAGGCAGATCAGTTGTAGAAAGAAGACGTCTGTAGCCCACAGTCCGCGATGATTGCCATTGACCCGCACGGGCACGCGAAATTTTTAGGGCGACGCGACGGCGTCCGCACTTTCTGATGACGTAAGCATGGAGGGTCACACACGTGGAACGTCGACTGAAGTCCGGCCACACTGCCACCACATGGATGGGTGGTGGCATTCATCGGTCGGCTCGATGCTTTGGGCTCTCGCCCAGGCCTTGAAACATTTTGTGATGCGAGACGCCTCCGCAAGAGCGGACGCCGGTGCTCGCGAGGATTCGACGGCTCTTGGCCGCCGTACTTGCTCGTGCAGTTCCAAGCCTCGCTTCAGCTCCAAAGATAGGATTCCGCGACTGCATGCCATGAGCTGTCGATCAGAGCCTGATTGGGGCCAGCAAAGCTTGTTACTGAATTCTCCTAGATATCACGAATTTACAGCAATCCGGGCGTGGCACCGAATCTGAGATGGCAATATCTGGGGCAGTCTGAAACGACCAGACGCCGCTTCGCGTGCGCTCCCGCGTGACAAAGGACCGGGAGCGCAAAGGTGGGAAAGTGACACATGGGGTGAAGAGTCGACCACGAGAAGGCTTGTGTGGCATCGGCCTGAGAAAGGCCTTGGCTAGGAGAGGCGTACAAGGCTGGGCGCTCTGGTAACGTGTGCCTGCTTGAGGCGCTTCTTGTGAGCTTTGCACTCCCAGCCGGTGCATTGATTGAAGTCGAAGCATCTAAACACGCCCCGCGAATCCATCTTGAGAGTTGCTGTGAGAATGTTGATGATTCAGACACCCAACGAGCCTGGAACGCGAGGAAAGCTTTGCATGCTATCTCGCAGCATATCAGGCGCGATCAGGTCAAAGTCACACACGCAGCCGGACGAGTCTTGATGCTTGCTACGGCGGGCGGCAGCTTCGAGCCAGAGTCACAGCAATGCACATGTCGTTGACTCACTGCGAAGTATTCTGATGCGTCTGTGAGGCGGCACGGGTTGTAGAAGATGTGTGAATTGTATAAAGCGGTTGAGCTTGGGGGATGTTGACTCCAGGTTCTTGCAAGGCAAAGCTCCTGTGCTCTTGACCGGAGAGTTTGCCATTCCGAAGGCACCGAGATTCCTGACGGACGGCTAATAAGAGGAATTCCAAAGGCGGCAGGTGAAGGATGTTCAGAAACAGGAAAGAGAAGGGCAGTATGAAAGGCTGGGACGGGGCGAGCAGACGAAGTTTGGAATTCAGGGGGCTAGAGGCGGAATAGAGCGAGATGGCTGTGAATGACTGGATGTGAGGAAGGAAGCAACGAAATCGCACGCCAACCTTCTTCGGGTATGAGTCCCTCATCATCAGCGTTGAGTGCATCTGTCTGATTTACACATCGCCGGAGCTGCAGCAAGACGGTAACTCTTGTCTCTTGTCTGTGAGTTGTGGCCGTGATGAGGAAGTGACGTCCACGGGTAACTTCGCGCCGACCCACCCTATTCCGACCTCACCCTCTGTCGTGGCAGTGAATGCGTCGCTAACAGACGGGCGGTCAGGTCGCACGAGGGATCACGTATGTGGCTACACGGCTTAAAGCGCCGCTTTTACCGCTGTCAGTTTCACCGCATGGCTGCAGGCTCCGCAGCGAGGCGTTGAAGAGGGTAAAAACGCGCGGGGAGCTGTTGTCACGAAGTGTTTGTATGTAGTGCAGTCTGGCCAGAGAGGCGCAAAAGAGGTTTGCTCGGTTGGCTCACGCCTTCCTCGTGCTCGCGGAGAAACTTTGGCTGGTGTTTCGGGACGTAAATCGCTTTCAACCATAATCCAACGTCGCTCGCCGACCCGCTCGTTGCGCACCAGCATGCCCTGGTTCGCCCTTGTCGGCAAACCCCCCAGATGAGATGCATGAGAATTTCCGTCGGCGTTCGTGTTCCCAGCCGCCCAGGCGCGGGACGTTGGACGGATGGGGATGAGGGCGCCGGGGACGATATGAAGAAAAAATGGTTGAAATTGAGGCGCGAGATTAGAGTGTTGTAAGGGCGAAGCGGCAGCGGTGGCGGCCCGCGTGGTGGTGTCTCGGCAGCGATGCAGGGCCTGCTGCGAGCCTCCACCAACGCCGCACTCGATCCCGTGTCGACCACCGCCAGACATCCCTTTCCTCTTCCTCCTTTCGTGTTCGTCTCCACCAGCTGCGTCTATTTGCCCGCAAACACGTGCTCGCCGAGTCTGTCAGCACCCTATTTTCCGCACCCACCTGCCCCAACCCGCCTCCCTCGCATTCCAGAGCCGGCGTCGTCATCGCGCGAGAGTTCGACCGACCTCCTCGGGGTTCTCGGGTCCCACCGTGCGCGCTGATACGGAACACCACAGCCACGCGCGCCTTCTCGCCGGGCCGCCGCCTGTGCCCCATACGGCCACCTCGTACCTTCCCTCGACCCCCCGGCAAACCCTTGATTCCATCCGCCAACCGCGCGCCGCCTATCCCACCCCGGCGGTGTTCCCCCCCAATCCCGAGAAAGTGGCTTACTCACCCGCCGGCGCAGAGGCCACGCCCTCATCTTCCCATCGCCGTCGCACCAGCCGCAGCGTCAATGTCCATTCCGACGCCCTGACCGCCCCCCAACCGCCCCACGCCCACGCCCACTCCAGCCAGTTGGCCGTCTCCGCCCCGGCCTTCAGCGAGCACGACGAGATGTCGCTCGACCGCTCACCCAGCCCCCAGCGCAGCGGCGGGTGGGCATCGCCCGGCCTCAACACCACCTACGAGGAAGGCGCCGGCCGCTCTCGTGCCGCCAGCCCCAGCAAGAGATATGGCGAGCTGAACGGCGGTCAGGAATCCGTCTCGTGGGCGAGCGCAAAGGCCAACAGCGCGCGCGTGAACGGCGTCCCGAGCTACAAGAGCCAGAACCAGGGCTTCTTCGGCCGTCACATGCGCAAAATGTCTCAGAGCCTGCCCTACTTCGCACATGGAGGGCGCGAAGATCGCTATGCGGAGAAGGAGAAGCTGGGAAGAGGGAGATTAGGGACGGCGCGGTGGAGAGACATGCGGAGGCGGTTCGCCCTGATTTCGCGGAGACGGAAGTACATGGCACTGTTTGTGATGTTCATCTTTGCGATGTTGATATACTTTCACGAGGGTAAGATTCACTGGCTGGGTCATTCTGGGTCATTCTGAGTCATAGAGGACTGACATGGGAACAGCTATAATACATGGGTACCGGAGAGCGTCATGGCTGGGGGGAGGGAGCAAGTTCGTCCTGATTCTCGCGGCGAACCAGGGGGGCGGTGTCATGGAGTGGAAAGGGCCACGAGAGTGGGCGATCGAGCGAGACAGCGTGAAGAACAAGAAGAAATACGCCGCCAAATGGGGCTACGAACTCGAGATTGTGGACATGAGCACGAAGAAACGATATGCGCACGAATGGCGGGAGAGCTGGGAAAAGGTGGATGTGGTACGAAACTCGATGAAGAAATACCCCGACGCTGAATGGTATGTTGCACCATTCTGAGCTCGCGGGAATACCCTTCCTAACACTATCTAGGTTCTGGTGGCTCGACCTCAACACCTTCATCATGGAGCCGAGCTACTCCCTCCAATCGCACATCTTCGACGACCTCAAGTCCAACACCTACCGCGACATCAACGCCTACAACCCCCTCAACATCGCCCACCCCGCGAATGGGACCTCTCACGAAGCCGACAGTGGCGGCTTCATCAACTACCTCGACCCTGAAACCTGCTCCGCCATCGGTGACGGCAAAGCCGAATCAATCAACCTCATCGTCCCGCAAGACTGCGGCGGCTTCAACCTGGGATCCTTCTTCATGCGCCGCGCCGCCTGGTCCGACCGCCTCCTCGACATCTGGTGGGACCCCGTTTTCTACGAGCAGCGCCACATGCAGTGGGAGCACAAAGAGCAGGACGCGCTTGAGTACCTCTACACCAACCAGCCCTGGATCCGGCCGCACACGGCCTTCATCTCGCAGCGCCTCGTCAACGCCTTCCCCAACGGCGCGTGCGGCGACGACCGCGGCGTGCCCGCCGAGGGCTGCAAAGCGCGCTTTGTCGACGGTGACCCGGGGATCGACAAGTACGAGTGCGGCATCCAGGGCATCCACTACGAGAAGGAGGAGCGCGATTTCCTCGTCAACATGGCTGGCTGCGAGTGGGGCCGCGACTGCTGGGGCGAAATGTACAACTACCGCCAGCTCTCGAATTGGCTCAACCGCACGCTCTGGAGGAAGTTTAAGGATGGGCTGTACGATTGGTGGACGGGCGAGGAGAGGCATATCCCGGGGCCGAAGAAGCCGGTGACGGCGCAGGCGCATTAGACGGATATGCTGTCGAGGACGGGAGCGAAGGCGCTGGTTTTCGTTCCTTTTGCTCTTTCTTTCGAGGTCGACTGCGGCCTGTCGTTCTTCTAGATCACGTTCGAGCGTTTGCAGACGCGGCGTTGGGCGCCTCATCCAGATGGGGGTCGTCTTTAGGTGCGTCGGCCTCAGGCTTGGCGCGCCTTGGCGCTCGCCTCTTGCGCGCCGCTTGCTGTACTGATATCCACTCTTGCTCTCCATTATCTTCCTCTCACGAATGTTCACGGAGAGTATAATGCGCTCTCGAATTGGATCACGCGGTCTCAGAATGGACGCCCTATCACGTAGGTCGGTAGCGAGGGAATTCGCGGAGTGCGGCGTCGAGTTGGCGTTGGCGGGTTCGGCGTCAAGGGCGAGGGCGTGGGCGGGGAATTGAATCTAGATTTCGTCTGAGATGGCGGGGAGGAGGCAAGGGTTAGTGTTATTAGGGGGAGGTTAGAGGTACTGTAGTGGAATTAGTTCTGGGAGTGTGCACGGGCCGTCCTGTTTCGAATGAGGAAGGAGCATTCGTTCACGTCGGTATCTTCAGGGAGCGAATCACATGAGCCCCTTCTACCTCACAGGCTTTGCAAACCGACCGAGACGTGAGGACCGCACTTTGAGCCCAGAACGAAAGCCGAATCCATGCAAAGTGCTCTCCGCGCTTGAACTCATCTAATCATACCGCTGTAAGCTCTCATGCCTCTGTCTCTCTCTCATCAGATGCAATCTCGCTCGGGATGTCAGTTCCTCAGCTTTGCCTGAAACCCCATGAGGTCACCCCAAACCCAAACTCTATCCCCAAGGAAATCTTGCCTCCCGTTTGTTGTCCTCGACTGGTGTCCCTCTTGCCATGTATTGTGACAGGACTTGTTCATCTTCGTCTTCCTCTTCTCAGCTCGAGGTCTTCATTGAGATGTATGCGAGAGGATCCACCTTGAAGCCTCCTCCTCAAGTCGCCGTGTAGTATTATGCATGGTACCTATGGCCACAAGAGTCCACACTCATGTCACTTGGAGGGAAATTTCGAAAGCTCGTATGCGATGGGATTCCCCGGCAGTTTGCATGCAACAGGCGCACGTTCGTGTTAATTTGTTGCGGCATCGGCGAGTAGCCAACGCCTCACCACGTAGGCAAGTACAGCCCCGGGCCTTCCAGAGATGGTAAAGTTGTTAAGGCTGTAGAACGATGGTAGGCATTCTTCACGTATCACTCGGCAGACACGAGTAATGGCTGATTAGACGAGGGTAGGGGCCTTGAACGTTTCTCGCTCAACGAGAGTGATTTTCCACCATGGTCGCACGTTAAGGTACAACATTAAGACTTTCATCGGTAGAGTCTCGTCGCTCACGACGACGAGTCGACAGATGCGGCTCCATATCTCGGGAGGGAGGTCGAGGAGCCTGGACGGCTTCATCAGAGAGTGTTGGATGCGTCGGGAGACCCTGCCGGGGTAATAGACGACCTTGTCCAGCTTTTTGAGCCACGCGTTGATGCCGATGCGACGTAATGGGCGCCTCTGCTCATGCACCAATTACTCATCTTGCTGTAAGGCCTCGAGAAGGCGATCGGGGAGGATGCCGTTGAGATGCCCTTGGATGGGGGGTGAAAGTAGCCAAAGATGGCGACGAGGAGAGAAAAGGCACCAGGGGCGAAAAAGCGCGAGGTGCATGTCAGAAAATGCAAGTCACGCATGAAAACAGGAACAAGCTCATCAGACGCTCAAGTTGAATCCGCATGTGAGGGACTCGAATGCCTTGTGAACCACGGTTCACCTTCGCGCATTCGCTCTGCTTGGGTAATAATGATGATGTCGATGATCCCGGGGCTACATTAATAACTCACAGCATATCAGCGCCATGCTAATTTGGCGGGCCATCGACATTCAATTCTCGCGGTTTCACGAGCCGCCTAGCTTCGTCGTCGCAGCCGTGTTCTTGAGGTTCAAAAGCCACAGCGCACTCGAGGTCCGTCGTGCCATCTCAGGGAAACAATTTGTGAAAAAGTAGAGAACAGAGAGCTGCCGTTCATGTGTCGTCCCGGGAAGAACTAAAGTTTTCGACAGGTGTAACACGGCGTCAATTACACCTGTTCATCGGGACGTGTGCGAGAGGATCCAATTTGAAGAAGTCATTCATCCTTACGATCTGAACGACATGCCTTACTTGAAAGCCACTCAGCGGAGAAGTTTCCGGGATGAAGACAGGCATCCGGCATCTCTTGCTGACTGAACTGGTGTAAATGATCTGACAGTCAAAGGTGCGGACGTACTGACCTTAGAATGGAGGAACGACGGCCATCACTTCTGCTTCATGTGCAATACTAGATTTACATCGTCCCATCAACCGTGCCATCACTCTAATCTCGTCTCTTTGACTGCGACCTCACGTCTAAGAGCATGTAGCTGCCTCACCCCCACCACGGATAATTTTAGCAATACTCAACACCAAGCTGACCGCCATGACCGCACCTCCGAACCCCATACAAGCATACGCGGCCCAGAACTCCCAGCCCCGCCGCTTCTTGCTGAGATGCACGTAGCAGAGCGGCGGCAGAATGTACGCCAACGCGCACGCGGACGTGGACCCGATGAGCTCGAAGACAATCCCGACATCGCAGGTTATGAGCGCAACGCCGACGGCCGAGACGCAGAGGGCGCTGGTGAAGATGAGGTGGCGCGCAGTGTTGTGCTGTTCGCGCGGGAAGTAGTATTCGGTCATGACTTCGCGGCAGACGAAGCATTCGAGGGGTAGGGTGGTGAGCATGTTGAGGCCGAAGCAGCTGCGGTGGGTAGTGGTTAGTCAGTGAGTAGCAGCGGATGATGGGAAGAGGAGACATACAAGCGCGCGATGTTGACCATGATGTTGTTCGTCGGGAAGTTGTTCAGCACATTCCCCTGGGTGAGGTCACCGAAGTTGATGTAGCCACCGAGCGCCATGGCCATACAAGCCATCATGCTAATGCCCGTGGAGTAGTGCGTGACACGTGCGAAGCGGTCCATAGTAGGTCTCTTGAGAGAGCCGTAGATGAGCAGACTGTTGTGGTGGCAAACGAAGGCAAAAGAGATGACACCGATGGCTTGGAAGACGCCATCATTCATGACGATGCTGCCACGCAACTTGCCGCGTGCTTCCGGTGGCTGCATGGGGCCTTGTATGAGGACAGTGAAGACGATGACGAACATGGAGACCAAAGCGAGCGTGGAGGCTTTGGAAAGCTGTGGCGAGACAATCAGCAGTGGAGACAAGTCAGGGGACGGGCTTTTCGATACCATAGCAATGTCGCGGTACAAGGACAGCGGGTACGAAATCCCCAGTACGAACAGCACGATTGTAGCGCGTCTATTAGTTAAGAGCCATAAGACCGGCATTGTTTCCAGCGAGGGAAAGCAAGCAGCCAGCACATGCGGTATTGTGTCGCCAACGATGATACAAAACGCCACCATGCCACCGAATGCGAATGCCCATTGTGCGACGGAGATGGCAATCAGCCCACTTTTTCCAAAGCACTTCTCCATCGTTGCTTGGAAGCTGTCTGCCCCGCTCATCTTGGAGTTGATGACAATGAGACGGATCGTCCAGTCCACAGTGATTGTCAGACCGACAAGCAAGACGATTCCTGTCAGCAGGCCAGCCTGCTTGAAGGCGTAAGGTTGCCCGATGATGCCAGCGCCAATGATACTGTTCGCCATGTTCATGAAGGCACTCTTCAATCCGCTCCTCGGCCGGGCAGACTCCAAGAGATCTTCTGGGTTTTCGGGAATGTCGGTTGCGACAGTCACACTGGGGGCCTGGATGTCCCTAAGGAGCGGTGCTCGCTGGGCCCCGCTGCCCCGTCCTCCATCACCTTCGTCCATGTAATCCTCCTCTTCCAGCCACTCGCCCGACTGCCTGGAGGCATTCTGCTCGTCTGTATTGCCGATAAGGTCCGGTTCCGAGACGTTGAATCGCACTCGGTGTGGTGTGCGTGGCTCGCCATGGGGTCGCGGCTGGGCAAAGGAGGACTGTCTTGTGGGCCTGTTCATGCTCGGTCTGCCTGAGCGAGGCTCGCCCTTCTTCGACGAATGAATCATGAAGCCCTCATCCGGTAGACTCTCTCTTGACTCTTGCAACAGTCCTTCCGACTCTGGCTGGATGTCACGGCCGCCATTCCCGTCCTTGCGAGTGTCCGCCTCGCGAGCTGCCGCGGGGTGTTCGCTGGCCATGACATCGTGATCACCGAGACATTGTCGATTCGGAATGCGCCAGGAGGTTTGGTTTCGCGGGAAGTGTCTTGGGGGGGATGTTGATCGATCCAACTTCAGCAACGGAGAGTTGAAGTTTACGGGTTCCGTCGTCGTCGCTTATTGAGGCCCGTACGGGCGCTTCCGCTTTGGGATCACGCTGCACGCGAGTCAGTCGACTCCAGCCAACTTGCACGTCGCGCGTCGACGCGTCTTCTCGGAGCGTCGATGTCCTCGTCTCGCCTCTCACTTGGCGCTCCTGTACATGATGGGATACTTCTCGTACGGTTCGACATCGGCGCGTAAACAGTTATGCGGTGTACTACAATCCATGCCGCGGCACCAGCTGACTCCCATTGTCGAGAAGCCGAATGCTCGCGCGACCAACTTCGCAGCTCTGGGTCATGTAAAGTGATACCCAAGATCCTAGGTGTACATGAGCCAGCTAAGGAGCCAGAGAGAACACTCCCGACCGCATACTGGATTTGACCACGAAGTCAGTCAGTACTACTATTTGTCCCGGCCAAAGCATACGAATCTGCCGCCATGCGCCTGAGACAGTGGCTCGAATCTGCCAAAGCCGCAGAATTGAAGCATGCTGCCTTCCTCATTGGCTTGCCCACCACCGGCACAAAATCACAGCTACAGGGTTTGCTACATGCACAACTAAGAACCCGGCAGCATGAGAGATCTTTTGGACGGGGCTGGGAGAGCAGCATCATCGGCCCGGTGGATGTTCACAGCATTGATTCAGAAGCGACTCCTCGGAAGCCAGACCGGACCATTCTCAGTATAGATATGGGCATTCGAAACCTCGCCATCTGTGTTTTCCTCATGCCGGGGCCGAAAGCGCCCAACGACAAGCGCAAACCTGAGAACGAGTCGCCACCACTCGAGATCGTGGACTGGAAAAAAATTGACATCCTCGCTCTCCTCTCGTGTCACGAGAACGTGGGTCCCCTCGAGAAAACACTCGGTCGCTATCCCAAAAGATTAGATCTGACCCAGCCCAGTCAAGGAGACGACGATATTAGTTGGCTTAACGTTCGAGATAAATTTGTGCCGTCGTACAGCGCCGCCGACCTAGAAGACGCTGCATCCAAAGCTGAAGATGACCGAAAGCGAAACATCAAGCACGGCAAGCCGTCCATTCCAGCTGCCGCCTTTAGCCCGGCAAACCTCAGTCATACTGCGTTGGATCTTACAAGGCATTTTCTCAAATACTATCAGCCTGAGTTCATTCTCATAGAACGGCAACGTTTTCGCTCTGGAGGCGCTTCTGCGGTGCAGGAGTGGACATTGCGAGTGAACATGCTGGAGAGCATGCTATGGTCTTCCCTCATGACGATGCGATATCATCACAATAATCAACCCTTGTACGGACCGGGACCCCAACGCGAGATCATCAAGAGGAATGTCGAGGCGCACGAAATGAGCCCTGCCAGGGTGGCGAAGTTCTGGTGCTCAGGACTCACAAGCAAAGAGCTAAGAGTCGGTGCAGACTTTGGAAAGGAAGGCACCGCGCGCGAAACACCCACCCTCAAAACCGGAAAGATTGAGAAGAAGGACAAAATTGATTTGGTCAAGTCTTGGGTCAAACGGCCGCGCGATGCCTCGTGGGACGAGGGTATCAGAATGAGGTTCCATCGAAAGGAAGTCGCTGCGGCCTTCCGCAAACACAACGAGAAGCGCAAAACGAGATCGAAAACACCGGAGGAGGAGGATGATGGGAAAGAGGCTGTGGGTGGTGATGTAGGGAAATTGGATGATTTGGCGGACTGCCTGTTGCAAGGAGCGGCATGGGTCAGATGGCGAGAGAATCGCAAGAGGATGCGCGAGAGCTTCCCGAGGGAGACTGCCGAAGAAGCAAAAAATCCCCCATCCTATGAACTTGTAGATTAGCAAGACTCTCCTCATGACAGGGCGGGGAGGGATTTACCAACACGTGACGGCAATGCCAAGACCGAGGCCAGCGGTCATCGCCCCGCGTTCCATTGGCCGAGACGACGTCCCTTGTCGAGCGAGAGCAGTATTTGGGAGGGAGGAATAATTGAGCTGCCGTCTCTCCTTCATTGATACTCATACACGCCACTGCCAACCGGACCCTGCTCGCGTCTCGACCATGTCTTTCTCTAACCTCCTCAACGAAGTCACCTACCGCGACCGCCCCGGTTCGACCGCCGACACCGCCACCACCGCCCGCACCACCGACACGCGCTCGCAAGTCTCACGTTCGCGCTCCTACGCCTCGACAGCGGCCACGAGTGTCAGCGTTTCCGGCGAAGTCTCCAGCCAGCTGCATGGAGGCTACTCGCACCCGCTGGCGCGCGCCTGGCAGGCCGAGCGCCAGCTGACCAAGAGCATGCTCATATACCCCCTCTTCATCACCGACAACCCGGACGAGGAGGAGGCCATCCCAAGCCTACCGGGGCAGAAACGATGGGGGATCAACAAGCTGGTGCCCCTGCTTACGCCCCTCGTCGCCAAGGGCCTGAGGAGTGTCATGCTCTTCGGCGTCCCGCTCGCGCCCACCGCCAAAGACGCCCTCGGCACCGCCGCCGATGATCCACAGGGCCCCGTCATATCCGCTATCCGCCTGCTGCGCAAGAACTTCCCGCGCCTCTTCATCAGCACCGACGTCTGCCTGTGCGAGTACACCTCGCACGGCCACTGCGGCATCCTCCACCCGGATGGCAGCCTCAACAACACTCTGAGCGTCGACCGCGTAAGCGACGTCGCCATGGCTTACGCCGAAGCCGGCGCTCATTGCGTTGCTCCGTCTGACATGAACGACGGCCGCATTCGCGCCATCAAGCTCAAATTGATCGAAGCTGGCATTGCGCACCGCGTCGTGCTCATGTCGTATTCGGCCAAGTTCAGCGGATGTCTGTACGGGCCTTTCCGTGACGCAGCTGGCTCCGTTCCCTCATTTGGCGACAGGCGCTGCTATCAATTACCCCCCGGTGGGCGAGGTCTGGCTCGTCGCGCCATCACCCGCGATATCAACGAGGGTGCCGATATTATCATGGTAAAGCCCGCGACGCAGTTCTTAGACATCATCTCCGACGCCAAGGAGCTGGGCAAGGACCTGCCGGTAGCTGCGTATCATGTGAGCGGAGAGTACGCGATGGTTCACGCGGCGGCAAAGGCGGGCGTGTTTGATTTGAAGACCATGGCATTTGAAGTGACGGAGGGGATCTTGAGGGCGGGCGCGAATATCGTGGTGAGCTACTTCACGCCCGACTTCCTGGACTGGCTGGACACATAAGGTGATGTGTGATTGAAATGGTCAAAAAGTTCTACTCACTTTGTCTCTCATATTGCCACGCTACATATAATGATCTAATGAGGTGCGTGAGGGAATGCCGCTGCATTGCATATAGATTCCATTCGATGCTACAGTACTGCTGCTATCAAGCATGCCCAGTTCAAGGGCGGATGTTCAATCTCTGTGGCCTGTGGCCAAACGAATCCAGAAAGCCGATCCCCCCTCCCATCCCATCCTGTGCGCCCGTTTCGAGCGCCGACGCTGTTGAATAAACCCACAATCCAGGTTCATTTCCCCAATGTTACAAGGATCTCAAGCAAACGATTCTGCAGCGCTGAATCATGCCATCATGACGTCCTGCATGCCAATCGCCTCACCCTCACCCTCACCCGATGCCACCTCCGACTCCGGCTCCTTAACCACAGACTGGCTAGAGCCTTCCTCAGCAACCTCGCACTTCACCTCAGAAATCTTTTCGATCTTCTCCGACGCGCTCTCGGTAGAGCTCCCAGCGACCTTTTCCTCGGTGTTCAAACCCTCCTCAGCCTTAGGCGCAACCGTTTTCTTCCCACCCTTCTTCTTCTCCGCCCACTCGCGACTCAACACCCGACTCCGCTCCGCCGCCTCCGCCCTAGCCTTCTTCGCAGCAGCGCCACGGTCAAACTTCGGCTCCGCAGCAGCCGGCAGCGCCTTGGGCTTCGCCGTCGCCGCTGGCGCAGTTGGCTTCACAGCCATCGAAGACGGCCGCGGCGGCTTCGCAGCCACCGACTTAGCCGCCGGTGCAGTCGTAGCAGACGCAGCGCGCGCATGCTTCGACGCACCCGCGCCCATCGCCGAAGTGATGCTCGAGACGCGTTTAGACGCCGATGGTGCTGCCGGCTTGGTCGTCCCCGCCGTCGTGTTAGCCCTCTTCAGCCCCCCGGCGCCGACTCCGCCCACGCTCTCGCGCCCGCGGCTGCTGTTCGTAGCGCGCACTTCAGGCGGACCGCCGCGCTTAACGGCGGGCGCTGGGCGGGCTTTGAACGCTTCGCGCTTGGGCTCGGTGGTTTCGGAGTCTTTGTTCGCGCGGGCTTCGCGGGCGGCTTTGAGTTTGGCCGCGACGGCTTCGCCGGGGAGGGCGAAGGTGCTTTGTGTGGGGGCTTTGGTGGAGCGGGCGGGGGGCGGGGGGGTCGGGAAGGAGAGCGTGACGGGGCGGGGTTTGCTGTGGGGGATTGTGGCCGGGGGTTTGGTGGTCTTGGGGGAGGTGGAGGTGGTGGATTTCGTGGTAGGCTTGGCGGCGGGTTTGGTGAAGGGTTTGGCGGTGGGGTTGGAGGTCGCGCGTCTAGAGGGGGCAGGTGGTTGGGTCGACGTGCTGGTGCTTTGACGGACGCTGCTGGTCCTATTAAGGGTGGTCTGAGGGCCTGAGGGCGCGTTCGTGGCGCCGGCGCCGCCCTGCATCATGGAGATGCGCGCTTGGGACGCTTTGGTGGTGCGTACGACTGGCGCTGGCTTCTTCCATGGCTCTTTCTTTGCGGGCTTGGTGTCTTTCGCAGGAGCTTGTTTGGCATCTTCTTGCTTTGGTGGAGAGCGGGGAGCATCCTTGATGTCCTTTGTGACAGTCTCCACAGCTTCATCGAGGTCGTCCATGGCTTCTATGGCGTCTTCGGATCGTGAGGAAGAGGGACGCTGAGCGGAAGTGGGTGAGGTCACGTCTGGCAGGGAGGGTTGTTCCAAGACAGGCGCGGTGGTGGCTTCAGCGGTCTCAGAGAGTTCTGAAACCTCGGGTGCTTCCGGCATCGGTGATGGAGCCGCAGCAGGCTCTTCGGCTTCTTCAGGCTCGACGTTCTCCTTGTTGCTGGTTGAACGTTTGCCTGGCGTGTCGGTGCGCAAGGATTGAACAGCCTTCGCGGTGGCACTGGGCAAAGGCGAGGCAGGAGCGTCGATCGGGAGTGTCGTCATCGCCTCGGAGTGAGCATCTCCTTCGACAGGCTCCGTCATCTCGATGGAAGGCTTGTCGTTTCTGCCAAAGTATTCTTGGACACTCTTCTGCTCTGCGCCACCAGCCTGAGTTGGGCTCTGGGCGGCCTTCGCGTTCTCCAGCGACCCAATGCGCAACGACTCCACCGCAGCGCTAGGAGGGCTTGGGGGCCTGGCATCCTCCACATCGATCTGATCGGCATCTGTGGAAAGGATCAGCTATACAACACCCCAAAGACCGGCCAACCATCATAGACCAACCTTGTGATCCACCCCTGAAATGCTCCTCGGCAGCTTCCTCACTCGCAGGCGAAGACATGGACTCATTGTCATCCACTGCATCTTCAGGCGCCTCTTCTTGTGCTTCCTCATCGACAGCCGCAATTGCAGCAGGGTCCGCCTTCTTCGCCTTCTTTCCACCCTTCTTCGTCCCTTTCTTCCCGCGCGTAGACTTCTGCAGCTCCTGTCCGTTTCCCTCATCGGCGCTTTTGCTATCGGCGCTATTGGGAGCCAGCTCGCCCAGAGCAGGGCGATCGCCAGGAGCAGGAGTCATCAAGACCTTCTCTTGCGCGCTGTCCTTCTCATTCTCTTGCGACACGTTCTCGTCGATGTGCACGCTCTCTGCCAGCTCGGCGGCCTTCTTGCGCGTCATTCGGATTGACATGGCGGCGGGTGGGACGTGGTCAAGCTGTGTAGTGTGAAGATGGTTCTATCGCGAATTCGGGGTATTCATTCGCCAGTCGTTGATTCTGTTGTTGCTGTGATGTGGTGCAGTCACGAGACCAACGTCGCGCCGAAGGGGAAAGTAAACATGGACGGGAGATCCCGTCTGTTTACCTGCGACAGCCGGGGTTCGACCGGCAGGTTCAAGCCGAGGTGAGATCAGCCTGAGGCAGGACCCAGCACTTGGCTGTCACGTGTCGGGGCTGAAACTATCAGAGCTTGGCATATCGCTTTAAACGACATCTCTTATCTTGAGCCACTGTGCTTCGACCAGCGCGACTCCCTTATCTCTCCGCAAAACGAGCGAGCCGTCTCTCCCCCTCTTACACTGGCCTTTCGGCTTCGCCTCCCACTTGGCGGCGACTGTCAAGCAATATCCGTCAACGGCCCCCAATCTGGGCTTTTGTCATTCCGTGACGTTCGCGCAACGGGCGCCGTAGAGACGAACCGAAAACCACAAGACACGCGAGGATGCTGCATCTCCACGGTGCTGGTCGGCTGGCGATATCTTACCGTCTCCAGGGTCGCTAGGGCCACACGTCCTGCGCCTCGATTCGCTCCATCGAACTCAACCCGCTGAAGCCCGGGTCTCCCCGCCCAGATCTGCTCTCCACGCGCCTCTCAAACGCCCCAGATCCCACGGGGAAGGGTGAGGCTCACCCAGTTGTTCTGGAGACCCGCGCCCAACTGTCGCGCTCATCGATTCGCCTCTGGGTCTTGACCTGTAGGTACGAAGGCAAACGATTTGAAATGCCAAGTTGCTTTTCACCTTCCCTATCAATGCCTGGCCAAGCTTAAAAGCGTCTTGGAACTCCCTCCGGCCTAGGTCTGCTCGTTATTATCACTTTTCCAGTTGCCCGCGCTCTTCTCCATCCATATCCCCAGCCTCTTCGCCTCCTGCTATTTTTCTTCCGCTCCAACGGCTCTTCTCTTTCCCGCACCTGAGCCAACCCAACAGCGCCAAAAACTGCCGCCACAATGGTAACAAACGTGGTCCACAGCGCCTACACGGCCAAAGAAGCGACGGAAATGTGTTCGCGCGCGGGCGTCATGAAAGCAAATATGCGCATCGACAAGATCTTCATGAGCGCTTTCATGGCGGGCTGCATCCTATCCTTCGCCTGCGCGGCCGTCCTGATCACCACGACGGCGCCCTGGTTCACAGAGAACGCTCCGGGGCTGCTGCGCATGGTCGGCGCCGCTATCTTCCCGTTCGGCTTGGTGGCTATCGTGTTGACTGGCGCGGATCTGTGTACGGGGAGCTTCTTGTTCACGACGGTCGCGTGTCTGCATGGGCGGCTGGGGCCGGTGAAGATGCTGTCGCACTGGACATTGACGTTCTTTGGCAATCTGGCGGGGTCACTGTTCATCATGGCGCTCGTCATCGGGTATGTCAAGCTCCCTGGCGAGCATCTAAGACAGCTCTTCTCACTGACCTCGCGCAACAGCTACGGCGATGTCCTCTCCGCGCCAGCCTACACCGAGAATGTACGCCGCAACCCACCCCCCCAGCCGCCACCAACCAAACCCTCCCAGCTAACCCCGCCCCGTTCCCCCCAGGTAATCTCCTTCACAACAACCAAAGTAGTAACCACCGGCTGGCACGCCATCTTCCTCCGCGGCATCGGCGCCAACTGGCTCGTATGCCTCGCCTGCTTCCTCGCCTTCTGCGCCCGCGAATTCAGCGCCAAAGTCGTCGCCATCTGGCTCCCGACCTTCGCCTTCGTGTGTCTGGGCTTCGACCACGTCGTCGCCAACATGTTCTTCGTGCCCATGGGCATTTTCCTCGGAAACCCGCAAATCGGCGTCGGTTACTATATCTGGAAGAGCATGATCCCGGCTCTGATCGGGAACATCGTCGGTGGGGGGTTGTTTGTCGGCGTCGCGTACTGGTACTTCGTGAGTCCAACCCCCCTCACTTCTTTCTCCCGGCGGCGCGTGCGAGGGGTGTGTGACGAGACGAGTGTTTTGCTGACTGCCGGGCGTGTTTTTGTAGTATCTGCAAGGCAATACGGCGCCCATTGCCATCGACGGCGAGCTTTTCCCGACCGACAGTGCGCCGCTGATGGGCGAGCAGCCGGCCGGGGGTTCGAGCAGCGGCACCACGCCGCAGCGGCGCAGCGTGGAGGATGGGGAGAAGAACGGGAAGAGCGCTGAGAACATGGTCTGATTTCGTGTGCGGGAATGGGTTTCCTTGCATGTTCGTCAGGTGTGTGTACACTGATGCGGGATGTGAGGGGAATAGATGATGATACCCCTTGGATTCGGACTGCTGTCAGCATGATTTGTGTTTAAAAACTTGGATTGTAAATGGCTTCGGACGTCGACACATTAATCCTGCTTTCGGTCTTCGAAGCTCGGTCCTTGTTTCTATGCCATGCCAGGTCCAAACGCATGTCCCCTGCACCGCTGGGCCACACGCTGTTCCCAGCAAAAAGGCACGGAAAAAAAAAGACGACTCCGGCCCCTCATTCGAACGTGGTCTCTTTTAGTCTCGAGCATCGAGATTGACACCACGGGCGCCATCCGTGAATTTATCCCCCCAAAAGGTGGCAATTCAAGGCTTGTGATCGTCTTTGCTGATGCCGAAAGCCTCATCGCCGCCTCGAGGGCTTCCGAAACCAGCGTCTTCGGTTCTACGACGGACAGTCCGCATGCATGCATGCCACGTGAGTACTGGGAGTTGTCGATCCGAACGTGCAGCACCACGTGGAACGTGAGCCCTTTTCCGCACCACTGTTGCCGTCAAAAAGGGCAAAAGCGGAGAAAACAAATAAAAACCAAAAAAAAAAAACCAAAAAAAAAAAAACGGTTGAAAAAGGAACAACAACAACGAAGATGAAATCGTCTTGAAAAACAAAACGGACCACAAACACCTCCCTTCACAACCCCAGCCCGCGCAAACTCCCCTCACCGTCCCCGAACAATCGCCCGACCTACCCAACCTCACCGAAGAAACCCGTCTTCGCTGCAACAGACGATGTGCAGTCCGCCCCCCGCGCAGCCCGCCACTCAACGCGCTCGAGGCACGCCCATCACTCCATCCCATCACCACACCCCCCCATCGCTACATCCCATCATCTACATCCCACCACTACCTCCTACCCCACCGGCTCGCGAACGCACCTTACCGAGCGAGCCCCCATCGCGCATTGAAAAAACCGTCAACGCACACGTGAGCTGATCGTGACGCCTGACCGTTGCCCGACCGCAGCCCAGACAGTCTAACGGGCCAGCAGGCGAAGTCGGGGGCGACGAGCTGACACCGGGGAAATCTGCGCGCCCGCGTGCGAATTGGTCGCTGCGGGGAGATGGGCGTTGCGCTGACTTGGAAGCGAGACGAGTCGGGGACGAGGCTTTTGGGACGGAGGACGGAGGATGGGTGGGCGGTGGGCAGGATGGTGGTGGCGAGTAAGGCACCGATAACGACGACGAGCGCCCGCTCAAGCGGCGCCCCAGATGCCGTGAGCACCGAGACTCTCCGGTGTGTATCCGGTTTGGGACGGAGCAGAGTCGCCTCTGCGCTTGACGGCGAGCCTTTTCAGCGACCCCCCCCAGCGGCGCCAGAGCCGAGAGAGCCGTCCAGGCCGACCGCTGCGGCGGCGGCGCTGCGGGCGTGGCGTGATGGGCCGGCGGCCCAGGTCCTGGAGGCTGTTGCGGAGACGAGGCGAGGAGAGCGAGCGTCCGTGAGGGGTGGGATGGCAGTTTACTGTGTTTGCGGCTGGGTTATGCGGAGTCGCGGTGGGGAAACGGAGTTCTTTACGACGTCGGGGTCTTCTTGAGAGCGGGGGGTGGTTGTGCCTGTGCTGGATCGTCCCGAGAGGGGGGAGTCTGTTGTCGTCGCTTGAGAGTGTTGGGGGTGGGGGGTCGGCGAACGATTTGGGGGGCTTGATGAGATGGTGAGACGGCGGAGGGAGGGGTTGATGGTTTGCTCTCAGTTCTCGCGCGGGAGTAGGCCGTGGCGACGACTGCATCTGCCGTCGCTGGGGCGGGGTGTTTGGCGTTCGTCAGTGTTGGTGTAGTGGTGATGTGCGAGTATGCCTTCTACTACTCCAACGGTATCCGAGGCCATGATGCACACAGCAACGGTCTTCCGTCTCCTATGGACGACATTGATTAGCTGATCCGTGACGCCTACGACAGGTCCTTGTCGCCACCGTAGACACAGCAGGGCGTGCTGGCATGCTTGTCGAAAGCTGCTCATCAACCAGACAACAACGTCACAGACAGCACTGCCGAGTCTCAGCATGACCGATCCTCGAGTCGATCAATCACGCTGCGTTGCCGAGAGCGTCAAGCTGCTTGCTGCGTGCGAGGTTTCGTAGCCATAGACCCGACAGTCTCCAACCACCCTCACTGGTCTGCTCAACCACGTTATCGGATCGACAGCCCCCTCACATTCACGTCGGCATCCAAGCCCGTCTCCACCTGACGTCCAGCATAGACAGCATGACGACCATCCGACAGATCTAGAGACTCTCTAGTCCTCCCCCAAACGCACACTGACGAAACACCCCCCGGCCCCGACAGCCTCCAATGCGCGCAGCGCGCGGCTCGCACCCGTATGCCGACGCAGCGAAGATAGGCAATCACGCAGACTTGGGGAGCGTGGAGATAGACAAAACCGCGAAGAGAAACTCGACACGAAGCCGAAGAAGACGCGGAGGAGGGCGCGGGGCCGTCATCTCCCCCCCCTCATTGCCCTCGAGCCCCTCGAGCCCACCAACCAGCCACAAGTCCAAGGTACTGAGGTCCCTTGCCAAACGAACGCATACGTAGGTTCCACGCGGGGGCGGGCGCAGCGCTCAGTCGCTGCTCTCGATGGAGCTCCGAGCAGTGTGGCACAAGGCAAAGCCTGCGCGCCGCCGCCACCCGCTCTCGTGCCCGTGCCCGTGCCCGTACGCGCCTACGCTCGAGCCCTCGACTACCCTGCAGGCTTCTCGTGTGGCACGGCCGGACGCAGCGAGGGCGGGGAGATATTGCGTGCTGGTGGCACTGGAGTGTCGGGGGGGGGGGGGGGGGGGGGGGGTCGCTGCAGGGCTGCGGGCCGCCGGTGTTGCCGTCGGGAAGCACGGATGGTGAGGTGGCGAGATGAGGGTGAGGGTTAGAAATGCGGGGGGGCGGTTTCGGAACGAGTGTGCAGGTTTTCGGGTGGTGGAAAGTGGTGGGAGGGTGGTGTAGGGGGTTGTTGTCGAGGAGCTTTGTTTGAGAGGGGAGTCTGCAGTGGGAAGTGGGGTTTGTGCATACATACACGGGGCGCCCAAAGTCGATCGGTGGCGATACAATAAATTGGCAGCCCTACTGTACAGCACCTTCGTCGCGATTGGCGACGGGGGTGATGCACCGTAGTCGAGCAGCTTTTATCTCCCCGCCGCCGGGAAAGCGAGAGTCGGGGTGGTGGATGATGCTCAGGCCAGCCTCGCCAGCTATCTCGAAAGCCTCTTTGGGCGAATCACGAGATGCAGCTGCCGCCCCTTGGCGTGGGATGGCTGGCGTCGTCGGCGCCTCGTGCATGAACTGCTGCTCTCCTGCGGCAGCATGACGCAGCCAGTGAGGAGAGCGCACGCGTAGGTATTGGCCGCGGGCGAGATGCGCACGAGGCGACGTGATGGCGTTCCTTATGCAGCGCGAAGGGGGGGGGGCTGGGCTCGTTTCCCTTTGGTTTTTTTGCGCAATCACACCCATGTCCCCGTATATGTACACATGCGACACGCGAGGGTTGGCGATGAGAGAGGAATGAAGAAGTCGCTTGTCCTATGGACAGAACGGTCCAGGCTCCGACCGTCGAAGGATTGTCGAGGTCTGGCGAGAATCGCTTGTGGCCGCGGGTGAGGAGGATGCAGTGTGAGGGGAAGTACCGGGGGTAGTGAATTTGGCGCCAAACGCGGAGGCGGCGGAGAGCAGCGAGAGGCTCGCGCCGGTTGCCGTCGAGTGCTCGCAGCCGTCCGCGCCTGCCCTCCCTCTGGGCCCCCCACGCCCCCCCCCCCCCCCCCCCCCCCCCCCCCGTCGCCGACTCTCGGCTACGTCGGAGCTCTCTCAAAACGGATCAGCAGAGCAGATGGCGTGATGAGACGTTTGCTGCCGGGCGTCAGAGGTTGAGAGGCGGCATCGGGGGGGGAGAGAGAGAGAGAGAGAGAGAGAGAGAGAGAGAGGGGAGGGGGAAGAGAGCTGCTGTGGTGCGAGAGGCTGAAATGGCCGAAATCAAGGCCGCCTCCGGCCGCACGTCTCCACAGCGTCGGAGGAGAAATGACGATTGTACCTTGATGGGGACGGCGGGAGCGCACCAAGTCTCCGACAGGCAGGGTCGGCCGTCACGGCCAGTCGCAGTCAGTCGTCTCAGCATACCGTCTGGCTGCATATGGGGGCGGCACGGCCGGCTGGATCGGCCGAGTTTGCTCAGGTACATACATATGCTCGATGCAGATGTAAGCGGGCACCTTCATGGACGCCGACGAAAGGGTTGAGCCGGGGCACGTGTGCGAGGTTGATGGGGGCTGCCCGAGGTAACATGTAGATACCTTCCGTGACCGTCGAACCTTGAACAGTGTGCCTTGAGGTCTTGTACAGGCGTGGTAGTAGTGGTAGGAGTAGAAGTAGTAGTAAGTAGTAGTAGTAGTAGTAGCAGCAGTAGTAGTAGTTAGTAGTGGTACGTACTGACGTGGTCGACGCGGCTTGCCCATTCATGAAGCGGCGGCTACGGGAAAAACCCATGGGGCATCCATCATCGGACGAGCAAGCTTCGATGCTGCAGCGTCGCCTACCCCCACGCTCTCTCTCTCTCTCTCTCTCTCTCTCTCTATCACTCACTCTCTCTCGCTCCGCACCGTTGGGCAAGGACTGATGGTCACGCTTCTTCACTTGTACCGGAGCTTGGCGGGGAAAAATGCAGTTGGGGGCGTCCAACGTGGTGAACTCCGCCCCACCCCATCCGCCCTCATTCGCTGTGTGCCCCCCCCCTCCCGCAGCCTGCGCGTGCCTGAAGTGAGAGGGAGCGAGCTGCTGCTGCTGTCGTTGTGACACGGCTGCTTGCTCAACACCCTGCAGCGTCCCGCAGGGCCGACTTTTTAATACCACCACTTCACTTGCATCCAACCTCTTCTTTCCTCAAACACAACCCTGCTGCCTCCTTGCCTCCTACCATTCACCATCACGCCATCCCCACGTGCGCCTTGATTGCCCTCACCCACCATTACTACACCACCTCACCATACCTTTTCTGACCCGCACCCCACCGGCGTCGCAACGCGAGACAGCCCATCACGAGCGTCCACTTCATCATTCTCCCCCCGCCCCAAAGCACGCGGCTGCCTGACTAATCGCCCAATCATCGCCGCACATCGGAGCACGCCAGAGCCCGCCATACGCCCGTGCGCTCATATGATTCACCTCTGCTCTTTCCATTCACTATAAAATAAAAAAAGGATCCCCTCTGCTTTCGCTGCGACTGTCCATCCGATTCAATCCCATCCCTCGTTCGACAAGAATCCCGCTCGACCCCAACGGATTCCAAACATCGACTTCCAAACTCAAAAGCCGTCCGACATCCACCAGCTTCATCGACCACCACATCGACCTCCACCGACAATAATAACCCCAACCATGGACTGCTTCCACGACTTCTGCCTCGCCTGCGACCGCGAGTCCACCGCGGGCCCCTACTGCTCACAAGCCTGCCGCCTGGCCGACATCGAAAAAGGCACCAGCGCCCCCGCCTCCCCCACCACCACCTCCTCCCCCCAAACCACCAGCTACAAATTCCCCCCTCCCCCCACGACCACCACCACCACTCGCCCACCCACCCACCGTACCTCAGCAACTCCCTCCACGGCGACCAGCAAGCCCCAGCCCCCCCACCCGGGCCGCTCCCCCACCACCACCACCACCACCACCGCCACCGCCTCCCAAGACCGCCAACGCTCCCTCACGCCCTCCTCCTCCCGCACCTCGCTCTCCTCGACCGCCAGCGGCTCCCACGGCACGTCGTTGTCCGACCAAGCGCGCGCCGAACTGGAGCAGTACTTCGCTTCCTTCGACCAGGCGAAAGCCGCCAAGCGGCGACAGAGCCAGTGGTGATTGCTCGCCCGGATCACGCCACTTTGACGGCTTGCTTCGCTGCCCCGCCGCTGGTTTCAGTATGGTGGCGGGTCTAGGGCGTCACTTGTGGGGGACGGTTGTACGACTAAAAGTCTTCTTTTTGGGGGGTCGCTTGCTGGGTCGGGGCGGGTAGGGTTGTTGGCGTTGGCGATTTCTCCTTTGGGTTCACGGGGATATGCACGGGAGGTATGGGGTTTCACGACGACTAATCGCCACTCAGAAGGAGGTGCTTGGGGGCAACGATGCTCTACGACGCGCGCGCTTTTCTCTTTTTTTTTTTGGGTTTGTTTGGAGAGGATACCCCTGCATGTTTTACTCCGGACGGGGTCTCGGGGAACCCAATTGGGGGAGTCGCCGGCCATGTGTTGTGTTGATGCGGATGGAGGGCTTGACGGAGCGGGGCTGGGGCTGAGACGCGGTCTCAAGGGAAGCTGACAAGACTCGTGCTGTCTCGGGTCTGGGCGGGATGGGGGAAGGAGATGGAGATGGTGGTGGCTTTCTTTTGGCGCGTTGAGAGGAGAGGTCGGCCGAGGCGTCTATCCTTTTCTTCGTCGATTGAGGATAGACTTGGGGATCGAACTTGTGGCGAGGAAGGATGCTCTGCTTCCTTAGGGTCTTTTGCTAGTCCTACCTACCATCACAGCCCATGCGAATGAGAGGCATTGCCCCTTCGCACATACCAAAACACTCGTCGTTCCTCCGTGCGACTCACCACGTAAATCTCTGCCCTTTTTCTGCCCGCCGGGAAAAGGCGGGATGGATGGGGTGGTTGGCGCACGGCAGCCACCTCACCAACCCACCTCACCTCGCACACCACACGACTCTACTCCACTCCACTCCGAGTCACAACACCCGCCCCCCCCCAAAACATTGAAAGCCCACCACGCCCCTCGCACCCCCCCCATTTTCTCCCTCAACACCCTAGTAAATCCTCCCCTTCCACCCTCCCGTCCCTTCAACGCCTCAATGCTTATCGACTTGGCACGTATACATACCTTTTTAAAAACGTGAAGACGCACACCAACCCAACGGCAACCCCACTCCCAACCCCAACCCCCCAACCCCCCAAACCTCGCCCCGGGCCCCCCGCTCTAAAATCCCCCGCCCACATGGCCCTAGAGTCGCCCCACGACACCCGACGCCTTCTTGCACCGAGGCGTCCTACGAGCCGACACCGGCCTACTGTGACTTTTTTCAACTCGTAAACAATGCTGTGTTTGCGATGATGATGATGACGATGTTCCCGGATGTGGACTGTGTGTGTGTGTGTGTGTGTGTGTTTCGTAGAGCGCCTCGGGGCGTGCGTTCCAGCCGAGGGGGAAGGAGGCTCGCGGCGGGGCGGTGGGAGCCGAGCGGGGCGGTGGGCGGTGCACGGGGCGAACTTGTGAGGTGGTGCTGTGGGTGTTTGGGCGTTGCGGCGCGGCCGGCGGGGAGCGCTCTGGTCGAGCGGGTGGTGCTTGTGGAGCGGTGGGGTGTGTGTTTGGAGGGTGGATGGGTGGGCGGGGCGGGGCGGTTTCTGGCTTGTTGGACGGCTCGGTGGGGTTGATGGTGGTGGTGGTGGTGGTGGTGGTGGTGGTGGTGGTGGAGGTGGGCTCTCGTCTTCTCAGTTCCTTCCCGCGTCACTTCCGCTCAATTCAGCTCTCCTTCCCGTCGTCCATTCATCCCAAGTTTCCTCTTTCTCCTCCCCATCTCCAACCACAGCTCCCAAGCAGCCCCCTCGCCCTCAATCCACAAACCTCTCCCAAGCCCCCGCCCCGAACTCCTCAGAATGTCCCCCGTGATGCCCTCCATTCTCAGGCTCAGGCACGACTTCCAAAACCCCCCATCCCGCCGCCGGATACCCTCCCCACCTCCACTACCAACCATCCAGCAAAGACGCAGACCCGCCAATCGATGCCTCCAGCCAAAATGCAAAATGCCATCGACCCTGAGACGGCGACTCGGGGAATCGCATGTCCGACGGCCCTCCGCTGCTTTGACGAGGGCCGGGGGACAGCTCCATTGTGAACTTGCGCGAGCCGGGGGGGGGGGGGGGGGGGGGGGCTGGAGAAAGCGGTGAGTCGGGAGTGTGAGCGACGTTCGATAGCCTGTCTAGCACTCATGGGTGACAGACGGCGCGCCGAGAAGCAGTAGAACCATTGAGACTAGAGAAGTTGTCAATAGGCGGGTCGCGAGGCGGGCAGACCGGATGCCTGTATGCTGCGAGGGCGACGGCTGGGGGAGGTCAGTAACTTGCCGCAATGCACAAATCAGAGTAAAAATAGGAGTCGCGCATGCAAAGAAAGGCTTTCATGATACCACATATCCCCCCTTAACACCAACCTGCGCCCCCTCCTTTAGCTCACCAACACCCTTCTCTCCACCCCTCCTCCCCCACGTCTCTAAGTAAGCTTCTGCTTAATGAAAAATGCGCGCAAATAACTCAACTGCCATGCACACGTCGCCCCCAACACACACAACTGGATCAGGGCCCAACGCACCACCCGCGAATTCACCGTCTCACTAATATCGCGAAACTCCGCCTCCCTCTCCCTCTGGAAAATCTGCTCGCGCCGCACATCCTGCAACCGCGCGTTCAAATCCTTGACGCGCGTGACCACTTCGCCCAGCTTGTCCTTGTCCGTCGACTCGATTTTGCTCGTCTCGCCAATGGCCATGTCGAGTTCGAGTTTGACGCCGCCGACTTGCGAGCCCGAGAAGAGGTAGCCGGATGTTTGTGCGACGTTGGTGGGCGTGAAGCAGAGGCGGTGCTCGCCGCTGTCGGCGGCGGAGAAGGTGTATTTTCCTGTCGAGGCGCCGCGTTGTGAGACGATGCGGTGGTCGTTGTCGAAGGTTTCATCGACGGTTATGTGGAGGCCCTGGCGTGGGGGGTGAGTGGTTGTAGGGGGTGATGAGGCAAGGGGAGGGGCGCACCATGTCGTTATTTTCGACGTAGGAGCGCGATTGCTCGTTCCATTGCGTCGCTTTGAAGTGCCCTGCAGCGTGGCTCCGGATCAGCTTTCGTCCCGTTGGGATTGCTCTCCCATTCCCACAAAGTCTCTCTGCTCTGTCTCCCACACCACCCTCCTCCCAAATCCTTCCTTTTCACCCAAATTTGCCTCTCCACCCCCCACGCCCCTATTGTGACGTACCAACAACCAGCGTATCCTTCGGCAGCTCCTCGAAAAAGCACTTCTGCGTCGGCCCATCGATGTAGAAGTACAGCGCCTGCGCCTGGCCGGCGAAGAGCACCGCCAGGCTCAGACAAGTGACGAGAGACCACATGGCGGAGGGTCCGATGCGGTGGAGGGAGAGAGAAAGAGAGGGGTGCGTGAAGAAGAGAACGTGGGCGCTCGTAGAGGAGTGGGACGTGAGGTTCGAGATGCGTCTGGAGTGCGGGTAGGTGACGCGACAGCTTGCCTTTCTGGACCGCGAGGGCGCCAAGGCTGGGGTTTGGGAGAGGCTTGGCGTTTTCGTTTTAAGGGTCCGGGTATGGAGACGGTGGGGGTCCGTTTAGCTTGGGACCGGGGAGACTTCACTAAGCAGACTGCTACGAGGCCTTGTTCTCAGTTTTCCTGACTTCAATGTTGGATCAAAACGGTTGGGGAGCAGTGACCAGTGGTGACGACTAAAGCTACCTACGTAAACCTGGCTTAAAGAACCCAACGTGAGTGTGAACACTGCATGTTTCCTGTCTGATGTGCTCGCGCAGTTGCTCTAATCCCACCCCCAGCAGCCCCGCTACTCCTCTTCAGCAATGGCTCCATTGACGGGCCCCGGGCCCGACGCGTCCAGCTCTCGCTCAAAGTCCAACTGAATCGCAACGACCTGCTCCAACATCGCCACATCCAGCTCCCGGCCCTCAAACTGCGCCAGACTCTTCGCCGTACGCACCACATTCTTAATCTGCCGCCCGTTGATGTTCTTCTCCGCTAGCCTCGCCAAGCCCTCCTCATCCACACCCGCAATATTCATCTCCCGATCCGTCGAGCGTAGAAAGGTGCGCCAGATGCGCACGCGCGATTCAGTTGTCAAACCCTCATACTTGAGCGGGACGTGAATGCGGGACTTGAACGCGTCGTCGAACGTGTTGACACGGTTGGTCGTGAGGAAAAGAATCCCCTGGTAGTACTCGAGCACGCGCAGGAAGATGGCAACGAGAGCGTTGCGCCTGAGGTCTCGGTAGGAGCGACGCTCGAGGAAGATGTCGGCCTCATCGATCAACAGCACGGCCTTCCAAATCTGTGCCTGCTCGAGGATGCGGCTGAGGTTGCTGTCGAGTTCCTCGGGATCGGTGCCCAGATCGCCCGAGCTGACAATGTACAGCGGCCGCTGCGTGTACTCGGCGACGGTCTCGGCGGTGAGGGTTTTGCCCACACCCGGCGGTCCGTGGAGTAGGAGGACCAGACCTTTGCCTTTGCCTTTGACAATGTCGTCGAAGTTGTGGCTTTTCGACACATAGGTCGATACAAGGGATTTGACGAGGTGCTTCTGCGTCGGGGGCACGACAAGCTGTTCAAAGCATTGCGAGTCCCACTCCACGGCGGAGACGTTGTCAATGAACAGATCGAAGTATTCCTTCTCGGTAAAAGAGAAGCCGCGAACCAAGGGGCTGGCGAGCATGCATTGCTCGTCAGTCAAGGCTTCCCAAGTCGGCGCCGGGATTGTCTCGACCTGCAGCATGGCGTCGCCCGGCCTCGTACCCCGCGCCCGACGCCCACGACCCTTGCGGCTTCCACCGGACGTCTCTTCCGATACTTCTCCGTCCTGTGGATTCAAAACAGAAACAGAAAAGGTCTGGTTGTTTGTAAATCGATGGAATGTCTTGGTGTCTACCATGATACGCCCCTTGACGAAGTGGCGCTCGCCCCGCTGCAACGCGAGTCCGTCATACTCGCAGCAATGCATGCCAGCGTGGGCTTCCCAGCGTCGGCCACGCGAGACCAGATGCTCGGTCATCTCCCCCTTGGAAAGACACCATGAGAATGGAAGTGCTGGAAGGTCAGTCACGCTCGCGGTGCCAGCAAACGCGGGAATGGCCCGCGTGGTGGTGCGCCAACCCATTTCATCCCCATCAAAATCGATGAAGCTCACTTGCAGGGCGAAGCGGGCAGGGTCGCAGTCGTACTCGCCCTGGATAAGCTTAAAAGCCATCGGTGTGGCGATGGACGAGGTGACGACCAGCGAGCCGGGGGCGAAGAGTGTCCAAAGAAGCTTGTAGCTGATCAGACCCTGCTCGAGGAGATTTTCGGTCTCATTGATCTCCTCCCTGAAGGTCTCGTTGATGAAAGTGAGCAGGAGACTTAGGTGCTCTTTTGGCTCAGAGCCTGCTTCGAGATTGCGATGCACGGCCTCAAGTTCCTTCCTGTAATGAAAGAGCGCCCGATAAGGCTTTGCGACCGCGACATCTTTTGTTGCAAAGCTCAAGCCTGGGTAGTCTTTGATGATATCCCTCAGCAGGTCCTTGAGGTGTTGCGAGTTGATCTGTAGCTCGGTGCGCATGACGCGAGTGTTTCCCGTGTCCTTGACGTGGATGACGCACAGGGCATATTTCGAGTTCTAGGGAACTTGGTCGGGGATGACCTCGTGGACGGTTTCTACCAAGTAAGTCTTGCCCTGGCTTGTGGTTTTGCTGTTGAGGTACTTGACCTCCACGAGCATGCCCTCCTCGCCCGGAGCACAAGTCTCTGGCTTGTCGTTGGGCGTAATGGACGCATCAGCATTGTCCATAAGTGCGGGCACCCCGTCGACGGAGGGATGCATGTGATAGTCAATCTGTCCTCCCATCTTGACGTATCGTGTGTCTTTGAAACTTGAGAAATGGGCGCGTCACGGGGTTTATGGGGTGAACGATGCTGGGGAAAGCGGCCGGCTTGAAACTATTCTTATGTGTAGGCCGTATGCTGAGCCAAGCGGCGCAAGCTGTGACTCTAAAGATCTCGTCACCCACTCATGCAGATCTTGTTGGCTCTCCGGTGAAGTACATTACCCCCTTGGGCAATGCCTGCACAGATTGACCAATCAGAGCGGGAGAATCAACGAGGCAGCAACCGGACGATGCGATTTCCAGGCACCATTTCTCTGCTTAGATGCTCTGTGCCTTGAGTCCGTTGCGGCGCAAGCAATCCTTGTTGTGTGATTGGTCAAGAAGCGAGCACCCGCATTTTGTTTGCCATTGCAACAAGGAATCGCTTTCCGGACCGGTCATTCCCAAGAATTCCACGAGTGCTCGCGAGGGCAGTGCAAGATAGCGGCTGAGTAGGTACATGTACTAACGTACTCTTGACTCATCAGCGAAATGACGGCCTGAGGTGCCGAACCCCGCACACAAGTCCATTGACCGGTCTGACCCGTGCTGAGTTCCAGGGGAGAGACTGCCCTGGCGCCTGGGATGCATTGAGTTGCTCTCGTCTCACCGCCCGGCTGTGCTCGCTGTGACATATTTCTCCGCTAAAGCAGTCCCGCTATCAAAAGCTGAGGAAGCTTACGGCCAGCTGCAAGAATCATGATCAGCATATCCGCCCCGCTGGGAACGGATGCCAAGTACTTGAGCTGAAGGTAGCACTTTGGGAAATGCCCCAAGCGTTGGAAGTCTGCCAGGTGGGACTGCTGTCCTCTTTCTCGTCACCATGGCATACAAATCACAAATGGCTCAGCCCGCCTGCTTCGCCTTGGGCTTCGGTTGGCGCTCGTACGCGTTCGGACTCGGCTTCCTCTCTTTGCCCTCGCCGCCGCCGCTGCCGCCGCCACCTTGACCTCTTCCTCTTCCACTACGCTTGCCGTTGCCCCCGGCAGGTCTTTGCGCTCGGCTCAGATCCGGCTCGCTGTCGCTGTCACCCTCATCGCTGCTGGAGGAGGGATCGCTGGAGTCGCTGTCCCCCGGGTTGTGGGGTTTATGGTAGATGCAGCACGATTTCGACTTCTTCTTGCCCATGCCCTCGTTGTCGATCACGTCTTCGGCCCATTGAACGCCACGTCGCTGCGAGGGCTGTTCGCCGCGAAGGCGCAAAGTGGGGTTGCTGGAGGCACTGGGTCCCGCATCGGTCTGAAGAACGGTCTGGCTGCCGTGAGTGGACGGAGTTGCGGCCGAGGCGCCAGCAGCCTGACGAAGACCGGTGCCCGCACCAGAGCTCATGTCGACTGGCGTGGCGGAGTTCAGGAATGTGCAGGTGGAGGAGGGAGACGGTTCGGCGATAGGTACCTTAGGGAAGGAGACTCGAGGGAGAATGGACGTCCCGTCGGTGTCAGGCGTTGTTTGCTGCCCACGCTCGGCACACCTGCCGCGTAGGTGGACGACGTCGCATTAATAAGCGGCGGGAGCCCCACCCCGCCGCTCCCGTCGCGTCCCAGCCTTTCGACAGCCCCCGACAGCAGCAGCACAAAGCTCAAGGCAGCGCAGAGCGCCTCACCACCGAGCGAAGAATCCCCGACGCACCACTCTGCCACTTCACTCCGACACCCCAACGAATTCTTCGCAACACCACTCTCGCCGCCCCCGAGTGACCCTTCAACTCCCCCCCCCCCACATCCGCCCACCTGATCGACCCCCGACCCCGCCGTCACCGCCGTCACCGCGCGCCACTGCACCTCAATCTCTTCAACCCCGCCCCACCGCCGCTCGAGGCACAAACACCGCCTTCACCCGCCCTCTCCTCCGCGAACCCGCCACGAGCTGCTTCTCGCGCTCACCAGAACCGCCGTCCACTGCATGCTACCGGCCTCAGCTCGCTCACAGCGGTCTGCGCGCGTCAGTACTTCTCCAGTCTCGCATCCTGAATGCTCGCGTTGCCAGACCTGCCCACCTCCACCCACCACGGCGATATGGCGATGAGCATTGAGGACCTAGACGCCACGGTGCGCACCTTTTATGAGGGCCGTGGCGATCAGCAGAAGCAAGCGCAGGCAACCTTGAACCAGTTCAAAGAGAACCCAGACGCGTGGCTGCAGGTGGACAACATTCTCCAGTCGGCGCAAAATCCCCAAACCAAGTACCTCGGGCTGCAAGTGCTCGACAATGTGATCATGACGCGGTGGAAGGTGCTGCCTCGCTCGCAGTGCATGGGGATTCGCGACCACGTCATCATATGCATCCTCAACACCAGCGCCACCGAGGAGAGTTTGCGCAGAGAGAGGACACTGCTGAACAAGCTCAATCTCGTGCTGGTGAGCATACTGAAACAGGAGTGGCCGCACAACTGGCCTACGTTCATCAACGAAATCATCGACAGCTGCCACAAAAATCTGACCGTGTGCGAGAACAACATGGCCATACTGCGTTTGCTGTCGGAGGAGGTCTTTGATTTCTCCGCGGACCAGATGACATCCACAAAGACGAGGGCGCTGAAGCAGAGCATGTGCGATGAGTTCACGGCCATTTACAACCTTTGCTCCGAGGTCCTGCGGTCGGCCGACCGACCCAGCCTGATCATGGCAACTCTGGAGACGCTGCTCCGTTTTCTCAACTGGATACCGATGGGCTACATTTTCGACACTCCGCCCGCGGGAATGTCATTGATCGAGACTTTGCGCAGCCGTTTCCTTGAGGCACCCGACTTCAGGAATATTACTCTGAAGTGTCTGACTGAGATTGCCAGCTTGCAGACTGATGCATATTGGCACGAGAAACTCGTGCTGATGTTCAGCCACACCTTGATCACGGTTGAGAACATCATCCCCCCTGAATTCGACTTCAGAAACACCTACCATCAATCCAACAGCAAGGACCAGGAGTTTGTGCAGAACCTTGCTCTGTTCTTGTGCACTTTCTACGGGAACCACCTTCAACTCATCGAGAGACTGCCAAACTCTCAATTACTGGATCACGGCCACGCTTACCTCATCGGCATCAGCCGGATCGAAGATCGCGAAATCTTCAAAATCTGCCTCGAGTACTGGACGAAACTGGTCGCAGAGCTCTACGACGAGATGCAACAACTGCCCATAACCGATCTCAACCCGCTTGTGAACATGGGAGTCGCCGGCATGCAGAACGGTGGGGCGCCAAACCCACAAGCCCTGCAGAACTATCCGCTGAGGAAGCACAAGTACAATGGGGTTCTGTCTCAGCTGCGCCGTGTCATGATCGAGAAGATGGTGAGGCCCGAGGAGGTGCTGATCGTGGAGAATGACGAGGGTGAGATCGTGCGCGAGTTCGTCAAGGAGTCCGACACAATCCAGCTGTACAAGACCACTCGCGAGTGCCTCGTCTTCTTGACGCATTTGGATGTTATCGACACGGAGCAGATCATGTCGGAGAAGCTCTCGCATCAGGTTGATTCGACTGAGTGGAGCTGGGCAAATTGCAACACGCTCTGCTGGGCGATCGGCTCCATCTCTGGCGCCATGAACGAAGAGACCGAGAAGCGTTTCCTCGTCACCGTCATCAAGGACTTGCTGGGTCTTACTGAGATGAAGCGTGGCAAAGACAACAAGGCTGTCGTCGCCTCAAACATCATGTACATCGTGGGCCAGTATCCAAGGTTCTTGAAAGCGCACTGGAAATTCCTTAAGACGGTCGTGAACAAGCTGTTCGAGTTCATGCACGAGACTCACGAAGGTGTACAAGACATGGCGTGCGACACTTTCATCAAGATTGCCAACAAGTGCAAGCGTCATTTCGTCATCACCCAGCCCGGCGAAAGCGAGCCTTTCATCGATGAGATTGTGCGGACAATGCGCAAAATCACTTGCGATCTGACACCCCAGCAAATCCACACCTTTTACGAGGCCTGCGGATACATGATCAGCGCACAGGGGCACAAGAACACCCAAGAGAAGTTGATCTCCGACTTGATGAGCCTACCAAATACGGCCTGGGATCAAATCATCGAAGCGGCGCACCAAGACCCCAGCACCCTGCAAAATGCCGAGACGATCAAGGTCGTTGGCAACATCATGAAGACCAACGTGGCAGCATGCAGCAGCATCGGGACGTACTTTTACCCACAAATCGGCCGCATCTACGTCGACATGCTCACAATGTACCGCGCCGCATCTCAGTTAATCGACGAGTCTGTGCAAAGGGATGGCAATATTGCCACCAAGATGCCTAGAGTTCGCGGGCTGAGGACGATCAAGAAGGAGATCTTGAAGCTGATCACCACCTACGTCGAGAAGGCAGATGACCTTGAGATGATTCACCAGACTCTGGTCCCTCAGCTTCTGGAAGCCGTTCTATTGGACTACAAGAGGAATGTGCCCGACGCGAGAGAGGCAGAGGTTCTGGCAGTCATTTCCGTGCTTATCAACAAACTTCAGGTAAGTCAGACCGTATCAGCAGTCGAGTCGCAAGCTCCCATGTGGCCTCGAACGGCAGAACTTCAGGCAAGAATGCTAACATTGGTTCTCAGGCCATGATGACGGAGCAAGTCCCTGCCATCCTCGATAACGTCTTCGAATGCACGCTTGACATGATCAACAAAGATTTCTCCGAATACCCCGAGCACCGCGTGGAGTTTTACAAGCTCCTGCGGACTATTAACCAACGCTGCTTCCCATCGCTGCTTCAACTCGATCAGCACCACTTCAAGCTCGTCATCGACTCTTGCATGTGGGCCAGCAAACACGACAACCGCGCCGTCGAGGGCGAAGGCCTCAACATGTGCATCGAGCTCATCACCAACGTGGCGGAGCACACCGACCAGGCCACCTGCGACGCCTTCTTCCAGAACTTCTTCACCACAATCCTGCAAGACGTCTTCTTCGTCCTCACCGACAACGACCACAAGGCCGGCTTCAAATACCAGTCCCAGCTCCTGGCCCGCATGTTCTGGCTCGTCGTCGTCGACAAGATTCAGGGCCCTATCTACACGCCCGATCAAGCAAACCCGGGCACGCCGAACAAGCTCTTTCTGCAGAACTTCATCGCCTCGCTGCTTTCCAACGCCTTCTCCAACCTGCAGGCGCAGCAGATCACCGCTTTCATCAACGCGCTCTTCGACTCCACCGACGACACGAACAAGTTCAAGTTGATACTCCGCGACTTCCTCATACAGCTCAAGGAGTTCTCTGGCGATAATGCCGAGCTGTTCACCGAGGACCGCGAGCAGGCGGCCAAGGCCAAGCAGGAGCAGGAGCGCGAGCGTGGGATGAAGGTTGGCGGTCTGCTGAAGCCGAGCGAGATGGACGACGACGAGTTGTGACTCAACGAAGAAATTGAGTTGAGTCGGGGCGCTCATCCCGACGACGCGGAGTACGTGGGCAGTCTGATTGGCTTTGCTTGATGCAGCGCGCGAGGGTGAGACCTGAGCGCCCGCTATGCCTGATGCGCCTCGCTTCCGTCCTCCTCTCTTTTTATCTTGATGTACGGCGGCGGCGAACAGAGATACCTACCCGGCTGGGCATGCGAGGCGGTCAGGCTCGCGCAAGCCCAATTGCATGATGATAGGGACGGGCTTTCTGAGGCGGGAGACAGAGGACAGCAAAAGATGGCTGCGGGATACGACTTCTCCTTTCTTTCACACCATATTGACGTTTCAGCGTGCGGGTGAGCTCGCTTGCATATGCTTGAGGCATGGCGGGCTGAGGATGTCCTTGAAGAAGGGCATGGGGAGCGGGCATGGTAGACGAAGTTCAGAATTGAAATTTGAGAAATTTGAGGAATGTGTGGAGCTTCCTGCTGTAATTTAACTCGTTGCTTTGAGGTTGCTAAGGCGCCCTGGGCTCTCATGAGAGTACGTTGGACGACGAAAATTGCGTCTCGCAAAAGCGTACCGCGTGCTGAAATAGAATGCTGGCCGGCGCTAGACGACGGTGCTAAGAGACCGAACCCGGTTCCAGGGGGGTGGCAAAACACCGACTGGCCAGCAGCGACTGGGTGCCAATACCATCAGTCGCGAGTGAAAGTGCAACGCGAGATCTGGTCGCCTGTCCTTTCAAGCGATCTTTGCTCAAGACGGAGTCAAGCATCTGAGGCCGGATTGCTTCTTCAGCGACATGTAAGGGATCCCTTGCTTCACGACACGGCAAGATCAACTAGCCTAGGCCGGTTCGCCTGCGCAAGCCGTTGCCAACTTGACAAGAACGGCTTCGCCTGCCCCCCCCCCCAGACGACCAGGAGCCTCGCCCCGGGTAAACGTGCAGGTTCCATTAACACGCCCGAGCAGCCGCAGCCATAACCACGTCTGAGGCCCCGCACTGCAAGGCGGCACTTTCCTCTAAATTAGGTGTCAATGCGAGGTTCAAGTCGCTTCAGTCTCCAGTTGCGGTTCCCTCTTGCTCTTCCACCTGCCTCTTCGCCGCCTCCGCCTGTTGGATGGGAATCCGCACGAGCGTCTGCGGCATTGGTGTCTCTTCCTTGACTTCAGCACCTTCATCTTCCCCTTCCTCTTTGGGTTGGGGGATCTTGGCTGTGACGAACTCGTCAGCGCTTTTTGCTTTCTTCCCCTTTAGAGCCTTCGTCTTTCGCCCCGACTCACCAGAAGCCATAGAAATCGCTCTTAATACCGAGTTCCAATTCCCCAGCACTGCGGCCACAGCTTCGGTCCCGCCGCTCAATGTACTCAGCTTGTCTTCCAGCTGTTGCATTTGGCTTGCCAGCCCGGCTGAGAGGTCGCGCAATTGCTTGAGGTTCTCGAGTTCGGCTTTCTTTTCCGCGATTCGTGTTTGCAGCGCAGTGGTTTGAGTTGTACTGCCGCTGTGTTGGTGGCCGAGACCCGACGATGGCCGGATATGAGACGGAAGCGTCGTTTGCCGGTGAGCAAAAGACATGGTGAGGGTGCGCGGTCGGATACTACATGTAGTGTACTTCCAGGGACCAGATGGAGTCGCGATTGTGGAGGGGTTCGCGCGTCGCGAAATGCCAAGACTGCGTTGCCCCGCTGAAGCGACGACGCACGGATCAACAACAAACACGGACATCGCAGCACCGAAGCGACCACTTCGCGAATCGTCAAATCTCATAATCTTTTTGGAGCAGCAGCGACAGACTTGCACCGGGACCACGATACCTATTCTACACCAAGTCGTCTAGCCAACATACATATGTTCATTCGGAAAGCAGTCACGTATGGCCCGCTTGAACGAGCCTCCTGCCGCCGCCGCTCCTGCCGCGACCGGGACGACAACAGATACCGTTGATTCATGTGAGTACTCACCAATGCAGAGCGGCCCAAGAAGCATTCGACGGAGCATGCGCACGAAAAGCAAGCCGGTGCCCAAAGAACCTCCTGCCGCTGACTTTGCGGAAGTGAAGCGCAGATTCGTCCGCCAGAACCGCGAGCTCGCGAAGAATAACTCCAACCAATCGCTGCGAATCCGGAGCCTGGAGCTGGAGGTCTCGCGCTTGCATAGCGATTCCCTGGAACTGCGGAGCGATAACCGACGATTGCAACATGAACTGTCGAGGGCGCATGCCGGGGGCGCGGGCGCGGCCTCGGTCAGGAAAATCAAGGAAGAGCTGCAGGCGAAGATGATGGGGCTTGGGAACCTGTTCGCGGACATGAACGCGTTTGTGACGGATATCACAGAGGCGCAAGAGGAACATTCGAACGAGCACCAGCTGCAGCAGCCACCAGTCGAGATGCGGATGTTCGAGGGGTGTTTGAGGGTGCGCCACCAGCCTCTGACAGACTTTATGCGCGAAAACCAAATGCCCACGATCATTGAAAACAAGTCCTATCCCAGACGGACGATCGGCGCGGACGAGATCGAAGCGATACGACTATCCGATCACAGCAGCAATGAGTCGCCAGACATTGGTCCCCCGCCCGTAGCGCGGTTCGATTGCGAGGATGCCGCGAGGAACGCTTCTCCACTTGTAAACAAGATGTCACCACTGAAGCCACCCGCAGACGGCGAGGACGACATGCTGCCGGCCAGCCTTTCAGTGAACCTTGAGACACGACGGAAGAGGAAGGATGGGGGCAAACGAAACTCTCTACTACCGGAATCGCCAAACGATACCGATGCGCCATCCATCTTGCGGACTGGCGCGAAGAGGAAGCTGGCTGACCGTGAAACAGAGAAGGTCATCAAGCCACCAAGCAAAGACGACTTCTCCTTCAGTCGAAAGTCAGACGGAGCGAAGGCTGAGGGTCCGGCAAAGGAAATGGAGGTCGAACCCACTGCGGCAATCATTGCGCCTCTCGAGAACAAGCCGCCTTTGTCGCCGAAGCCCGCACGTAAGGTCCTTGGAGACAAGAGCGTCAACATGTCTCCTCGCAAAGCAGTTCCCGTGTCCGACAAGCCAGGCGCCGAGAAGCCCGAGCCGGAAAAGCCTGGTCGAAGAGATCGATCTGGCAAGCCTGCATCGTCGCGGTTTGCCAAGCCAAAAGAACCCAGCACCGACGCAGGTAACCGAAAACGCAGAGTCTCCTCGGTGCCCCAAGCTCCAGGTAAAGACGAAGTGGTCAACACAGTTGAGCTCTCACTGCCGACAGCAGCAGCCAACCCACTATCGCCTCCATCAGACGCCAACATTTTCTCTCCTGGCTCTTCCGAAACTCCTGTGCAGTCGAGCAAGGATGTCCGAGGCGACACTCCCCCACCGGGCGACCTCAGCACCATGTCCGAAGGCGGCGGCACGCGGCCCTCGCGACGCGCTCGATCCGCGGTAAACTATGCCGAGCCCAGCCTGAACGTGAAGATGCGCCGGTCTGAGAAAAAATTGGGAGATGCTGTCACAGGAGCTCGCGCACCATCACGATCAACGTTTTCCGCCGAGCGCGAGGGCGACCTCGGCGTGAGAGCGAAGTCTACACCGCGCGGGGCCGCCGGAGAGGTACATATCAAGCAGGAGCCGATGGAAGAGGGCGAGCAGGATGGAGCTTGGAAAGACCTGCCATCCCTGGTTGTCGGAACACTGGACAGCCAGAACAGTCCCCTTGGCGAGAATGGAGGTCCTGCTGTAGATGATATTAGGCGGAATCCTGCCCCTGAAATCTCTAAGCCTGGATCGGAACAGCCATCGCGCCCATCAATCGAAGAAACAGCACGAAAGATGGAGGAAATGGATCTGTACGATTTCAAAGAGTCATCGCCTACGGATTCTAGCGGAGCGAAGCAGGTTGGCGAGAAGCCTGCGAGAGAACGGGGAGCGACGAACAGACGCCACTCGTCAGTTCCTAAGAAGGCGGGGCAGGAGGGCGTCGGGGACGCTTTGGGAGGCCCGAAGGGTGTGACCAGATCGGAGCGGGCGGCTGGGAGAAGGAAGAGTATGATGCTCTAGGTTGCGCCGGGGGTGCTATTGGCTTCCAGAGGGTGGTTTCAGCTGAGCAAGACGACCTAATGATAGCTTATACCAGACTGCGGTCAATTACTGTTGTTCACCAGTTCCCGACCATTCCGTTGCGGAGTCCAACCATTTTCTTAAACTTTCGACATTAGATAGGATCTAACCACACACAGTCCGGGTCAAGATACCCCTAGAGTCTCTTGAAGACGTGCTGTAGAACCAGAGCGTAATGCATGTCGCTTATGGAAAGATACTAGGAGGTAAGGAGTGTCTCGAGAGGGTGAAGTGGTTTGCGGAGGACTTCCCCTTCAAGTATCATTCAGCCCAGTCTTGGCAGTAACGTGCATTAAATTCGGCTTAGCGCAGAGGCAGCTCCGCCTTCAGTTGTTGCTCCCGACCATTCAGCTTGTACCGGCCTTCACTGTTTTGAGCGTCTTCAACCCAAAGAACTCATACACTATAGACGACAAACATTCTTACATTCCGTCTGGTGCGGTACGGTCACGTTCTCCCTGGTCACACATTTCTCGCTCCATGAGGCCGTCCGGCCTTCTCCGACGCCGATTGCGACACCACCACGCAACCGCGTGAACTCACTCCTCACATAATCAAACAAACCCGGGCCCGGACATAGACGATCACTTTGACCATCCACACACGCTCGGGCCAAAATGTTGTGGCAACACGCCCCAGTCCTCGAGCAACCTGCTGCACGGGAATGGCATACGTTCCTTAAAAATGCCCTTCTTCAACGCATCCCAGCTGAGAAGATGGCGAAGCTTTTCGACGAGGGAGCAAAAAAGACTCACGGTGCCCCGTCAGAGCTTCCAAAGGTGCTAATGACATTTCGAGCATCAGGCCGAATGGCTGATGATCCCCTCCTCTTCGGCTACATGCGGGTCGCGCTCCAGCAGGGCCATGTGCGCACCGATGCCATGCTGCTCGCTCTTCTGGAATGCTCCCAATTTGCGAAGGGCGGTGGATTCGTTTCGAACGAGGCCTCGGAGTCGGGCTTTCCCACGTGCGAGGAGAGAACCTTCAATGTGCTGACCCAGGTGCAAATGAAGAACGACGCTGCCCGTTCCCTAGTCGAATATCACGGATTAGCTTTTGCACTCGCTCGCTGGATGAATACCATCAGCGAACATGAGATGAGCCGACGATTGGACCAAGGCGCCATGTATTCTCTCGACGCCTTTGCGTTTGGTATGTACGAGGCACTGGCGGTCCTCGTGCTCGCCGTTGTCGGATCGCCGAATTTTCGTAAAGTGGGAGAGCAGGGGTGGTGGAAGACTCGCAGACCAATGGTCGTCAATGAGATGGAGAATTTTGACACGCAGGTCCTGCAGTCGATGCAGTCACAGTGGTGCGGCCGTCTGCAGGCGATGACAAGCCTGCCGCCTTTCCTCGAGACCGATAAGGATGGCAGACCAATCTTCGCCGATGCGTACGTTTTACGCTCGATAAACGATCTCCCGATTGTCAATTCCCGAGCAGGCTTATACATCTGGCTCAATGCTTGCCTCTGCTCTCGACCTTTCACCGACGACATGGCCATTCTGACGTACCTCCAAGCTCGCTACAATGGCGGAAATCAGACGATGGTAGAGGACCTCTTGATCGCTAGCTTCGATGTACTCACCAATGTCCTACTCCGGAGCGAGTCTACACAGAGCGTCAAGGTGATCAGCTCTTTCATCTGCAACAAGCTGCCATTGCTTCTCAACTCAAGCCTCATGTCGACTGCCGGGTCCATCGAAGCATCGTGCCAGATGGCATTCATGTCCATTTCGATGGACGCGCTGCCGCCTTTCAGCCCGGGCGCGACGCAAATGCAGGACAAATTGAGGCGCACAAGGCTCGAGTTTTTAAAGGCTTGCGTCCTCCACCACCACATAGCCGAGAGTGCGATCTCGGGAATCGTTCAAGAGCCGCCGAATCCATTGCCAAAATTCACAAGATATACGAAAGATGCCCTGGTATCACAGTGCAGTAACAACGTTGGAAGACTCGAGCCGCTGATTGAAGAGCTGGACAAAACGGTTGGCAACGCGGGGGCCATCGCAGGTTGCATTATCGAGCTCATCAACAATCTTTGCAACAATCGAGACACCATGGCCTTGAAGAATGTGTGCAACATGTTGGTCAAGAAATTCTCTACGGTCGACATCGTGATGCAGTACGCACAGCCACCGAATCTGCTTCTCCCACTTTGCAACCAGCTGAATGACTGGACCCACGACCAAGACCAATCCGAGTTCACGCCGGCTTACGAAGAGTTTTCATCTGTCCTTCTATTCACTATTGCGGTCATGCATCGCTACGACCTGAACCGAACGGATGTCGGACTTCCACCAGGCGAGAATTTCGTCAGCAGACTTCTGCAGGACATCTCCGTCAGCAAATTGTCCAATGAGCTCACGTCCGACCAAGACATGCAGCTTGGAAAGTGGGTCGAAGGCCTATACGCAACGGACGAGCTTGGGGAGACGAGCGGAATCAGCGATGAGGTGATGAGGCCCTGCCCACCTCAGGCCTTCTACCTCTTGGTTCCGACCCTATTTGATCAGAGTGTACTCGCATGCAAATCTGGGGCTCTTTCGACTAAGACGTTCAAGGGTGGTCTCGAGCTGCTCGTCGAGCCGTTTCTGCTTCCCTCTCTAATTGGAGGTCTCAGCTGGCTCATCAAACATTCCTGGGAGGACCATGGAGATGCAGAGATCCTTCTCCAAATTTTCGACAAGTTGCTAAACCCGTCGAGCAGCTCGCCAGAAACCAAAGCCATGCACGTTCTCGTGTTGGAGATTGTCGCCCGACCGCTTTACAACTCTCTGCGGAATTTGCAGCACAAGAGGCCGAACATGAAGGAACTCGGCAGTCTCATGGAGACACTCCAGCCTCTTGCCAATCAACTTAGGACGACTGAAAGTAGCGGTGCCGAGATGGAAGAGTGGTCATCGACGCCCAATGGTGGCATGACTCAATGCTTGAGAAATGTCATCCGAGACCAAGTCGCGTGGGCGTCTACTGTCGAGGCCAACGTGGTCCCTCGCTACACGCACAAGCTTTACGCAGCAATTTGTGAGATCAAGGGAGTAGACGCGGTGCTAGAAGCCCTCACCCTAGAGCTGGAGGCGCAGACTCAAGCGGATCAATGGGCATTGGCGCTGGACGTCTGCACAGCCATCGTCAGCGCACCATTAGCGAGCCTACACGCTCCGACGGATATGCTCGGCACGCCGATGTCTCAGGCACCGAACCCGATGCTCAGCGTCCGAGACTTGCTGCAACTCCGAACGCGCAACGTCCAGCAGCTGCTCCAAATGCGAACAGGGCAGGCTACTTCACTCGTCCAGCTTGCACGTAGGGTCGAGGCACAGCTCGCCGTCACTCAAGTGCCGCAGATTAACATTGACGTGCCCATGCAGGGGCAGTCCACGGACCAAGTCATGGCAGCGCTCGGCCTGGCAGACGATGCACCGCCAACTTCTGGCCCGAACACCTCAATGGATGGTTTCGGCTCGACGGCAGGTGCGGACTTGCTGCAGAACACCAGCCTTGACCAGGCCATCAACCTCGACAATGCTACAGATCAGAACATGCCCGATTTGTCGGGTAATGATGGGGGTATGGCGACCGATCCCGGCGCCAACCTTCTCAATGGGCTGAATCTGGACATTTCCGCCATGCCACAAGGCGGACAGAATACCGCCGGGACGAACATGTCTTTGAATGGGGCCGACGGGCAGCAGAATCAAGAGGAGGACATTTTCGCCGGCCTGGACATGGATTTGGGAAATGATTTCGACTTCTAGGAGAGTTGGACATCCGAACGCCCGGAGACATGAGAGCCAGGTTGCGAGGACGGACCGCACTCAGTAACAGAACACATTATCTCCGCTTGATCTCGTCTCGCGCGAAGAACAGATCTATTATTCTCGCATGCGGTGTTAATGGAGCCGGCCGGGAAGAGGAGGAAAGCTGCGGTGCGTTGCCCTCGGCAGCCGGGATTCGTTCATCAATCCGTGGCGGGGTAGGGTGGCACACCCGGGCCAGGTACCTCCTCCTTATTAGCCCCTCCATCTGCGGACATCATCCATTGAACAAAATATATTGACCACAGGAATCGGAAGCTCTAGAAAGATGCCCTACAATCTCAAAGGGCGCAATGTCCTCATCACTGGAGGCTCCAAGTTCGTCAATCCCAAAGCCCGCTCGCACACGCAAGCTCCTCCTCTGACCGCACAACTCCCTTACAACCTCTTCCAACACGGTTGCTAACATCGCTGGCTAACATCGCTTGCAACTAAAGAGGTCTCGGCGCAGAAATCTGCCGCAAGTTCGCCGCCGAAGGCTGCAACCTCGCCATCAACTACGCCAACGACGCAAGCGTCGCCGACGCCTTGGCCCAGGAGCTACAGAAAGCCCACTCCATCCGCACCACCACCATCCGCGGCGACGCCGGCGTGACCTCCGACTGCGTCATGTGTGTCCAGAAGACCGTCGACGCTCTCGGCGGCATCGACATCCTCATCGCCAACGCGGGCTGGACGAAATTCACCGACTTCGCGGACCTGGATTCCATGACTGAGGCCGAGTGGGACAAGTGCTGGGCGACGCAAGTCAAAGGGCCCAAAGCGCTGTTGGGAGCCGCGCTGCCGCATTTCCGTGCGAAGGACGAGGGTGGCGTGTTTTTGGTCACTTCGTCGATTGCGGGAAAGAGTTTGGGCGGGAGTAGTATGGCGTACTCGGTCACCAAGGCGGCGCAGCTCCATCTGATGAAGTGCTGTGCCAATACGCAGGGGCGGAAGGTCAGGATTAACTGTGTGCTGCCGGGGTTGTTGTTGACGGAGTGGGGGGAGAAGTATGGGGAGGAGAGGTTGACGATGTTGAAGGAGAGGGCGGCGTTGGGAAAGGAGGTGAGCTTGATCGATTTCCTTCTCCCTGGTCTACTGGTATCGTGGAAAATGGAGCGCTGCTTGTGCGGTCATGTGGAAACTCTTTCTCGTCGATGCTGACACTCATATCCTTCCAGACCGAGCTCGGCGACTGTGCCGACATGTACGTTACGATTGCCAAAAACACGTCCATGACAGGCCAGAATGTCATCGTCGGTAAGTCCGTGTGTGTCCATCCAACGATGTTGAGGGCTTACTGACGAGACGTCGTGCGCAGACTCCGGGCTCAACGTGGCGAACATGTGAGACCTGGGCGGATTTCGCACCACGTAGTTGCCAACCACAATTCCACTTCCTTATCGTCAAACCGACGTTAGACTCTCAAGCCACGTCCTGTGTCACGATCTGTACTGTACTCGTGCCATGATCCCGCCGTGCCATCTGACCATCTCGCCTTGGAGTCAGCTGTCGGTGCTTTGATACGCTAATAGTACCACGCAGTCGAAAGGCCGACGCTCTTGCACGGTGTCTCACATTTGTATATATAGCTGACAGCCCGACGACGCTCGGCGCGGTAAAAGGCACCGTTGCGAACGGCGACGGTCGGTCGCCGACGGTTGGGCAGCGCTGTGAGCAAAGGCCACCAGCTGGCCTTCACTTCGTTCGATGAAAAGCCTCGGCCGGTAGTCGAGCGCTACACGTCACGGCGGAGATCGCCTCGCGGTCTTTTCGGGGGTGGAAGTTGACGGTTTGGTGGTGTCTGAGACCCCACCGAGCTGTGACGGCATATGGGGATCCCGCATATCTTCTTCGGCTCACGTCTTTGAGCGTGATAATACCCCCAAGTCGCCCAGCGGAATGGGACGGATAGGTACCGACGACGGCGGCGGCCCAGCACGTGTCAGAAAGAATCAAATACGAGTTCACGGGCGCTCCCACGCGTTAGCGCGGCGCACCCGCTCCGACGGGAAGGGCAAAAGGTGCCGCAGGTGGCTCTAGACCCCCAAAATAGCGCATAAACCTTCGCTCCCTCCAGTCGCCTGTCCCCCCCGGCCGCCGCGAGAGGGATTGGCTTTCTTCTCTCACCTGCTGCTGCCAAACTGCTGCCTCGACTGCTTTTTCTCTCTCCTCCTTCCCCATCCGCCGTTGCTCTTTCCAATTTCCTACGCCCGTTTCTGCTCCTTCGCGCCTTCCTGCTGCACACGCCTTTGGCACACCACACTCGCTTCTGCACTTCCAGACGCGAACACGATCGTCTCGCCATTCGCTCCTGTGCCGTCTCCTTGGCCGTATTCCTACCTGCGCCTGACGCCCCATCGAATATCGCTTGACAATCAGCACTAGCACATCCGCCTAGGCTGCATCGCCACCCACATACGCTCGATCGCAAACGAAAAAGAACTTCACGAGCCCGACACACAACACACACACACACATACTCGCATCCGCCATGATGCTCTCCTTTCTCATGGGCTTCGCCCAGATCAGTGCCGAAACCATCCCTCAAGGCGTCCACCCGAAGCGGCAAGTCTCGGGCACCGGGTCCACTCCTGAAGACGACACGCCGACTCAGACCGACTCCGACCCAACACCCACGACCGACGGCGGCGACAGCACCACCGACGACCCGACGCCGACGTCTGATGGCAACGATGACCCCACCACCACCGAAACCGAACCTAGCAACACGCCCACGCCCACGCCTACTCCCGATCCGACCACAAGCGAAGACGATGAGCCAACCACGACCGAAGGTGAGCCTACCACGACGACCGACGACGATCCCACGACCACTCCTGACAGTGCGCCTACCACAACTACAGAGGATGATGAGCCCACTACCACACCCGACGACAACACCACAGCCGAGCCAACACCAACCGACAACACCACCACCGACGACAACAACGACGACAACAATGACGACGAATCGACCACCGACGCTCCCTCCACGTCCGCCATCCCCACCAGCATCGACGTGACCACAACCAACGACGACGGCTCGACCGTCACCTCGCGCATCGCCACCACCTCGACTGTCAACAACGACGATTCCTCTCCTACCACTTCAGGCGCGGTGCAAACGCAGTCAGGCGAGTCGTCCAACCTCGTCCGCATCGGCTCCAGCACCATCGACCGCGCGACCCTCAGCAAAGAAACCACCATCACCTCCGCCCTCGTCGCCTCCTCCACACAGCGCTCAACCTTCACCTCCATCTTCACCACCGACGGCCGCGAAGTCACCAGCACCGGCACGACGGACAACGTCGTGGCATCCACCACGGGCTTCGCAACCGCCACGCTCGCACCCGGGCTCGCCGACAGCGGGGGCAGCGGGGACAACCTCGGCAACAGCACGAAGAACATCATCGGCGGCGTCGTGGGCGGCGTAGGCGGCGCACTGCTGCTGGGCGGGCTGGCGGTCGTGGCGTGGCGGCTGCGCAGCAAGAAGAAGCGCCAGCAGGCGCAGCTCGCGGATGAGGGCGGCATGTTCGTGTCGCGGGACGACAGCGTGCGGCGGGAGAAGCCGGCGTCGATGGGCGCGGGCGGTATGGCGGGCGCGAGTGAGTACCGTGGGCCCAATGGCGCGGTCAATCCCGCGAGTAACTTTTGAGCGGGTCGCGTGCGGTGAGAGGTAGAGGTCGATTTTGGGTCTGTGGGTCCTTGCTGCTGCTGCATTTTAGCGTCACGAAATGGGTGGGTTGGGTAAATAGGGGAGTCTGGTAAGGAAAGGGCACGGGGAATCGAGGGCAGGCGCCACACTCATCCTTTTGTTTTACTCGGGGCAAAAGGGCGAAGCGGGCTGGGGTCTTACTGGGGGTCTGGGTGCAAACTTGTATAGAAGAGGGAGATAATGACTTGTATAGTCTCGAGTACAACACGGCTTTGGATTTAGATAGAGGACTCTCGGTCTGTCGATCGGTTTCTTTGTATAGTGTTACCGTAGATGGCACATGACACGCGCCATATGCTTCGCCGGTCTTGCTGTCTCGCCGTTGGCGTTGTGTATGAAGGCCGCCCATCATCGTTTGCCCAAGCTGTTGCAGCTCGTTGTCTGTAGGAGACGACCAGACAACCTTTCTGGGGGCAATGCTGTCTGTGTTCTCGCAGCACTATCCTCTCCGGCTATTCGAGTCGTGCGCTGCCGCCAGCGCTCATTCCACGTGACTCCTCTTGACGGGCATCTTGCCCTTCGCGCGCTCGTTGGGCTCGTCCTCATTCGATTCGCGTTGGAGGGCATGGCTGTCTCTGCGAGCCGCTGGCGTCGCGTTCGTGGACGCCGGCGCGGGCGTATGCGCGGATTGCCCTGCCGCTCCGCCCGCGGGAGCGTGTTGCTGCTGCGCGAGTAAGGAGCGCTGGGGGTCGCGACTGCCCTACAATTCGCTCCACCGCTCGCTGTACGCCGGCCTACGGGTGCCGTTTGAGATGTTCTCTCCCGTGGGCACGCCGGCGCCGTTCGCACCACCGCCTCCACTGCCCCCGCCGCCGCCATCATTCCCGCTTCCGCCGCGCGCTGCACTTCCACTGCCACTGCTGCTGCCACTCCCGCCCCCGTCCCCCGCCACTGGCGCATTCGGCCCCACCATCCAATCCTCCATCGCCAACCAACTACTCCACGCCTTCTCCGCGGCGCCCAACTCCTCCCTCTTCGCCTCATCCAACGGCTTCATAAACGGCACGCTCTCATCGCCGCCCGCGCCGCCCAGCCCGCAGCCCTCGTCGTACTGCTTCTTGCACGTGCGCCAGCCGCCGTGCTTGGCCGCGAACAGGTAGTTGCGGCGCTCGCAGTCGAGGTGCGGCAGGATGCCGCGCTCGAAGTCGTCGCCGAAGAAGCCGTGCAGGATCGGCGGCTTGTCGAAGCCGGTGACGACGAGGCGGCGGATGTAGGGGATTAGGGAGACGAAGGCGAGAGTGTGAGGGTGTGGGTGGTCGGGGTTAGGATGGTTAGAATGTGCGTTGCGAGGGGGCGCGGGCACGGAGCCGGCGCGTGGGAAGTTGAAGGAGTAGGTGGGGTTGGTGGTGGAGGAGGTTTCGGGCGGGGTGGAGGTGGTGATGGGGTGGGTGAGGTGTTGGAAGGGGAGGCGGATGTTGACGAGGGCGCAGAGGGCTTGGGTGCCGGGTTCGTGCTGCGCGTGGTCCAGGAAGTAGCGCTGGCAGGACTGGTAGGCCGGGTGCCAGTCGAGGATGTCGAAGGAGGGGTCGCCGGTCAAGGGCGGGGCGGACGGCGGCTCGAGGTCGGGATAGTGGCCGTCCATGGGGGGCGGGGGCATGCGGCGCGAGGCAGCGGAGGAGGAGGAGGGACCGGCGGCAGGGGCGGCGGCGGAGGAGGAGGGGAAGGCAGTCGGAGGGCGGAAGTGGTGGTGGGGGGAGAGATCGGGGCGGGATGCGCTACCAGGCATGATTATAACCGATCTGGGGAGATTGAGTTTGTGGCGGCGACAGGAACGTTGCACACTTGGATATGCGGCTCGTGCTGGAATGGTGGAGTGTAATCGTCATAAGCTTCCAGCTGGTCGACAGCCACACTTGATGATACACGAGCGACGACCGGTACAGAGAAGTGGGCTGGCTGAAGTTGCTCATGCATGGAAGGAGCGCGTGGAGAAGTTCTTGGATGGGCTACATGCCAACGCTAGCCCATCCAACGCCTCTTCTCGTCTCATACGACCGCAGTGTCGCACACGCCAGGCTCGCCGGCGACAACAATTATGTGAATGAAGTCATGGCTCGTCAAGCGCTTGACGGGACGGGAGAAGACAACTCGTTTGCGTGCCAATGGAAAAGCGGCAGACGCGAGCACGCAGGATGGAGATGCTTGGGGGGCATCAGGGGAACAACAGTCCACCGTCGATGCTGGGGATGAAGTCGACGGTCGAGTCTGGTCGAGGGCTCTCGGCATCTGCCTTCACCCACGCCATCGAGTGCCCGCCATGACACGGGCCAACGCTGCCGACGGCATATGTATTTTCGCCTCAGGCTCCTATTGATGTGGGGCTAATGTTTCTCTCGGGTCGTTGAACTTGTTCATTTACCGATTCTCGGATTCCGATAGGTTTCCCGCCTGTCGACATGCTGGCATCCCAGTCTTCTTTGACGGCGGCGAACATTGGTGAATGCTCCCTCGAGACATTGAGTATTGTGCAAAGCCCCATACGTTCGATCGACATCCGATTAACAGCAGCTGTCACACTCTTGAACGAAATGTGGGCTCTCTATCGACGTCATTCTGAAGGCAAGCCCAGGTCGACAGGCAAGTTACAGTAGTCGATCCGTCTACTTCGTCGCATCCATACCATCCTCTTCAATCACTTCAACTTTCTGTCCGTCGCTCTCCATGCTCAGCAAAATGGCCGACCAAACGATCACCCTCGCCTCGCGCGTAACCCTCAACAACAACCTCACCATGCCCCGCATCCACCTGGGCGTGTACCTCATGTCCGGGACTGAAGCTTCAACAGCTGTCACCCACGCCCTCGAGGCGGGCTACCGCGCCTTCGACTCGGCCCAGATGTACCACAACGAGCGCGATGTCGGACAGTCGATCGCGGCATATCTGAAGCAGCACCCGGAGCTGAAGAGGGAAAATGTGCACTACACGAGCAAGTTGGCGAGTAACGGGGATTACGACGGAGTGCGGAGGAGTATCAAGGGGAGTGTGAAGGAGTGTGGGCTCGGGTATATCGATCTCTTCTTATTGCACTCTCCGTATGGGGGAAAGAAGGCGAGGTTGGAGAGCTGGAGGGCCGTGGAAGATGCTATTGGAGAGGGTGAGATCAGGACGGGTGGTGTTTCAAATTTTGGAGAGAAGCATGTTCGTGTCTCCATGCGTTGATGGCCGGAGTCGATTTGTTGACGTGACGTCCAGATTGACGAACTGCTCGAGAGCAAGCCCAAGATCAAGCCCGCCGTAAGCGCCCCATCCCCCACAACCATTCTCATCGCGCCCATGAGCTCCTCCAAAGCAGCAACCCCCGCTCACACTGCCTCCACAACCCACAGGTCAACCAAATCGAAGTCCACCCCTTCAACACCCGCGCCGCCCTCACCTCCCACTGCCAGCGCAACGACATCCTAGTCGAAGCCTACGCGCCCCTCGCCCGCGCCCTGCGCATGCAGCATTCGACCATCGTCGCGCTCGCGCGCAAATACGCCTGCACTCCCGGCCAGCTGCTGGTGCGCTGGAGCCTGCAGAAGGGCTTTGTGCCGCTGCCCAAGAGCGTGCGGCGCGAGCGCATCCGCGAGAACGCCGATGTGGGGGGGTTCGTGATCGACGAGGCGGACATGGCGGTGTTGGATGCGCTGGATGAGTATCTGGTTACGGGTGAGTTCGTGTTTGGTCGGAGGTTAGAGGTGAGGTGAAGGATGAAGGGCTGACTTGAGGGGATATTAGATTGGGATCCCGTCGATGCGCCGTAGGAGGTGTTTCGGGGATTCTCGAGGTTTGCACTGCCCGGTTGTCATATACATGTGGCTGTTTGGTGCGCGGCGACCGATTCACTGCGTGTAGTATGCGGTCGCAGAAGAAATCGACACCCGCCCTCCCATGTTCAGCGGCTCTATGTACATGTCGCGGTGGCGAGAGATCTTTTATCAGGCGCCTTTTTTTGGCGCAGCGAGTGACTATTCATTTCATCTTCCGGAGGAAGCGCCAAGACGGCTTCGCACTCTCGTCGCCGTGACCGCAGACCGCGAATATGCAGATAAGTGGCAAAGCAGCAGCACGTAGTTCCTGCAGGATTGCCTAGATTGTGAAACATGAATCCTCACCCGCGCGGCGTCCCCGCATAAAGCTCCAAGACCCAGCCTCACCTGCCTCCTACCTTACCTTCCCTGCTCCCTCGCCGCACTCGCCCTCAAACCACTCGTCAACTCCACTCATCAAAGCGCTCGACTCTATTCTCTGGGCACCACATCTCAATCGCATGTATCGGTATTTCGGGCGTCGGCGATCGTTTCTTCCACCATGGACGCCCACCCGCAGCAGCAGTCCCTTTTCATGACCCGCCTGCCTCGGGAGATCAGAGATGCGATCTACTTCGAAGTGCGGCCACGATGCACCCGTGCCATTCCCTTCGACATTCTGTTGACCCAGTATCACGACAGGTGTGGCGTTCTTACGGGCTGCGGCAGCACATCTTCTGTCACGCAGATCCAAGAGGCACAGACGCCAGAGGCTACGAATCGGGTGAAATGCACTACTGTCACATGCCATGTATGACGGACTGGCATGTCGAAGACGACCTTCAAGAACAGGCCGAAGAACTACGAGAGGCACAAGGACTTCTCTTGGGTAGTGATATGCACGACCGAACGCTGGCGGGCCGCCTTGAGTCCAGATGGTACAACCACTGGCGATGCGAAGAGGAAATGCAAAAGATGCATCCGTCGTACAAACATGATCGCCCTAATATCATGATGTCGTCTGGCGGGATTTGTTGGTCGAACATACGCTTTGCCGGAGGTGTCAGTCCCAAAAGTCCATACATGCCCATGCTCACGTGCTGCAAAGCCATGTATGTGCCGTCTTTGCCCTTTCAATGCTGCTCTACTAACCTGCTGAAGCTACCAGGAAAGCATCAAATCTCTCTACGAATCGACTACGTTCGTCTTCCTAGATGAGTATCTCGTGCAAAGGTGTTTCGGCTACTGTGAAGGTTCTCCCCGGCCCGACCGCTTCCCTCGAGAGCCCGGTATCAAATCGTCTGCTTTCTTCGAGTTCTCCAGGAAGCTAGAAGTAGTTCTGCCCCCGCAATTCCCTTTGGGGGTGCTTTGCTCCACTTCTATGCCAGTGTGCGGCGATGACAAGTGTCGAGAATTCTCGCACTCCGCCTACGACTTTCATTGGCTGCGGCTCGACCAGTTCCGCAGCCTCAACAGCGTACGAATATGGATCGCAGCGACCGGATGGGGGTTCTTGCCCGAGGCAATGTTCGACAATCGGGACTTGCTCGTCGCCCCGACTGATCTGGCCCAACAGACGCTGCAGGTCGATCTCTCTGGTCTCGGTCAGAAGTTTACCGTGACGATATCTACGCCTCTCGCCAGTGTCATTGGGCCTCAGGAGGGCTGGGTCGACGACGTCGCTGCTACGTGTAGTGTTCGTATCTGGAAACGAGCCACGGGTGCGAAATATTACCGGCTCGGAAGCGACGGTGCCAGCATCATTCACACATCGCCTGAGGGGTATGCACCACCTTTAACCGGAAATCGGAGGGGTTTGACTGAGATTCTCACTAATTCTTGCATTGCAGCGAGTTGCACTTACCCCGTGCCATGATACCGCAATGGGCCGCGGAGCCTGTGTATCCGTATATTGGAACGTGAGTATATCGAATCACGTTCCCCACGCCTCTAGTCGCCCTGTCTAATTTTGTCCGAAGCATTGGAAATCGTTTGCCCTCGCCCGATACACCGGGACCATCGACTGCTTGTCCTCAGGGACCACTGACTTCTCGCCCTGCCTCGTGGCGGACGGCCTTCAAGCGGTTTGTCGACAAGCTTGCTCCCAGACGTCGTTGAGAGGATTGCTTACAGCATCCACAAGTATAGATGCTTAGGATTTCCTATGTAGAATGTTCTGTTCTTGCCGTAGTCGTGCTATCTATGTGCAGAGGGATTTCGTTGGCTTTTGGTTCCGGACCAGGTGATCTAGTTTTCTGTTTGCTCCAGGAGGGTCTAGATTGCTCTGTGAGCCTGGATTTCTCAAGATTCTCTTGCCAGGTTGGGCAACAATGAGGAATGCATTGATTTCATTCATTCGATAGACCTCACTCAATTCGTTGATCAGCATAGCGTTTCAACAATTTTAAGTTGGGCCACAAGCTCTCCAACAATGTGTTCTATGTGCAAGCAAGCGGTCAAATAGGTCCAACTCAGCTCACATTACTACAGTATGCCAAATCTTAGCAGAGACCCGTGATAGTGCGAAGCTTGATATCTGCTCACGCGCCCTGCGAGTTGGGAGAGTGTCTCGATATTTTAATTCTGTCTAGAACAAGGCTATGATAGAGCATCAACCTATAGTGTTCTGAAGGGTATAAGACTTCTAACTATTCCTTGTAACTCGTGCTACTAGATCCACCGCCTTTCGTACAGAGCTAGCCTACAGGAAGAACGACCAAAGCGCTTATCGTCGAGGTCAAGTTCACAAGGCAAGTTCACAAGGTTTCCCTACAGTTCTTGACAAACGCCGCTTCGAAGCTTAGCAACTTAGTGCAACTCGATTCAACTTCATCGATTTTCTCCCTTTGTAATTCCTAACTATCTGAGCGCTTCGCGTCCTAGAGTAAGAACAGCACCGAACTTGCCTAAGTGATGCACGGTTTATTTGCTGATCGGGCCGTCCTCGTTGATCTTGTGGCCCTGGACTATTGGATCGATAGCCAACGCCAGAAGCGAGAGATTGCCGGGGTTTTCCTCGTACTTGTGTTTGTTGTTGGTCCAGCGGTAAGAATTCGGCCCGTTGCGATCGAACCAGCCGCCGAAAATGCGTAGGTGGAACATCTGTACATAGTCAGCGAAAGTCATATCTCTTGTGCTGGATTGATAACTCGCATTATGCAGCAACATCCCCTCCAGTCCTGAAAGGAAGTCCATGGGGGGTATGCTTTCGCCTCCATCTTCTTTCGGAAGGAAGATGAGAGAACGGCCGACCGCCGTCTCGATCTTTTCGTCGCTGATCAAACCATAATTGTGCTCCCTGATGGACCGACGTTCGAACCACAATGGCTGTATCGTGACGGAAGAAGCAATGTTACCACGTTGGTCGGGCCGTTCCTCTGCCCTCCAGGTCGGCTATGCTTTCACTCAGGGTAACCGCTTGGGTTTGGTCTTTTTCCGCCTCTCCGCCTCTTGCGGGGGCATTGTCGATTGTAAGACACATCGTGTAGTGACGATTCCTGCCCACGCTCCTTGCGCTCTACGCTGGCGTGCGGGCCGCTTGGTCGTTGACGGAAGTCCTACACCCTGCCAGAACATCAGGATAGCTCACGATCCTACGATCCGTTTGATGCATCGCGACGGTGGCAAGTTGTGGCACCGTTTCAGAGACTATTCTTTTCTCGAGTCGGATCAACTTGCAGTTTCGTTGGCGACGCGTCGAAATAGGATATGTGAACCAAAGTCGCGACAATTCGAGGGCGAGTCGGCGGCCTTTGAAGAAAAAGGATTTGATCCAGGACTTGAAGGAACTTGAAGGCGAGCTGGTAGCACTTTGACGAAGGATTTGTACCTTAGGTTGAAGCGACTTCAATGCGAGTTGGGGGCACCCGGCCAAAGAATCGACGTCCTAAAAGATCACCTGATGGAAACGGGACATGCTTGCAGACAATAGAACACAAGACGACGACCTTGTACCCAACAAGACGATGGCCGTCTATCGACTTGCGCTGGAAAAGAAGGATTCTAGGAATACTCCTGCATGTTTCAAAAAGCCTTGAGGATAATCGCAGTCGCCATACGTGCCCGGGTTCTGAAGAAGAGGACCCGGCCACGGCCACTGCCACTACCGGGGTCAAAGCGACAAAGGACAAGGATGGAAAGTGCGAAATCCTCATCAGCCCCCCCGTCAAAAGCAAATTGGAATCCATTGCCAAGGAGGTGACGCCCTGTTCTCCCGCGAAGCTACGCAAACGACAAGGCCCAGCCTGCGGGCTCTCGGACTTTGCTGAACGAGTGGCTTCCGATGAAGAGCTCTCAGCGACATCCAGCGAGCAACTGACTGATCAGGTGTGGGCGGAAGTCGACCAAGGCTATGAAGGGGAGCCCGGTGAGAACGGGGGTTGGGAGGGCGATGGGTCCGATCGTGGTGACGACGAAGGCTACTTCTCAGACAAGGAAGGCTTCTTTGATGGCGAAGCTGGTGAAGCGGAGGCTGTGGTCTTTGCCGTTGCGGAAGAAGCTGCTGCAATCGCCGAAGGCTTTGCTGTTGGCGAGGCTGCAGGCATTGGAGGAGCGTCGCTTACAACGGGATCGTTCCGTGCATTTCTGTGGAAGGCAGCCGAAGGTGGCGGGGATCTCGATCACACATATCAGGTCCCGAAAGAGAACATTCAAAAGGTGACGAAGACGAAGAAAAAGGCAAACGAGGCGCCCGAAACAGCGACCAGGTCAGGTAGCTCTTGTCCCGCGAGAACAACGATGGTAATATCAGCCACCAGACCAACACCAGCCACCGATCAAGACACTGACCGATCCGTTTAGCCAGCTTGCGGCTCTGATTGCGCGCCTACATCATCCATTGTGGACGCAGAGCCTACCGGAAGGATAGAGTGGGCGTGCTCTGAGGTAAGAACGATCTACTCCCATCGATTTTGCAAACGCTGATTACAAATCAGGGTGACGAAGTAGGCTGCGAATGCATACTGGAGTCAGAAGTACACGTTTACCCTTACCAAGGCGACATTCAAAAGCTGTTCTGGGACGCCATAGAATCCGGAAGTGCTTCGAACACAGACTGCGGTGGCTCCAACACCGAAGTTTCCAGCAGCCTCTTCAGCAATGTCTCCGACGCTTACTGCAAGCAACTAGACGACAACGACGACTCAACCCGCCGGTCCAGTCTCGACATCTTTGGTGACGAGATTCAGGGGAATCGTCTTCACAAACCACTGGGAGTGTCTCGCGCGAGAATTCGGAAATGAGTGAGGAGCTCGGGAGGTACATCTTCGATCTGAAGTGGAAAGGAGATGTCGAGAGCGATGGCGAGTGTAGTTCGAAGCTAAGCGATCTTTGCTCCGAGTCGTTTGAGAAGATCACTTCTGAATTTAAGCACACCCGAGAAGTACTTAAGCTGTGATCACACTGACAATGTCGACTTTTAGGCGGAGAGGAAGCCAACGGCAATGCTGTGCCTCGGAGCGCGGACGTCGACGTTGGCTGCGGGAATTTCTCTTTGAAAGTGGTGCAGCGAGCTGGGCTCGCCGGCGAGAAGGCTTCTCCAAATCCGGACGACCCAGAAAACAGCTGCGAGAACGACGAAGGCGAAACCGAGATGTCGGACGTACCTACGAGACTTTTCGCCAAAGTCACCAACGGATTCTGTCGCGACCTCAAGAACGACGACCTTCCGGCAAGCCAGGAGTGGGATATTCAGGGCAAAGGGGTACCGGTGGCCAACCGATGGGACTCAACAAAGCGGGACGTTGACGACGATCGAACTCCATTCGAAGGCTATGGGTTCCATCTGAAATGGGGAGAGGACGAGGACGGCGGTGGCCGCTGCGACTCTAAGCCAGCTGAGCTTTGCGAGGAAGCCGTCAAGGATCTGACTTCTAACAAGTGTAAGTCGCAACGGGGAGGCAAGACAGTCGTACATGTGTTACCACAAGCTGATACAACCCGCAGGTGGGAAGCGAGATGGCGAAGAGATGCTCGCCATGGACGCCTCGATCGACATTGGATGCGGCAAGTTTTCCTGAAGTATCTCTCCGTCCTTGAAGTCAGTCCTCGAGGACGATAGGCCAGACTCTGGTGGCTCTGGTCCCCAGATGTGCCACGATCACAAGCCGAAGAAGAACACTCAAAAAAAAGCAGCAGAATAGATGGTCCAAGGTTGTTTGCGATCCGAAAGACGATACGATGGAGCCGGGCGACGACCCGATAGTCTTCGCGCCTCCCAAAGGTGGGAAAGCGGGGGGGGGGTGGGTTTTTGGGTTCACCCCCAAGCATGAAGTACACTATCTTGTGGATCGAAGGTTGCGAGACCGAGAGTGGCCCTCTGTCGGTGAAAGACCCATTGAGCGATGGAAAGTCCTCCTGTCAAGAGACAATGCGCAAAAATTAATGGGACTGTACGGGAAACAAGGGCGCTGGAGGGTGGCGTGACGTCGGTTGTCTTCGTTATGAGTATATCATGCAGGAGTGAGACTGAAGCGTTGTGGCGAGGTGTGTTTCGTCCTGGTTGTCCTGGGCCGGAGGTCAGCGAAGCAGTGATGCGTAGTAACATGGAGAATGGATGGAGACGGCCAGAACGTCGGTATCGGAAATGCGGTCCTTCTCGGCGAGATTGTGGGCTATCAACAAATGCGGAGGGTGGAGTCGGCGTGGAGCGGGCGCAGCGGCAGTCGGCCACCCTCGCACGTGTTTACATAGTCACGGTGGGTAGAAAATTCATCCCGTTCCCGACGTGCTTCTCTCCAGAGTAACGTGTGGGCGCGAGAAGTCACCGACGGCATTTGAAGGCATCGATCGGGCTGTTGTTCTTGTCTGACGCGACGGCTGGACGGCCAGTGTCCCCGACGTCGGCCTATTCACGGCGCCTCAGATCCCCCCCGGCTCGCACACACACACTCGCACACAGTAGCCGACTGCACGTAAGACGACAAGGATGTCCCAAGCCGCCTTGCCGCAACCGCAAGCACCTTTCTGCGCTCGGCGACACGCAGGGCGGGCAGCTTGTTTCGCAAGAGCGTAAGCCCCATGGGGACAGCCGCCGGCCGACTCTTGACTCCACAGCTCCACCGCCCGCGTTTCCCCCACCCCCCGACTTTCCCTTCCCGCCCAGCCCGGGAGATGCACATCGAGCTCCGTACATACTGCAAAACCTCTCCGACCCCTTCCGACCGCCGTCGTGAAAGTGGACCGACATGTCGCCAAGTCCATGGCAGCAGTCAACTTGGCAGCCGCGATTGCTTCGGCTTCTGGTCATCGGCAAGTGCTGGTGCCCAGGTATATATTGCGCGACCGCCAGCATGGTGGGCCGCTCTTTGATGCTTCCCCCTGCCGGTCCTTTGCCTGTCGTTCTCACTACTTGACGACTGTGTAACCATGGCCGACCAAGAAGTCCAACCCGCTGCGGCCGCAAGGCCCAGCATCGAGAAGAACGATGCCCAGACGATCAACTCCATCGAGAAGCCACCGCCGGCAAATCAGATGGACCCGGAGCATCGCAAGAAAGTCGAGAAGAGCTTGAAACGTAAACTCGACGCTCGTTGCTCGCTCTTCGTGTTGATCTACATCCTGAATTATTTGGATCGCAACAACATCGCCGCAGCCCGTCTCGGCGGTCTGCAAGAAGATTTGAACATCAGCGACACCCAATATTCGACCTGCCTGAGCATTCGTAAGTCTGATCTCGATATGTCGTCCTGCGTCACGGTGGCTTTCGATTGCCTGGAAGGCGCCGAAAGGCAACGTGGACCACTGTTCATGCTGACACATGACAGTCTACGTCGGCTACATCCTCATGCAGGTGCCCTCGAACATGCTCATAAACAGGATCGATCGGCCCGCGGTTTACATCGCCACCGCCATGGTTCTATGGGGACTGATCTCTACCGTCTCCGGTGTCACCCAGAACTTTGCCGGAATGGTATCGGCTCGTTTCTTCATCGGGTTCGTCGAGGCAGCTTTCCTGCCTGGTGCTCTTCTCATCCTCTCGAAATGGTACACCCGCCGCGAACTCACAACCCGCAACGCCATCCTGTTCTGCGGAAACCTCATCTCCAACGCCTTCTCATCCCTGGTTGGTGCGGCCGTTCTTGGTAACATGGATGGTACTCTCGGCCATGCCGGCTGGCGCTGGCTTTACTTCATCGAGGGTGGCGCGACCATGCTGGTGGCTATCTGCGCGGGGTTTATTCTCCCGGACTTGCCACACAACACTCGTGGTTTCACGGAAGACGAGCGCCACGTTGCGGTGCTCCGCATGACCGAGGATGTCGGCGAAGCGGACGAAGACGCTGCGGGCGAATCCCCCTTCGCCGGACTATTCATGGCAGTCAAGGACCTCAAGATCTACGTCATGATGCTAACCTTTACCGCCTACGTCGTTGGCCTAAGCTTCAACGCCTTCTTTCCCACGCTCACCGGTGCGTAAAGAAGCCACATTTCAATCTCAAAAAGAATAGCAGCTAACCTAATTTCGAACAGAAACCTTGGGCTTCTCCCAGATTCCCACACTACTCATGTCGGCGCCCCCATGGGTCTTCTCCTGCATTATATCCCTCATTAACGCCTGGCACGCCGACCGCACACAGGAGAAGTTCTGGCACATCGCTGTCCCAATCTTTTTCGGACTGGTCGGTTTCGTCATCAGCATGTCGACACTCAACGTTGCAGCCCGCTATGTTGCTCTGTTCCTCCAAGCTTCCAGCTACGCAGGGTTCATTGTCTTTTACTCCTGGATCTCTTCGTCGTTCCCGCGCCCGCCCGCCAAGCGTGCCGTCGCCATCGCCCTCGTCAACGCCTTTTCTCAGCTTGGCAACATCGCCGGGTCCTACGTCTGGAACCTGGAGGCGAATGGCTTCCGCAAGAGCTACGGCATAGTCACGGCGATGTTTGGGATTACTGTTGTTGGCTGCTGGATCTTCCGTATGATCCTCGTGCGGCTCAATAAGAAAATCGAGGAGGGAGAAAGGGCTTGGGAGACGGACCCGGAAGTCGCGGCCGACACCGCGAGGCAAGAGGGTATCGAGGTGGAGGAAGGTACTGTCCTGCTCAGAGGCTTCAGGTATCTAGTGTAGATGTGCATTGGTGCACTGCCGTGCATCCACCGCGCGTTTGGTATGTAATAGTGGTCCATGTCCATGCTACGCACCCATTCCCACTGGACTCACCCCGATGTATTTATGATAATCGCGTGTCCACAAGCTCCGCGTCCCTGCTCCAAGCACGGGTGGGTGTTCATTGATCCTGGCTGCCAAAAATAAACGACTCATGAGGTTTATCTACGAATCAAAGTGACAATCTGGCGACTTGTCATGTCCGACTGGGTCACACGTCTCTTCCAACAGAGGCTAACAATTTCGTATCCCTCAATGTCGCACATGACGTCCGGACAGCGGTTCCGGTCTCAGGTTCGAGCCAATCTTCTGCGCGATCGGCCAAAACGACATCGTCGGTCTCGAACAATCCCTGCATTTGTGTGAGAAGTCGCTGTGCCAAAGATGGAGGTCTTGGTTTCCCACTGGAGGTCAAGAGAGATTCCTCCAAGAGAGCAAGACCGGCGTATCGAACAGAGTGCTCTCAGCCCGGTAAATGGCATCATGCAACTGCGAGGAAAAACATCACTCCACTTTGCCGTTGGAGAATGCTTTCTTACGACGTTACGGGGTGCTTTACGCTGCAAAAGAGCAATCCGTGAGATGGTGCACTAACGCCGCTCGAACTCCGCGAATCAGCAGCAGCCTGGTTTCGTGTCGTGCCTACTCGTATCTCCACACGAAGCACAAGGCAATGAGCACCGCTACCCCGTCAAGGCCGATGCCACGGTACCACGCGCCTCGGTAACCTGCCAGCGGATCTTGACCCGAGAGATCGACGTTCTTAACGATGGTGTGGGCGAGGCCAGAGGCGAGTGGGATACTGTAATTGACTGTGGTGTTCACGAGTGATGAGGCAATGCCCTGGTCTTGCTTGGGCGAGTTGTTACTGAGGACGATCGTGCCGCTGAAGAAGCTTTGTAACAGGGGCCAGCAGACGATTACTCGAAATCTCAAAGGCCAGACGCACGGCTCCCTGACACCCCACCTCACCAGAGGAGCGGAAAGATCTCAGCGGAACCTATGGAAGCATATTTACACACTCATACAGTAGTCTTGGCGTCAAACCCGCAAGCAAGCTACAGCAAGCGGAGGAGTACATACTGAGCATCAACGGGGGACTCGTTCCCCAATGAGTAAATGTGACGTACGGTACTATTGACGCGCGCAAGGCACCTCGCCGTACAGAACAAGCAGAGAACTCAACGAGCAGCGCGACTAGAGGGACGACGGGAGCATACAGTATTGTAGCTGTGATCAAACTGAATTGCGTCCTCAGCCCACGGTCGGGGCGGGTGGAGATAAAGTGGGTCACTATATGAGTGCTTAGACGCCCCCCCGACCCACACTCACCTTGTGCCAAAAGGACCCCGTCCTTCATTACGGAGCCTCATGAGCCTTATGAGCCTTCTGAGGACCTCACGTCTGAAGCCTCTGTCTCGGATGCCGAGTCCGAATGGGATGGGAGGAATGGCAGGTACAGCGCAGGCCGAAGAAGCCTCCTACTCGCAAGGCGAAGACACCTCTCGCTCGCAAGGAGAGAAACGATGATGCGAGCGAGAAAATAAGCGGAAGACCCAGAAAGAAGGTATGTCTTCCCGCATCGCAATTACGTGGCCAGCTGTTGACGTCCGACAGATCAAAGCCCCGAAGAGACAACGTCGAGGACTCACGCAGAGTGCTCGACGGTGATTACACAAGTATCTCCGGAGACATCACAGCCTCAGATGCTGCAACAGGGCTGGATGAAAACACCGATTGGTGGTCATGGGCTCTCGCAGCACAGAACCGGAGGGTCGGGGCGACTCCCATTCCAGGTTGAACCCGGGGGCATTCCGGATACAGAGTAGATACATCAGATGATTGCTGTGTATATCGCTTTAATGTCAACAAGAGGATTTGTTGAGGGGACAGGTACCATAGACGATCGGTAGACGGGGGTGAGGTCCTTTTAGCCCATGAAAAGGTTTCTTCCTACCGGCCATGATTGGGCCCGGCTAGCCGAGCCGCTTCGGCAGTCGGCCACGCTGACAGATCGATCGATTCCGCGTCGCCATCTTGTTTGACCAGACGCCGCGTATGGTCCGTCGAGCGGGCGATCCGAGAGCCCGGGCGTTCGGGCGGTTGCGCGGTTGCGCGCCCGCACTACTGCTGTGCCCTGGCGCTGGACACACCGCGAGCTTTCCCCCCTCTCAGCCTGTCCGACGCTATCATTCATGCCCTCCTTCCTCACCGAGACAAAGCATGTCTGTTCTTTGCCTCTTCCCCATCGCAACACTCGCTTGAGGCACTGATCGTGCCGTAGCACGCTGCCGCACGTGCTAGGTCGTGCTCCACCATGACTCCATCGCCGGGCGACGGCTCCGGCGACCCGCAGGGACAGCAGGAGTTTAAGTTCATGCTGGTTGGCGCACCGGAGCAGACCACCAAAAACCCTCAGTACCGTCGCCAGATTCGCTCTCACGTCACCTCACTCCAGCACCGCCGTTCACGGCAGACTTCCAGCTTCCAACAGACGCCGGATCCAGTGCCAGCCGAGGAGGGTGAGAAGGCTCTCAAGGGCAAGGGGGCCAAACGTCAGCCCAAGCCCGAGGTGCACCGCCAGGAATCGCGCGGAGAGCCCCAAGAGCTTCCCGCAACGGAAAGCAGCTCAGATGCCCCGAGGAGATTGCAGGACGTCAAAGGACGTACCACCTCCGCGAGGGGACAAGGGCGCGTGGCCGCGTCGGCGAGGGTGAAGATTCGACCCAAACTGAGGAAACCGGCCTCTCCAAAGCCTGTCTTTGCCCCTCGTTCACCTCAACTGGAGTTCCCCCCAAGTTTTGGAGAGCAAGCGTTCAAGACCTTTGTCATGGACGATGTGGCCAATGTCGTGGACCCAATCCTCAAGGGCCTCGGGATGACAATATTTGGAGCTTTGGTAAGCTTTTTTCGTGCTTGAGCGGCCGACTAAGAATACTGACATTTCAGTAGTCACATTACGAAAGCATAGTCATGTTCCAAGCGCAGGACTTCGAGTTTCACTACCCCCCAGAAACAAAGCAAGACATGGCTTACCACGCACTGATTCCGACCATCTTCAAGGAGCCGGCACTCCTCTCCGTCACCCTTATGATCAGCGCAGGACAGCATCTTGCGAGGAATCCAGGAGCCGTGAGTGCCTCGGACGCATACCGGATGCTACAACTGCAAGGGCTTGCGATCAAAAACATCAACGCTGCCCTCAGCGACCCTGACCGCGCGCTTTGCGACGAGATGATTTCCGCGGTGCTCTTGTTCGCGACTTTTGATGTCCTCCACGGCCTAACAGACTCCTATCATCATCACATGATGGGACTGGTCCACATGATCAACCTCCGAGGTGGATTGAAAGACCTAGGCCCGAGAGGCATTCTGGAGAAGTTTTTCGTCTGGGAAGACTGCACCATATCAAGCATCTTTGGATGCAGGGGCTACCGCCACCTGCCGCAGAATCCTTCGAGCTACCCACAAGCGAAGTCCGACAAGAGCCTCATGATGCTGCATTCGCCCAGACTACAGATGCCTGTCTGATGTTGTCCGGATGCCTCGGGCCGGAGCCCAGTACCATCCACACCACCCAGTCCTTTCTGCTCCTACGCCGACAGTGATCCCGTTCGTGGCACTGTATATCAGGCCGCTGTGAGTCTCGCGTTTCTCGTCGTGGAGGGAGGAGATCATTCCTTTCACGATTGTTCCTGTTCGAACCCCAGAAACTGAAGGGCGCTTGGGAGGGAATCGACCTCGGAATGGCAGTCCTCGCCACTACTCTAACGAGCCGCGCGATGCGTCGTCGACGAGATGTGGACCTGCTTGGGCAAGAGGAGGCCGACGACCGGACGTGCGCAATGCCAGTGACAGGCGAAAGACCCAAAAAATTGCCACATTCAAAACCATGTAGTTATGTGGAGACAGACAAATGTACAACAGCAACTCCACTGTAGACTACAGCTTGGTGCTCTTCACCACACCAGACTTTATACCAGTCAGCTCGCCACCGTACCCTCCTCGCCCCTCGCCCCCCTTGTACACCGCCCGCATACTGCCCAACTTCTTCTTCTTCTCGTCAAACTTCTTCCGCTTCTTCACACGTGGGTTGCGCACGTCCTTCTTCCGATGTGGCGTCAGGCCCTTGTTCTTCTCGATCAGGTAGTTGATCTTCCGCTTGCCATCAGCGCCCACGCTCTCCTCCTCGATCACCTGGCCGCCTTGAAGCGCGGCCTCCTTCTGCGCCGCGGCGAGCGCGGCCTTGTCGGCCTTCTTCTTCGAGGTCCGCGACGCGACCATGTCGTAGTACTCGTCATCCGCAGCGCCCTCCCGGATCTCAGCCGCCTGCCGTGCATCCTCGTCGTCGCTTTCGCCGCCGAGGTCAGCGTCGGCATCGTCGCGACGGCCGCGCTTCTCCGCTTCGGCGTTGAGGCGCGCCTGGCGATCCCGCAGACGCTCGCGATGCGGGATATCGTCGTCGCCGCCAGCGTTGCGGCCGGCCGCGCCGCGCTTGTTGGCCTTTTGCGCGATTTGCGAGGTGTAGAAGCGTAGACTCCTTTTGTGCTGGGCTTTCTCGGCGGCTTCACGTTTGCTGAGCGGTGCTTCTTCCCCGATGTCAGAATCAACGTCGGCATCGTTGGTCGGTGCTTTGTCTTTCTTGCTGGACTTCCTTCGGGCTGACGGGGCGAGGAGGTTGTCGAGACCAGCCAGATCGGATTCGGTTTTTTGGAGGCGTTCTGACTTGCGCGCATCAGCGGCGGCCTGCGCTGCGTCTGCATGTCGTTGTGCTCGGCTCTTTTGTGGACGCTTTTGCTCCTTGTGTTTTTGCGCCGGCAGCTCCACGTTGCTAGATGCTGATGGTACCAGAGCAGATTTCGGCGTCGCATCCACGGCTTCGACGTCGGGTGGGAGATCAGCGACCTGTTGCCATAACTCTCGACAATGGACCAGGCTGTCCATCACTGGGTGATCCCTCAGTTGCGATGCCGACATGGCCACAACGTCCGCCTGTCCGTCGGCAGCAGGCGACGTTAACAGCGTAAAGTACATCGTCAGCGCACCGATGTACGCCGCCACAGCTCGTAGCTTCAACGTCGCAATAGGGCGCGCGCCTGCCGTTTTCGTGTCTTTCGCGAGCTCCTCGTGCACCTCTTCAAGCCGGAGCAACTCTTTGCTTAACGGCTCAAACTCCGGATACCTAGTCTTTAACAGCTTCAATCTCTCCGCCGGCCCCATATCCGCAGCGACTCGCAGCTGTGGCAGAACCTCCGTGATTGTCTCTGCAACACCAGCGTCCGCCGCGTCCTTCTCCTCGCCGCCGTCCTGCCATTCCGTCTCGTCAAATCCGTAGTCCGCCTCGTTCATAGCTTGCAGCTGCTTTTTCTGCAGCCGCAGCGCCTCCGCCTCCTCTTCCAAAGCCTGCTCCTCCGTCTCAATCGCATCTGCGCCGTAGAGGTCGTCCTTGGACATTCCCCAACCAACGCCCTCCTCTTCGTCTTCGCGCTCACCATCACTCCCATCGCTCTCTTCTTCGTCTTGCAACTCCTTGCTAGTGGCCCCTTTGCCGCCCTTGACCAATGCCGCTCCTCCATCTCTGTCCTCATCCTCGCTTTCATCCTCATACCCCAAAACATCCTCTCCGTCGTCGCTCAAAAACTCTTCATCTTCTTTCACTTTTCGCCTCCTCTTGGCATCTGGCGCCTCTTCCAGCAAGACTTTGTCCTTCCCTAGGTGGAACTCATCATCTGAACCGGCGACATCCTCGAAGTCGCGAATGCGCTTTCGCGAAGAACCGACGTCGAGGTTAGGGCCTGAGGGCTGCTTGGGTCCGGACGATGATTTGCGCTTTTTGCCCATGATTGGTTTGTCTTTGCTTGAAGGGAAAGTTGCGACAGACGATAATCAAGGCCGAGCGAACTTGGAGCCGGGAGCTCGAGGTGAGATAAAAATTCCGGCCCGCGAGTCATGCAGACATTTAATGCCAAGACAGTGAGACTCCTGAAGCACCTCTTTAATCAATTTCGCCCGAGTCATTTCCATATTCTTGAGACACGGCCGCACGCCCGATGAAGGCAATCTCAGTCCTTGAACGATTCTCTTAACGGCTCCCTCACTGGCAGACCAGGCTGTCCCTGAGCATCCTCTCGGCCCATCACCAACGATTGTGTCGAGAGAGCGCAGCAACCGTCGAGAGTTCTCCATCAACACGCTCACACATGTATATTTTGCACGCTTCCTGTCGGCTCTATCGCATACGCTTATCGTGGGAGAAAGCCCAGCAACCCTTGCCGCATCCCCAGCGACACATTCACGCATGTATGTTATAGTCGCCCTTGATCAGTTCCATCGCCTACCACTGCATTGAGAGAGAGCGCAGCAATTCTTGAAGTCAATCCATCAAGGTTTCCATGCATCCATGCTCATCACTTCTTGCTTGGCACATTGCCTACAGTTGTGTGTGGAACACGACAACAAACTTCAACTGGGAAGATCAGCATCGTGTAAGCGGAACCACCACTCCAATACATCCAATCTCATAGATCCTACAATCAACGACCTTGTTGCGGAATATATTGTCGGTGCAAGCTAGACTGTTTCGACCGCGATGCAAGGGGCAAGGCTTGAACGTGCGACGGCACGGGGAAATCTTTCGGCTGAACCTTTCGAATTGTGAAACCATTGACGATCTGGATAATCATTGCAGAAGACACGCCTCTATTTATCGCCCCTACACAATATCTATGATTACAATGTGCTACCTCACTCGGTTCAAGAGGCAGGATGGCCCTCTTCCGCCTTCTCCATGCCACTAGCGTTCAGGAAACGGTTTCTCTCGGACCCCGTCGTTTCCTCATCGGTTTCCTCTTTCTCTAGCTTTCTCCTCGCAGGCACGCCGGCTTGTTCGTCCAACTCCAGCACTTCTTCCTCGCTCGCACTGGGCCGGCTTCCCCCCCCTTCGCCCCCTTCCTCTGGCTCAACCTTCCCCGGCTCCTTCGACGGCGTGGGCGCAAACTTGCTGCGCTCGCGAATCCTCTGCCCATACTTATAGAACAGGAACGGAATCGGAGCGAGCAAGAAACCAACTCCTCCGATCAAACTCCCGCCACCTCCTATCCCCAACGCACTAAACATGTAATCGGTGAAGAGAGGAGCAGCAGCGCCGGCTGCTGATCGTGCGACCGTGTTGGCGGCAATGGCTGACGCCGCGTACAAAGTATATGTGTCGGTCAGGTAGTTGAGGTAAGCAACGAAAATCAAAAGCTGGGGTCATTGTTAGTCTCGTGCTGTGTACTGTTGGGACGGTTTGGCCTGGAGACTAAGCTTTCAGCGCCGACCTTGAAGTTTGGACTGACAATCGATGTTGCCAGGAAGACCCCCGCAATGGTAGGAACGATCCAATGGACGTAGGTGAATTGTGAGGACCACGCGAACCAAAACATAGTGCCTGTGGACGTGTTAGAACGGGCTAGAACGGGCCGCAGGGGGGGTGGTGCGCGTACACGGAAACACGATGCCACCAACCATCGCCATCGGTAAGCGGTCTTCTGGCTTTCTTTGGCGCCCTGCTTTTTCTCTTTTGCGGTCAAGATGAGTGAAGAAAAAAACAATGGCGCCACCAATGCAAGCCCCAATGGCGGTGCCAATTAGTGGCAACTGGCCCACGCCTGCGTTCCATCCGCGTGTTTGTTGGAAGACAATTGGGTAAATGCTAAATAGCATGTAGAGCAGGCAATAGACGACCGAGATGTAAATGGCGACGAGGAAGGAAATGGGATCGAAAAGAATGATCCAGGGGCGGGTCAGTGCGATTTTGAAGATACCAGCGAGTGTGCGATCGGTGGACTCTACGGGAGCCTGCACGTTCTCGAAACCCGGAATCTTCATCTGACGTAGGCGGCGGGCCTTGTTCTGGAGAACGGCGGAGGGAAGTGTTTCGGGGATGGTGAACAGCAGAAACAGGGAGCCTGCACCGAGCCAAAGCAACTCGTAGAAGGTCCATCTAATGGAGAGGAGTCAGCGAAACGTGGTTGTATAGTTGGATCGGGAATTGGCGTACCTCCAATCTTTTTTCAGCTCGAGGAACCCCGATGTCACAGGTCCAAGTGCTGGGCCACTAGTCGTGAGTCAGTACTGCTTCTTCAACACAGATACATCAACTGGATTCGCGACTAACATGAAAGTCATCATGGAAAACACGGCCATGCTGTTCCCCCTATCTGCGGCATCCCAAATGTCCGCCAATACACCAGGCGAGTTTGAAAGTGCCGCGCTGGCAAAGGTCCCGGTCAGAAATCTTCCCACGAGCAAGCCGCCAAAATTGGGCGAGAAGGCGCAGAGGAACGAAAAGGCGAAATACAGCAAGAAAGTGCCGTAGAATATGAAGCGTCTGCCGTAAAACTCGCTCAAAGGAGCGAACAGTAACGGGCCGGCGCAATATCCAAGCAAGAAAAGAGTTATGACCAAACCGGCGGCTTCGCTGGAGACATGAAGTTGCTCGCTGATGGAGGCAAGGCAGCCGGAAGGGCTGGACGAGGCGAATGTGGCATTCACGACGAGAAAGACAGCAACGAAGGTGATGTACCAACGTCGGGGCCGGGACCAGTTCTTGGGGTCTGGGAGGCGTGGTCAACATTCAAATGCATTTGTGTACCAGTCAAATTTCTTACTTTCGATGTCATTAGGCGAGAAGTCTAGCAGTCCGTCCTCGTTGAGACATGGCTGGCCTTGATCCTCGATGCCGTTCGAGCGGTAGGGTTTCGCAGTTGGTCGCGAGAGGATGCGTTCAATTGACTGCATGGTTGAGTCCTCGGGAAAAGCTCTACCTAGCTGCTGCGATTGCCCAGAACGCTTAACGAAAGAGCGGGTCAGGATGTACTCAGCAGCAGAGATCAAAGTCGAAAGAACGAAATTCCGCACGAAACAAGCGCGAACTTCTGAGGAAAAGAAGAAAGAAAGAAGGCTAGTAGGATGACAAACCGCTCATCCACGCTGCCTGCATTCCGAGTCGTTTCGCACGCCACACGAGCGCGAAGGGAGGCAGCGCGGACGCTTGAAGAAAGCATCAGGGACGACGGCGAGGACGGGTATAACGGCACGGAAGAACGATCGATCAGATCGTAGGGAGGTGGAGGACGGAGCCATGGTCGCGTCCCGCTCCTCCGCTAAGACCGAATGCCGAACCGACGTCGAGGGCGGCACAATTCCGCGATTGGGTTTTATGCACGCCGTCTTGCCCGCTTCATGTTGTGATATACTAGAAGAGTTGCTCGAAGCGAACGACTTTACCCTTCCGTAGGTTGCCTCCTGGAGGCTGGAACCTAGCTTCTGCACGGATCCTGGATGCTGATTGCACATTTGACGAACATAGTAGCTTGCAGGATCGATGTAGGGAACAATGAGGCAAGGGCAATAGGCTTAGAGGAGGCAAACTGAGCTCCCATAAGTCGAACGCGTACCCGTAACATCTAATAGATGCATGTTCATACAGACCATCGACTGAACGCCCTCAGAACTTCTGTCTTCCCAGTGTTGGGGCCCAAGCCAGTGGATGCGTCTCCTCCGTGGCATTCTCATCCTGTCTCCAAACCTTGATAGTTTTGTCCGCCTCGCCCGTCATCAACCGCAGCCCCGTGTGATCAAATGTACTGCTCATGATCCCAGCCTCGGCATCCAGACTGCCCGGCTGTGCGATGCTGTCTTCGTACTGGAACCTGTGGCCGGTCTTCCAGTCCCAGAAGGCGACGCTGCCGTTGTCGCCGCCGGAGAAAAGCACGTTGTCTTCATTTACGGCGAGACTATTGATGATGCTGTTGTGGCCTTCAAAATTTTGCATAAAATCGCCTTTCGGACAAAGCCACTGCTTGATCTGACCTGGTGAGGCGGATGCGAAGGTAAATTCAGTCGGGTGGGTGGCAAGGCTGCGTACGCCCTTTTTGTGATGCGTGAGAACGCCCATGGTTTTGCCCGCTGCGAGATCGTACATGCGGACTGTGCTGTCGAGGGAGGACGAGATGACTTGCGGGTCGGTGGCTTGAGTTTGAATCGAGGAGACCGTTTGCTTGTGGCCAGAGAGGACGTGCACGTTGCTGCGAGTGCGCATGTCCCAGACGCGGACCACACCGTCGCGACCACCTGTGCAGAGAACATCCAGCGTTGGATGCAGCGACAGCGTGTAGACGCCCGACAGATGCCCATGGTAGTGTCGGATAACCTTGTTGGTTTCCAGATCCCAGCATTTGACCATCTTGTCCTCACCGCAGGAGAACAGGTAAGGGTGCCTCGGTGAGACCGCCAGTCCTCTCACAGTTGAAATGTGTCCCGTGAGCGTAAGCTTCAGCGTCCCTGATGCGAGATCCCAAATCTTGATCGTACGGTCGCCAGCCCCAGACGCGAACCACTGATTCCCCGGCTCCATCGCGAGCGCGCGCACCCAACCCAAATGCCCCGAGATCACCCTCATCAGCTTCCATGGAGGATGCCATTGCGGCTTCTGCTGCCGAACCGTATCTCTCCGCACCAAGCTCGTCGCCGGCGTATCTCTCTGCGGCGTGGGTCCATTTGCGTTTGGTGGCGCCTTCGCTCCAGCCGTCCCCTGGACCCTTGTGAGCGCAGTCGACGTCTCGCTGCTCGGCCCTCCCTGCTGCCTCTCACTCATCCCCTCAATCATCTTCGCCATCTGCGGATCGCTCGCGTGCTGCTCCTCCGTCTTGGGCTTCTTCCTCCTCGCCGCCAACCCCGCTTGCGCATTCGCCTGCTTCTGCGCCAACGCCGCCGGCAGCTCCTTCACGTCCGCATACTCGCTTCGTATCCGCGACGCGACGCCCGCTTTCTGTGCTCGCTCGTGGGGTGATGGCTCTGGGGGAGCGACCAGAGGCTGTGGAGGTGTTTCTAGCGCGGAGGGCTGTCCGAAATCGGCAGCAAAGATCTCGCGAGTTCGTTTTGCTGAGCGGTGCACCGCTTGGCTTGCGCGTTTGCTGGTCGCATCTGAAGGTGGTGGGACGGCGGGCTCGCTCGTGGGCTGGACGACCTCAGCCATTTTCGCAGTCAAAATCGCTGTACCGTACCAAATCTCCAAATTTCACTTTTCAGAAGGCGGTACTGTTTCGTTGTTTGATTGCGCAAGTGCAGGAGAAATGCACGTTGTAGCTAGTGTCGCTATGCAGTCTTCACTTCCATATCTCGAATCTTGAAAGCTCGGACCAGCTTTGCGGCGAAACGACGCCAAGGCGCTCCCCCGACAGATTCTCTCTCCCATCGCCCCTTCGCCCCCTCGGCCGCCCACCACCCAATGCCAAAACATGCGATTGTCATAAGCAAGCCGATTCTCTCGACTCGTCGTCGCTTTCCACGTGCCCTCCCCTCGACTTCGAACACACCATGCATCCTCTTCACCCTCGTTCCCGCACGACAGGCACGCTGTTCACCACCACGCTCGCCATCTCGTTCCTCGTGGTGAGCATTCCGCATCTACTTCCGTGCCCCGTGGACCGCAGACAATTTGCCGACACCATCACCACGCCTGACGGCAAGATCAAGCGCCGCAGGAGGAGACAAGAGGAGCAAGCGGACGAGGCGCAACTGGTACAGGAGGGCAACGGATCCACAACTTCTGGCGACAGACCGAAGCGGGAATGCCCTGTTCCCAAACCCGGTGGGCTGATGGGGCAAATGATGGGATTTGAACCGAGGGAGAAAGAGGCGCCACTCACGGTCGTGGTGGAGAGTATGAGAGAGAGGGAAAGCAAGGCCGAAAGGGGACGAGAGGGTCAAGACGCAGAGGCTTGAATCCAACGGGCATGATTGGGTGCTACGTATCGGGCATGGGGAAACGTTGGGGATGTGTGGACAACGACTTCGTGAGCGGAGCATCTCGGGCCGCTTCTCTGGAACCTCAGACTCGCGCAATGGACACGCATGTGCCATCCAAGCACGATCAAGGCCTTCTTGCGTCCGTGTCCGAGCATCCTCCAACTCATCAGGCACAAAGAGACTCAACCGACAGTCATTCCACCCATCAGGTCCTCCAGCTTCGCCCCCCGGACCAGTCTTTTGATCTCCTCCAACTTCCTCATCAGTTGCTGGAATCCCAGATTCGGATCATCCGAGCCCGAGCCAATGTCTTCTGGAAACCATCTTTTCACGTCATCCTCCCAATCAGCGCTCATGCCGACGTCCAGTCGCTCGTTCCTAGTGAACATCTGGTCCCAGTCGTTGTGGAAAACCTCGAGGCTCCAACGCGGCTCATGCACAGTCGGCTCAGCAGACGCTTGAATCGAGGTGAACGTGCCTGCCGGGAAGGATCGATCTTGGAAGCAAGAGAGCTCGAGAACGTATCCCGACATGTCGTAGCGGTAGCTGGTGCGCTGCTGGAAGGATTTAAGCTGCACGCCCTGCGGCTTGAAGATGACGAATGAGCGTTCTGGGTTCTGGCTCTGTCCGTAGGCAGCGCGCGGGTCAATGCTCAGACTGTCAGAAAACGACCTCAAAGTGGAGGCAAGTCGGGACTTGTCTACGGCCTGTGCAGCATCGACGACACACTGCCAGGAAAAGCCGGTGACCAAGTCGGTGAGATGAACATCAAGGAGCGATGAAGGAACACCCGTGTCCCGCTCGAGGCGCGTCCACTTCTCTGAGATCTGCGTGAAGCTGGGAATCGTTGACACACGCGGGTCACTATCGGCCTGTTCCTCATCCTGTTGCCAAGATTTGACGAGGCGAAGGTCTCCCATCGCGTCGGCGAATGTGAAGGTGGCCGAGTAGACAGGCTTAACATCGGACAAATCCTCGATGGTCGCGGCTTCGGGCACGAGGAAGTCTTGGGACTCTTGAAGTGCAAGCAAAACTTGTCGCTCTAGATCCTTGTCGCCGAGCCTACAAACTGGGTTTAGCGGTGTGGAGGGAGAGAATGAATCTGACATGACTTACTCTTTGGTGAGCGCTCCATCGAACTGCGAAGCCTGTATCATGGTCTCATAGTCGCTCAATTCATACATTCCGTCCCTGGTCTGCTTGTACCTCGTCGCTAGGAACCTACCCAGCCGAAACCGCATCTGAATGTTGCCGCGGAAATAGTGCAGCCTGGCAAGCAGCTGTGCAATGTTTTTCCTCAGTGACGTCTCGGTGGCTGCGTTTTGCTGCTCCAGCTCTCCATGGCCATCAACCCCGCCTTGTGCTCTTGGGCAATGTTTCACCTTGGGCTCGGGCGCATCTGCAGAGGTCATACGGGGACTTTCGTAGGGCTCCAGGTACACATGGGTGGGGACGATATTGGCTTCCGGTTGCGGCCAATGGAGAAGGAATTTTCGAACGGGGTTGCACTGCCTTGCAGCGATTTGGAAGCAAGTCTTCCTCAACCTCAGTAGACCTTGCTGGACTGGCTTGCTTTCGCCCAAGACCTGGAAAGCAGACCGCTCGTTCGAAAATACCACGTAGCATTTCAGCTCCATTCGAATCGGATCCAGAGCCTCGTGGCTTGCGCCCAGTATTTCTTCTGGGCGGTGTTCCATTATTGGCCACTGAAACGAGCCGATTGCTCCGAAAGTGAAGTTGCTAGGCGGGTGTTGGCGGTAGCTTGCGCGTTTTACTTCCCTGTGCCACTTGCTCTCAGCCTTCTTCTTCTGCTGATCCGTGAGCGACATCACCTTCGGAAATCTGTGTCGGTGTCCCCCTGGCTTCGAGGGTTTATTCTCATTGATCCAGGCGATCAGGTCTTCTTTCGTGGCCGCCACATCCAGCCCTTCACCCCAGATGCCGAAACTGACGGACCCATTCATGCCTCTGCTGTGCTCCGAGAAGATGAATGTGCCGCGCTGGCGCGCAATCAATTCATGCGTCTTGTTCTCCGCATCCGCGAGAATCATGTCCTCGGGGATGCGCACGCTGTCTTTCGGTTGGGCGTGGCTTCTCCATTCCAACTGGGCGGTGTTGTCGGCCTCAGCAACCAAGTTTGGTGGCGGTCTGCGACGACCAGGGGGTTTAGTCCTGCCCTCAGCAGGCTTTGGTTTTCCTTGAGGTCGGCCACCGGGCTTTTTTAGCAAGGGCTGTCTGCCACCTCTGGTCGGAGTTCTAGTGGGTCTTCCAACATTTTGCCATTCGCGAGTTGTAGCTACATGTGGCGTTTCGTTCTCGTGGTAATGCAAATCCCACTCACGGGCGTTGGCTCGCTCGTAGTCTTCCATGAAGTCTGTTGCGATTCGCTCGGTGCTTGTTGGGTTGGATTGACAGGTCAGTCAAGGTCGGGCAATTTTTGGCGCGTAATCTTGGGACTTGGAGCCCGGTGACGATGGACTGGATCAACAGCAAAGGTTGTGCCAGCCTGATTCCTTGCTTCACCCAGAGTTGCTTGGATCAATCAATCTCCTACGGTGAAGTTTGCTCACTGTACCGACGTTACAGGCCTCGACGTTCGACAGACCAGCGAGAGACCGACTTGTGACTGACAAAACTTGCCAGTCTCATAGCCTGCGAGCTTCAAAGATGTCGAATCGAGAGAATGTGCGGAGTCGGCAATGTAGGCAGCCCCGCGAAGCAAGTCGCGGGCAACAATTCAGGTTGCCACCTACCCCTTTCGGTAGTTTGATTAAGCTTATGTAAGACGCGACGCGACGCGACTCGCGTTTCCTCAAGGATTTGGGCTCGCTAAGTACTTACCTTGAAGTCCGACGCATCTCAGCATCTGTACAACAACTACAACCCTAACATGCCGCCACGAAAGAAGAGATCGAATGTCGAACAAGCTCGCCACTATCTGGCGGGTGGTGGGGTCCTGCGTGAAGACAGCGATGATGAACTCGGACTGGACGACTTCCCCTGGGAATGGATATACGGGAAGGCCGGTGACGGAAAGGATATTGTCGGCGCGCGAATGGGGGGATTCGAAGTTCATCTAGGGGATGCAGTATTGCTGAAGGCGCCGGTCAGCAACGAAGCATGGGTTGCGATTCTGGACAAGTTTCAAGAGGGGGAGGTCGAAGATGACGATGGAGAGGTTGAAGTGCAAAAGACGGCGAACATGATGTGGTTTGCGTCAGAGAAAGAGATCAGGGGCAGAAACAAGCGCACGGACTTTCTGTGGAATGAATTGTACGTGACAGCGGACTTCGACGAGAATCCGCTTTCTACGATGAACGGAAAGGCCAAGGTTCTGTCGCCCCAGGAGTTCGACAAGCGATACCCCACAGGAAAGGTTCCCAGGAACTCGAAAGACTGTGGCAAAGTCTTTGTGTGCAGACGAGGAGTTAACAGCAAGACGGCGACATACACCGATGAATTCAAGTGGGAGGATGTGTACAAGGGCCAGGGGGATATCGAAGCTCTGGAGGGGTTTGTGCAGCGCCAGACCGTGAGAACTAGGAAACGGAGAGCATTGAAAAGCATTAGAGAGCATGATCTGGAGGACTTCGTGGAGGACGACGGAGGGGATGACCCTCAAACGCCGCGGAAGAGAAGGAAGATGACCTCTGCGACACCAACACCATCCAAGACGAACAAGACGACTCCGCACAAGTTTACGACTCCATCTGGACGCAAGATCACCACAAAGAAACCGCTAGAGTTCACGCCGCTGGGTACTCGGATGCTCTCGCCGGCCAACATGCAGTCTTCCCCGTACCAGCTTGCGCGATCAACACTACACGTGTCGGCTGTCCCACACGCACTTCCCTGTCGAGAGTCTGAGTTTGACACTGTACAATCACATCTCGAGGCCTCCATTACCGCAGGGACGGGAGCATGTCTTTACATTTCCGGGACGCCAGGAACGGGCAAGACGGCAACGGTCCGCGAGGTTGTGGCTTCTCTACAAGGTGCAGTCATCGAGGAACAGCTAGACGATTTCATCTTTGTTGAAATCAATGGCATGAAGGTAACGGACCCGCATCAATCATACTCGCTGCTGTGGGAGGCTCTGAAGGGAGACCGTGTGAGCTCGGCGCATGCACTTGAACTGTTGGAGCGCGAGTTCAGCACACCCAGTCCGCGGAGAGTTCCATGCGTCGTTTTAATGGATGAGCTCGACCAGCTCGTGACGCGCAACCAGGGAGTCATGTACAACTTTTTCAACTGGCCGCAGCTGCGACACTCGCGCCTGATTGTACTAGCTGTCGCCAACACAATGGATCTTCCGGAGCGTACGCTGTCGAACAAGATCAGCTCAAGACTGGGCCTGACGCGGATCACGTTCCCTGGATACACGCACACACAACTCATGGCCATCATCCAGTCGCGGTTGGAAGGGTTGGGACAAGTCGTCGTGGAACCTGACGCGGTGCAATTCGCGAGCCGTAAAGTCGCAGCAGTTTCAGGAGACGCTCGCCGAGCGCTGGATATCTGCAGACGAGCCGTCGAAATTGCAGAGCATGACAGTCTCAGTGCAGACCCGGGGAAAGAGAATCAACCACCAGGCATCCAGGCGCCGGACACGCCGAGCAAAACACCTGCTCGACAAAGGGACGGCCTGTCCAGCCTGGCTCAAAAGAAAGGCATCGTCACAATCGCCACCATCAAGCGCGCCATCAACGAAGCGACTTCAACACCCCTAGCCGCACACCTTCGCACTCTCCCTCTAAGCAGCAAACTCTTCCTTGCGGCTCTCCTAGCTTGCCTTCGCCGCACTGGCATCACCGAATCAACCCTCGCAGACGTCGTCGACCAGTCCCGAAAAATGGCCATCATGTCACAAAACCCGCCCATCGAAGAGTACCTTCTCACACCCGACGCCCCTCCCACCCAAAACAAAGATGAAGACGGCGTCGTCCGCTCTAAACGGGGCCGCCCACCGACCAAGAAAGACAAGGACAACGCCGCGCGCGCGCGCGGGCTCGGCTGGGCGGCGCAGGAGCTCGCAGCAGCCGGCGTGATCGGCCTGGAGAGCAGACATGGCGACCGCGTGGGTAGAATCCGCTTGGGCGTGAGCGAGGAGGATGTGCGCGGTGCGCTGCGCGAGGACGAGGAGAGCCGCGGGCTGGGCTTCGCCGCATAGATAGAGCGGTATCCTCACGATGCAACGAGAGTCTTTCAACTGCTTTCCCATGTCCACCCTACGTTCTCGAGCCGCCGTACCGCGATGGGCTGCCACTCTGCCACGGGCTTGTACGTTGGCACGAGCCAGATTTCCGCCCGTTTCGCGCTCTCACATCCCGGATTGACGCTCTTCGCCTTTCGGATTGCGGCTACCACTTCCTCCAGCTTGCTCTCAGCGACGCTGGACTCCACCTCCGAACTATCCAGCCCAAGTCAGCAAGCCAATCCTGAGATCCCCACCGGACGCCAGCACCACAGAAAAAAGCGAAGAACTCACTACATCAAACTAACATGCGGTCGATACTCCATCCGCACCCACTCCTCCACCCCCTCCCCAGCGTCCGACCCCGCCCCCCGACACCGGCCCGCCAACCGCCCCAATCCCTCCCCCTTCCCGCCGCACTCCAGCGCCAACTTCCGAAACCTCGCCTCCCCCACCGCCGGCGCGCCGACATCCACACGCACTGCGCTATCGTCGGAGCCCTCCCCGATTCCCAGCTGCAGTGTGTTGAGCCACTGCTGTGGGTTCGCGAGCGTGGACGTGGGCACAGTGTCGGCTGTGAGGGTGACGTGAGGTGCGAAGTCTGGGAGGGGGGAGGGGGTGGTAGAGGCGAAGATGGTGGGGAGGTGGGTGGAGATGAGGGATTGGAGGGTGGAGGTCAGGGGGGATGGGGGCGGGACGAGCCAGAGGGAGGAGGTGCCTGGGGCGCTGCGGTCGGCCATTGTGGTTTGTGTTGTGCGGGGCGGATGGCGGTTGTTTGAGGTGTTGTGGGTGTAGATGGAGTGGGGTTTGAAGAAGGGAGAGAGACGAGATTAAGGCGAAGTGAGGTGTGATTGTTGCCCAGGCACGGTTACCTCGCGTGGATCTGAAGGGACCACAAGCCAGGGCACAGCTCGATCGACCCCACGTGGGGAGCTGGATCGACAGGGGAACAGGGAAGTCGACATCAGCTAGAATCGGTGTTAAGGCACATATTGTGTCCATGGGTGCCGTAATACCTACATGGACCAAGGCCCAGGCAGAATCACAGCAAGCTGACGCAAATCTCATTTTGTAGCGTAATCGATCCGTTCAATTCTCATCGGACTCTACATGAGCTCGTCCGCTCATCCGCTCCGCGTCGGCAGGGTATCCCAACAGCAGCAACAAAAACACCACCCACCACGCAATCGAGCTATGCATATTACCGCCTTCCCTCGGACGGCCTTCCCCGTTTATCATAAATCCAGCGATCGATCCCATTTGTACAAGCCCCCTTCACCCAAAACGCTAGCCGCCGAGAAAGATTCGGCAGCTAACCTGTGAAAAGCGCCATACCCAATTTCGTAACACCCCGTGCCATCCTATCCCATCCCATCCAGTCCATATTCGATCATATCGGAAAGAGCGTTGCGAAGCTCAGTGGAGCCGGTGTCGTCTTGATTCCAATCGAGCGGTCGTGGCCATTTTTCGTTTCCGTTTTCGTTTTGCGTGTCGTCAAAAAAAAGTCCCTTCGTCTACACTTCCCCGCTGCCCACCCGAGCGAGAAGCGCAAGCGAAGAAATGGGCGAGCAATTCGTCCGCTCAACGCCTCGACTGCGAGCGCCCATACGAGCGCCGCGTATCGTACGTTCTGCGGTCATCCGAACTGGCGGAACCTGTGGCAAACAAAGTCAGCAAGCCGAAAACTTCGAACACCGACCTCTCTCGAGTCAAAACTTACTAGCACTAGTATAGTAATCACTCGAGTAAGAGTAATCACTGTACTTCTCGTCATTCTTGCGGTCATCCCGCCTTCTCTTCAGGCCCAGAATAGCCCACAGCCCGGCCAACCCGGCCCCAACACCCAGCAGCCCCTTGCTCTTGGAGTGCCCGTCGTCGCGACGCGACGACGCGCGCTTCGGCCCCTTCTGCGCGCCATACCAGGTCCTGCCCGCGCCGCCCGCGCCCGACCGGCTGCCGTGGCGGTGGTGCGAATGGCGCTCGTACTCGTCGATTTCGGTGCGGCGTCTGCGGCGTTTGCCGCCGCCGAAGCAGGCCATGATGCCGTCGAAGATGCCCTTGACGCAGCAGTAGAAGCAGAGGAGGCCGAGCAGGGCGAGGCCGGCGAGCACGCCGATGACGATGCCTGCGATGGCGCCGCCCGAGAGGCCGCCTCCGCCGTTTTCCGCCGAGGACTCGGTCATGGTGACATTGGCGCCGGTGGCGACAGGGGGGGCGAAGGGGACGGTTTCCGAGGGGGACGCAGTTTCGGTTTCGGTCGTGAGCGCAGAGCTGGTGCCCAGGATCGGTGGCCCAGCGGCCGTGGGCGTCATGTACTCGCCGTCGGCGCTGGAGTCACCGCCGGCGGCATCGGCGCATTGGTCGTCGCGCGCGCAGAATTGGTCGCCGGCGCAGCAGATGGTGCCGCAGGAGACTTCGCCGAGGGCATGGTTGCAGTTGGGGTTTCCGGTCGGGGTGGCAGCGACGGCGCCGCCGCCATAGTAGCTGCCGGTGGTGGTGTATGTTTTCAGATCCGTCTTGGTGTAGGTGCTGGTGTAGAGCGAGTAGCCGCCGCCGCCGCCGGCGGTGGAGCTGCACTGAGCGCGGTTGCTGTTGTCGGTGTAGCAGGCGCTGCCGACGCTGCAGCAGAGGTCGCCGGCCCAGCCGCAGGTCTCGCCGGAGCAGTCCCAGCGTGCGAAGAGGTGGTCGAAGGTGAAGCCGGCCTGGCTGGAAGCGGGGGGGTGGGGGCTGGCGGATGTGGGGGCGGGGGCGGACGTGAAGAGGAGCGTCGCCAGGAGTTGGAGGAGCGGGGCGGGGGCGTGGTGGAGGCGCATGTTGGGCGGTGGTGAGCGGATGTCGACGAGGAATACGGGCCTTCAATGGCCGAGCAGGTGGCGGAGAAGAGCGGCGGAGGGGGGTGGTCGGTGAGGGCGGGCGTTGGCGATAAAGTCGTCGACCCCGCTTGGACCGTCTCGAACTTGGGTCGCACTCACTTGGGTCAGAACGAGCGCCGCACAAAAGCGAGTGGGTGGGAGAGGGTGGGGATAGGAAGAGTGAGTGAGGTGAGGGGGAGAGTGAAGGAAGAGAGGAAAATGGATTGGCTTCTCTCTCGAAGGTGGACTTTGGGTGTGAATTGGGCGGCTGGTCGAGGTGAGGGAGAGCTTCCAGCCCCGCGCTTTCCCGTCCGCCGATCCGCCAGCCACTCACTCGCCAAGCACACTGCACAAGTCAGCCTCAGCGATAATGCGTCGGAAGGGCAAATGGAGAGTGTGTTTCGGTCGGGTCGTGATAGCTGATCGCTTTCGCACAGAGAGAGAGAGAATGGTAATTGTAGTATGCAAGACGCGTGACTGGGTGTTTGCTCAACCAGCGTGTCTCGCCGCAGCAGACAGACGAGAGGCGCCCAACAACGCCAAGACCGTCGTCACGGGCGACAATCGATTGTTTGAGGTGAGGCGTCCGGCTACTGTATGTATATTGCAGGGATACGCCAGACGTGCAATATGCAGATCATTTCACGATTATCCGTCCAAACCTTTCGGATCCACTTCTGCGATTCCTTCGTTTTCTCCTCCGCCGGCGAGTCGAATTACGTAAGACGTCCCGAAGATGTCGGCGGCGACGCCAGCGCTCACCGGACCGGCACAGCAGTCCCCAGGAAACCGAACGCCAGCGAAACCATTCCGAGAGCATTGGCTAACGCATCCGCGATTCCATTGAGAGTGGGACGAGCGAAGTCGTTGGCGATTTCGTTGATGCCGAGGCTGGAGCTCAGGGTCTCGGTGGTGAGGCGTGTCTGCAGCGACTTCATTTTGGTTTGTAGACCGACACCCACTCGGATGGCCCAGTACGCGGCTCCTTTCCCCTCCGCGCTGCGTGGCGATCAGCGTCGCGGTCCACTCAATGGACATAGAGCCCTATTCACACCATTTTCGGGCAATCCAAGTCATTGCCAAAGTCACACGTCCCATCTAGGTTACCACAGCCATCGCCTGCAAGGTCACCGGCATCGTCGCCCATGGCAAACTTGGCCAACTTTGAGACCCAATTCTTTCCGGGCGGGTCGATGGAATCTTCAAGATACACATCGAGAGAGGAGCCGACGCCACGGTCGTTCCAGACGTGCAAGGCAGTTGCTCCGTCAATGAATGAGCTGGTCTCGCACATTCCGTCCGAGTTCGTGTAGTTGACTGGCACATCATCCTGTCGCGCCAGGAGGACCGGGAGATCGTCTTCGGGGTAGAGCACCGGGGATGCTGTCGCAATGGTGGCGAGACCCACCAAGGCGACGGACTCCATGCAAGGCATGTTGGCTGTGATGGCCACCCAGGGAGCAAGTCGATTGAGTTGAAAGTATGGTGGGAATAAAAATGTGTGTGAGGACCAGAGGTAACATGAAGTTAATGGAACACTTATACCTTTTCCGTGCCAAGGATGAGGCCAGCAATCTGTTATTGGTGGAACAAGGGATGAAGAGCAGGGATGGAAAAGCAATTCGAATCCAGTGTCAAAGAAATGTTCTATGACGTGGGCAGCACGGCGCATTGAAACCACAAGATGGAGGCTTTCGATCGCCATGTTGAAGGCATCCTATCGGACTTTTCACAATTGGAAGCCCGAGAGGAACAAACTGCAGCGACGGAACGGAGCAATTCACCAAGCCCGTGCAGAGGTATGAGCAAAGAGCAAAATGTGCGGGCCTAGGAGGTATGTGGGCCATATAGCTCTTAGACATGGAGCGGAAGGAGCACAGGGTCCGAGTGCGAGACCTGAGGAGTAGATTACGGCCGTGGAGGGTAGATGCTAAATCCGTGAGCTCCCAACCCGTCAGCCTTCAGACCTCAGCACAGCAGCTCATCTTTTGCGAACAGACGGAGCGTTGTGAGGGAGAGGGTTGATGATCAGATTTAGGAGTCAGGCTTTGGTTGAGGAAAGCCTTCTGGCCGAGTGGCCTGAGTTGCTGTACTTGTCCGCACCAAACATAGGGTTTCGTGCTGCGATATGCGGGTTCACGGTAGGGGAGGCGACGGACTTTGGCATCTCTCGGCCATGAACGTGGTAGGCAACAAGGGAAAGCACCCACGTTCTGGGTAGTATGACGTCGTCCGTGAAGACGATGCAGATACATCGGCATGCTAGCATTGCCTCTTGATCGTTGGCGAAGTGAAGTCGTCCGCGCGCGGACTTGTGTTAATAGATCCTCTCTCTGGCGCCTCCAGTGTTGGTCGTGTGCCTGCGCAGGCTGTTGGCCGTACTCCAGGGGACCAAGCCACATCCTCGCGTAGAGAAGGAGACCCAGGTGAGGTAAAATTATCCACGGAAGATGTCCATCGCATGTAGATCCTCTGGCAAGTTCCGCGACAGTTGTGTTCGTTCACGATGCATTGCCTCGTCGAGCTCGTGCATTGCCTCGTGCGACAGCGGCCAAGGCAAATCACGCGGGACATTGCCAGTATGTATCCGTGATTTCGAAGACTTCTTCATCAATGCACTCCGTTCAGCGAGAGCGATGGAGGGGTCTTCGAAAGCACGGATAGTGTTATAGGGAACGAGACTGCCGCCTCGCATCCATGGATCGTGGGACTCGCCATCCGGGTACAGTTAAGGCCATTCCAAGCGCAGCCGTCAACGCAATGACTCTTGACGGTGCACGTTTCGAATGTTCCTTCAAAGTGCGGCCGTGACGGCAGCATGCAGGGGGTTCCCTTGTGACATTTATCGTTGAGAGCTTCCTTGATAGGGATGCCGGCGCGTCTTCATCAGGCAGATGAAGTCACGTCATTCATAGACCGGAGCTTACCGCGACGAAGGAAGGCACCTCAGTCTTCGCTCGGTGTTGGTACGGAAGACAAACCCCCGATGGCGACACGGCAGCTCCTATCGATGGTAATACTCCGCGGCACACACTCGTTTGCTTGATAATCTGCCGAATATAAATATACATTACAACTATGCAATTCAGTGCTCCTGGTGTAGCATCAGACGCAAACCCATCCTGTACACATCATCTTTCCTCTCCCCATGCGGCCACAGGGTATCACATCGCCCACACCATATCCCAACCAGCGAGTAGCACAGGACCCCAAGGCCGCTGAGAGAGCCTCGACCCAACACCTCCCACCTCTCAAAGAATCAATCTCCTCGCGCCCACTTCAAAAGCTCACCCCCCTCCAATATCCCTTAATCTCCGTCAATACATCGCCCATAATCCCCGGACTCGCCATCAACCCATGCCCCTCATTTTCCAACACTCTGACCTCACACCCACCTTCCACTCCACCGACCCTGCCGTTACCGTTTGTAGTCCCAATCCCACCACCCTCCCCTGCCTCATCCCACCAACCCCCACCCGCCAACGCCCTCCGATTCATCTCCTCTCCCAGCCACCGCACATTTCCGACCGGCACTCGTCGATCCTCGCCCCCATGCGTAATCACCACACCCCTTCCTCTCATTGCATCCACATACCGAAACCCGATCTCGCGGTTCCGCTCCAAACACACCAGCAAATCCGTCGCCGGGTTCGAATCCCTTGTCGCGCGTTCCCACGTGCGCTGTGTGAGCCGCGACGCAAAAAGTTGCTGGCGCAGGGCGTCGGCGTGGTGGGCGGCGGAAAGAGCGGCGGAAGCGTAAGAGAAGGTCTCGTCGGTCGGGTAGGCAGTGGCGGAAGTGGTGAACTGGGGTGGGGTGGGAGGGGAAGCTGAGCCGGGCGGGAGCGACGGCATGTGCTGATCCATGAGCATAAGGGATTCGCGGCGAGGATGTTCGGGGATGGGCGGGTCGGTGGAGGAGAGCGGGGTGGGGCCCGGGCAGCGACCAGGGTTTGAAGGGCGGCGCGGGTTTGTGTTCGCGGGGGACGGAGTGGAGGTTTTGCGTTTCGGAGCAGGTTTGAGAGACGCGGAAGTGGCGGTCATGAAGGAGGAGTTGGCGGCCTTGAGGAGGGGGGTGGGGAGGACCCGGAGAAAGCGCTGGCTGCGCGGGAGGGCGCCGGCGGGTGGTGCGGAGGCGGCGGGGTGCGAGATGGCTTCGAGTTGGCTCGGGGGGATCCACGGCGCCAGGAGGTGCACTTTGCCGACGATGTGTTGGGGAAGGATCAGCGTGGTGGCCAGCGCATAGATGGCGCCGGCGGAGTGGGCAAGAATGCTGAACTTGGTGATTCCAAGGTCCTGGCAAATGGTGAGCACATCGTCCGGCCACCCCAGCGGGCCGCTTCGATCGCTGGGCGGGTAGGGCTCGCTGTTGCCCACGCCCGGGCGGTCGACGGTGATCAGGCGAAGATGCAACTCTGTGGCGAGCTCATCGTAGAAGGCCGTCACGAACCTTGTCAACCCCATACCCACACACACAATTACCGCCGCGCCGTTCGGGTCGCCCACTTCGGAGTAGCTGATGACACGCCCCGTCAGCGGATGCTTGATGGTGCGACTCAACCGGTCGTCGTCCAGATACTCGTCCACGGCAATGTCCATGCTGTCGCGCTCGGTCCCGAGCGTCGGCTCGCTGTCTGACGCGCGCGAGTTCTTCGCATCGCTCATAGACTTGCGACGACTCCTTCGCTTGTCGTTGTCGATCGGAATATCCGGATGCGCCGTCCAGCGATCCTGTTTCCGTCGAAGGCTCTTCGACCCTCCACGACCACTCGAGGGTGACTCTATGCGTGGCGAGTCAAGTTCGCGCAGTGGCGAAGAGGCACCGGCGACCGCGTCGCGGTGATCGCGCTTCTCGCGCTTCTCGCGCTTCTCCTGAGGATTTTGATTTTCCGATCTTTGCAGCGCGTCAACCGCTTGGATGTACGAGTAGTCCAGCGACAGCGAAGGTGTAGGCGAGGAGCTCAGCTTACTGATCGCACCACTTCGACCCCCTCTCGCGGGCTCGGGTAAAACGTGCCCGGTGTACGCTTCGTCAGGCGACCTTCCTTCGGCACGGCTTTTCTTGCTGGATTGAACTGTCGCGGGCGAACCGTTGGCGTCTGCAATTCCGAGAATTTTGTGCGCCTTGACCGGCGGCTCCGTTGCAGCGCGGTTCAGGGATTTGCGGGCGGCGGGCGTTCGCTTGCCTACCTCGCTTCGGTGAGGCGAGGTGGAAGGCACGTCTGGCGTTAGCGACCAATCGCCCGGACTTCTAGGGCTTTTGGGGCTGGTGGGCGAATGCAGGTCGGTTGAGAATGGATTATTGGCCTCCAACATTCGTGACTTGCGCTTCTCTTGAAGCTCACGAATGCGTCGCACGGTGCCGTCGTCTTCGCCCAGATCTTGCCAACTGGATTCGTTCATGGGTTGTTCAGGCTGCTTTCCAGCCTTCTTGCTCGATTTCTGGCGCTTCTCTTTCTTCTCTTTCTTCTCCTTCTTTTTACTGTTCGTTGCGAGGTTCTCTGACTGGCGGAGAGAAGATATCCTCGTAGGTATGGAGTCCGCGATTTGCTTCGCTGGTGAAGGTTGGCGCGAGGAGCGCTGATCTGAAGCCTGTGAAAGCGTGGGTGAAAGCGCTTCGAGACTCTGCTGGCGCTGCGCCATTTTCCTTCCGAAGACTGGAGACTCAAAAATCGGCTCTTCTGCCAATGGCTCCTCGTCGTTGCTGTCGGATTCTGCAATGAACAGTCTCCCCTTCGCCTTGCCCGGCGACGGGGTAGATGACTTCGTAGTAATGCCCTCCGTCCTCGACACGCTCCTCGGCTCCGCCGCATCATCCGACGGCTGCGCAGTCTTCATCCTCGTCCGTGAATTCCGCAATGTATCCCTCGAGCTGATGCGCCGCAGGCTCAACCGACTCTTCCGGGACTTGGTTGTCCCGAGCGAGTCCGTGCTGCCCGCATTCTGCTTCACCCAGCTCTCGGCGCTCAACTTGTTCTTCCCAGCCCAGTCTTTCTCTTTGCCCACGCCCGAGAACGAGCTGCGCGCCGATTGTACCGACGAGACCGACCGCGCGCGACTCTGGCTGCCCCCGGTGAAGCTCGGCGCGCGCAATGCCGTGTACTGCGACATGCCCGAAGGCCGCCGCGACGTCCTGATAGTCGGCGGCTCCGCGGCGTCGCTCCCTTCGTCGTCCTCCACAACGCTCAGCCCGCCTGTGCCGTACTCCATACCGAACCCTGATGAGCGCGACAGGGCTGGGGAGCTGGTGCGGGCGCCGTCCATTGAGCGTGGTCGCAGCGAGCGCTGGCTCGATGTCTCGGTGGGGGCTTTGTCGACGGCGGAGGCGGTTGGCGGGGTCAGGGAGTCGAGGGATTCGAGGATGGAGTCGATCACGATGGGTTTCGCGGGTTTGGATTTGACGTAGTTGGAGGAGCGGCGCTTGGCGCGAGGGGTGGATGGTTGTTGGCGGTGGTCGTGGCGGCGCTCGGGAGGCGGCTGCGAGCGCGTTCGCTGCTGTTGTTGCTGTTGGTGGTGGTTGGCGTGCTGCCATTCGCGCGCATGCTCGGCGAGCGGCGGCAAAGTGGCGGCCATGGTTCGCGGGAAGTCTGTTTTGGCAGTTGTGGCGGGTATAGATTAGATGCGCATGTCCCGAGATGAAGAGCGGTGGCGCGGCCAGCGAGAGTCGGTACAAGAAGAGTAGTAGTCCAGTACAGTCGTCTGCGGCGTAACACCGTGTGCCAACTCCTGCGGAACCTCATGCGCGAGGAGGGTGCAGCGCCATCTCCTTGCCAGCCACTAGCTGCATCGACACAACGTCTGCTGTATGGTGTGTGTCACTCGGGTAGAAATGTTGACGAAGCGAATAATGTGAAGGCAAGGAGGAGAGCGCATTAACGAGGAGAGACAGCAATCAAACCAGTTGACGCAGTCCCGCTGGCCTGGGATGTGCTTTGCGTGGGCCTTGCAGTCAAGCACGCATTAGCCCGCATTAATCGCCCGTGGTTCCCCTTTGCAGCATTTCCAGAAGGGCGAAGGCTGGGATCGACGGCATGCATTGTTCGCGGGAATTTCGGTGCTTGGCCGCGCTCTGCCATTGGGCCTGTTTCGATGTCCTGAATCAAATCTTGAAGACATGGAAAACAAGTAACTGAGGAGAGAATCGGGTGTTGCGAGGAGAATTGATACATTGTCGTCGCCCACTAAGCAGGTGCTGTACAAAAGTCCTTCTTGCACAATGGCGGTGGCTGCGGGGCACGTTTGATGAGACCCCCTTGACCCCCCGACCACATCCACGATGCTCGGAGTGCGGCATACACCACCAAGATGTTTGAAGTGCTGGAGACAAACTTGATCTACACAACTCCGAGTCGTGACGATTATGTACAATCCAATATGTCTCGCTTCAACATGGCTCCGTTCACCTGGTCGCCGCATGACGTTTCGTGAGCGCATGCCTTCGCGGCGACGACACGCGAATCAGGGGGCGACCTTTCCAAAACGTAGAATCTCCTTATTAGATCAAAGCATTCCTGTGGACGCGTCTGAGCCGAAGAATATCAAAATACCAGCCTGGCTGAGGACCTATGCAGGTAGACTTGCTTCGCAAATTGAACCTGGGAGATTTGTGAGCCATGCTGTGCTAGCTTGACCGCATATCCCCTTGAACAGCAATCCTCCGCATGGCAGCTCTCGCGTCACAGCTACGAGAAACAGTGCGCTTTATGATGAAGATCCACAGTCTGTTCACGACGTCTCGAAGACGTACAGATGACATGGCGCGCGAGTTGGCTCGCGATTCCGCAAGGCTCGGGCTCCCGTACATGGAATAATGTCCAGACATCGTGACCGCAGCGGCCACTGGTCACTTGATGCACATTCTCATGCTCTCATTTAACCTCTCAATCGTCGCATCGAAATCGTCATAAGCCATTTTTCGAAACGGCGCATCCTGGGCTTTTCTACACTCGGCATCAGCACGCGATCTTGAGCCCCTTTACCGTGCAAGAAAGCAACATACATGGGTCTCTGGGAATGCAATCGTTGGCGCATCCACCACACGTGCACAAGATTCTTGATGATCTTGTGCTCAAGTCCTGTCGACTCTATCGCGCCCTGAGCGAATTCGATCGTCCGTGAAATGCGTTGAGCGTCGAAGGCTGAGAGGGGCGAAGATCGAAAGGCCGAGCGCAAGTGGTCGCGGGTCACGAAGCGAGCGGGTTTGGAGTATTGGGTGGCCCGGAGAAGGGTCTTCGAGAGATGGCGGTAGGCTAGAACCACTTCGGCGTGGGAAGCGGGCATGATCTATCTCCGAGGCCTGGTGGTGAGCCTTCGCGCAAGTTGGACGGAAGAGTGATGTTTCTTCGTCAGGTATACCTAGGTGGTACCTTAGGGTACAGTTGAAAGTACCTACTGGCGAGGAAAGGTGAAGCTGCCTTACAAGGCAGACATCAGGAGGGCACAGGCATGACGGGAAGCTCGGGACTTGCCGAACCTTACGCTTAGCGCATGCGCGAAACTTCCGCACTTAAACCGCGTCGGCATTACAATGTATTGACATCCTTCGATTGCGTACACCACTTCTTAGGCTTGTTGAGCGCGTCGCTAGCTCGCTATGTATCAGTGATCAGTACAGAACGCCCCCCTTCGTGTCATCCGCGCAGGAATCGCCGAGACCTTCGTCCATCGACGATATGGACTACCACACGAGGCAAGCCCCCGACGCCAACGCACCGCTTCCGGGCGTGGATCCCGAAGGCGTTGGAGACGGCGAGGTCGAAGAGAGCTCCGTGGTCGAAGCTGATGCTGGCACGAACCATAAGGGACGAAAGCAACGAAGGCAGAGGGGCCGAACTCGGCATGTCAGGCGCGCCAAGGGGGGAGGGAAGACATGCAAGTAACATGTAGTGAATGTTCTTGTGGAATCACCGGACGCAAGATTTTTGATGCGTTTATCTTGTGCTGCCTGCAAAAGAGCAGCCGCCGTTCCCATCTCACCTCGCGATGTGAAACTTTCGAACACCCCAGCGCCAACGCTAAAACCTAAGACAGCAAGAACGTCTTCTAAACATGCTCGTCATGCCTCTATCGCATCATAACGAGCCCTCAGGTACCAACACCAATCCCACGAACCTACCCTCCCACCCGTCAATCCCGTCTTCGGCCCCAGGCACCTCGCCCTTCACTGTGCCCATCAGTTCCTCAATTCGCACTCCCACGGGATCCAGCCAGGCTGCCACGCTACTCGTCTGGTCCTCGATCTGCTCGCGCACGGACCGGCCGTTTACATGCACAGGGATGCTGTAGTCGCGGACCGCGACGAGCGTGTTTATGGCAGGATCGACACGTGTTTTGGGCGGCAGAGCGCGCATGCGAAGGAGGGTAGTCAGGAGGGTGGCAAAGTGGGGACCTTGCGGATAATAGTGGGAAGGAGGGTGGGAGAGTGGCCACCAGTCAGGCTGCGGAGCCATGGGGAAGCCTGAGGACGTTGGGCATGCGGCCTGCTCGTCAGAATCCGGCGGGTCGGAGTTCAGAGGGGACGTTGATTGAAGCTCTTGCTCGCCGGAGAATCGAGTATTCGCCGGTGGACCAACTGGTGACGCTGATGAATCTCGGCCAGTCCAGTCGAATGTTCGAAAGAGTCCCGTCATCCGCTCGACGCAGCCGAGAAGGATGACGGATGAGAGGAACGTGGCGAACCGAGAGACTTGCTGGCGCTGGAGGAGGCGTCGTTCTAGCTCATTGACAATGTTCTTGCTCAGTTTGCTACAACGCGTCTCCGTAGCTGCCAACAGTTGAGCCTCAATCAGGCGATAGCTCGCTGACGTCTGCGAGATGATCTTTGGCAAGTTTTCGTGTTCTTCGTCGGCCCAGTCAACCTTTTCGGGGATCTCACGGGGCACCCGTCCCGAGTCATGGCGCAGCTGTAGTATACGGCAACTGGACGACGTCAGGAATTTGTTCAAGACCCAGAGCTCCACAGTATTTTTCAGCAGCGAATCTTGAAGGTTGTAACAGGAGCGTGTTGGCAGTGCATGAGTCGTTTGGACGTCGCTGGCTTTCAACGCTTGTTCAGCTTGTTCAGCTTGTATTAGCTTTTGCGCTTGCTCTAGGGTAGCCTTGATGAGAGATCGCGTCTCTTCTTCGACGAAGGCGCTTGTAACGCGCGAAGCATACTCCTCGACCTTGCTAGAAAGGCTGTCGCCGCTCTCGCCCAGCAGCCAAACGCTGTCGCTTCTCGTGCTTGTGTCGTCAGTACGCTCTGTTTGACCCAGTGACGGCGCGTATACTTTGCCAACAAAGCTCATGCTCAAGTCTGAGAACCGCGTAAGCCTTGCGTCAATCCGGCCATGCAGAGCATGTTGTTTCAACCCCTGCACGGCGGCGGGCACTTCAATTTTAGCCTTGCCGTGGTGCAAGCCCGCCGCCCACAGCGAAAGCTCATCGGCCAGCTTGGTGCGCAGACAGGTGCCTTTCCATAAGCGCGCACTCTCGACGTTTCGACAGGTATTGCACGGAGTCTCGCCTGAGCATGGCTTTTTGAGCATGCGGCAGCGGATACACGCGCCCCGCTTGCGTATTTCAGACACTTCTTGCCGCCTGTCGTCGTTGAAACGTCCTCGGGTCTTGCCTTTTGAGTTCTTCCGCAACATGCCAAAGCCTGAGTTGGGCTCGTTCGAAGGCATCGAAAGATTGCCAAAGGTGCGCTGCGAGCCGTTCATGGCGATCGGACTCCAGTTCATGGTGTTCACTTCGTAGTCTAATTGGCTTGCGTTGTGCAATCTTGGATCTACAAAAGAATTGAAGTGGCGCTGGTGCACTTGGACCTGCTCCAACTGAGAATTGGCAGCCGAAGCAGTTTGCGCGAGTGAAACCGACTGCCCGTTCGTCTTGCCAGGACGCTCCTGTAATTTCTCGTGTGTACCACCATTTTGAATGGATTCCGTTGCAGGAAGCAATATATTCGTGTTGTGCTGCTGCAGTTGGGCTACGAAGTCTTGCTCGGCAATGACTTCCGCCAGTGTCTTATTACCATGCTCTTGTGTCCCCAGGCCGTCCCGAGGCGAATAGTCGAGTTGACGTCTGGAAACTTCTGCCAATGTGTGGAGGCGGGACTGGTTCGGATTCGATGTCTGTGACAACTGACTGCCCGAGCGTGACTGTTTCCGTCGCTTTTCAGGGTTCAATTGCAACTGTTGGAAGACCGTCTGGCGGTCGTCCGGGGTCACATTGGGGCATTTTCGAAGCAAGTGGTTCGTCAAGCTATCAACCCTGCCTTTGGGAAACTAAAACGGCCGGTCAGACCACGTCGATGGGAACAAGCGTTGTCTGCAGCTAAGGCGTCATTCCTTACCACCTCTCCGCATCGCTTGCAAGTGTGCTGGTAGCGGTTGCTGTTGTCGTCGATCTTGGGGCCTCTCTCAAACGCATCAGCGATGAGGGGATTTTGCTTCCGCCCCATGACCGTGGAGCCTCACCCTCCCTCGCGCGGCCTGGGTCCTCAGCGGTGACACCAGCTGTTCCCACATATGGCAGCCGAACTGTAAGCGCGAAGAGTGGAAGCTGGCGGCAGCCGTGGTCTTCGAAATTGATGTCACAAGACCGATGTCAGTGGGCAGAACCATCGGCTTGTCGTTCCAGGTTGGCGGTGAAGTTCGAGGTGCCCGGATCTTGCCGAGATAAGAGCACGGATCCTAGTAGCATCAGCAACGGGGAATTCTTCCAGCTGCGTTTGCCTCCCTCTCAACCTCCAAACGCGCGAAGGTTGATGCTTCAGTGAGAAGCATCACTCTAGGTAATTACGACAACGATGACTTCGCTGAAACGCTCGCACGCGTCAACCACGCCGACGACGACCCTCAGCAGCAAAACGTATCTGCGCACCCTGAAGTCGGGCAAGGTGCAAAAGATCGTCCGCGAGCTTTACTTGCGTCAGGACATACCATGCTCCTCCCGGCTCTGCTCGTCATGCCTGAACATTGCACCAGCTGGTTTCGGCAAGAAGGCTGATCCGTTCGTGCTCTCTGCGACCCCGGCGGGTACAAAGCAATTCCCCCAGGGCCACTACTTGGTCCCTGACACCAACGCCTTCCTCTCGGCAATGGACTTGTTCGAGAGCGAGGGTGCGATGCAAGATGTCGTGGTGCTACAGACAGTGCTCGAGGAAGTCAAGAATCGATCATTGCCGCTTTACCATCGCTTGATCAATTTGACGAAGAACGCGGGCAAGCGATTCTACGTCTTCTTCAACGACTTCCGGCTGGAGACCCACGTCCAGAGAGACGCTGGCGAGAGCATCAACGATCGAAATGACCACGCCGTGCGCAAAGCATGTAGCTGGTACGCTCAACATCTTCAGCAGGAAGTGACTTCGAGGAAGAGTGCGAGATGTCCTGCTGTGGTGATGCTTTCCGACGATCGCGACAACCTGAAACAAGCAAAAAACGACGGAACTCCCGCATTTACCTTGGAGGACTACGTTTCCGGCCTGCCGGAAGCGGACAGGCTCCTGGACATGGTCGCCGCCAACCGCGAAACTCGGGTGGCAAAAGAAACAAAGGCACAGACGCTCTATCCCGAGTATCTCTCCATGTCGGCCATGCTTACTGGCATCCGAGCTGGCACTCTTCATCAAGGCAACTTCAACGTATCGCCGTACAACTACCTGGAGGGCTCAGTGAATGTACCTGCATTTGACCGTTCGCTCATCGTCCAGGGTCGTGAGAACAGCAATAGAGCGGTGTCGGGTGATGCTGTGGTTGTTGAAGTACTGCCAAAATCAGAATGGAAAGCGCCTTCAAGCAAGGTCATCGAGGAGGGGGAGGTGAACAAGAATGAAAACGCCGACAACGGTGACGACGAGCGAGAGGCTGTCATTTCTGAGCAGGAGCGCCGTGTGCTCCAAGACGAGGTCAAAAAGACGCACGGGAAAAGCCCCGAAGGAGCACCACAGCCCACGGCTAGAGTTGTTGGTGTTGTCAAGCGCAATTGGCGTCAGTACGTCGGCCATATCGACTCTGACTCCGTTCGTCGTGGGGCAAAAGAGAGTCGAATGCAGCAGACCGTCTTTCTCATTCCAATGGACAAGCGCGTCCCAAAGATCCGCGTGCGCACCCGACAAGCTGCTGACCTTGTGGGAAAGCGTGTGCTTGTCACTATTGACAGCTGGGACCGCGAATCTCGTTACCCTGTTGGCCACTTTATCCGTAGTCTGGGAGAGCTGGAAACAAAAGGAGCCGAGACAGAGGCTCTATTGCTAGAGTGGGATGTGCAATACAGGCCATTCCCTAAAACTGTGCTCGATTGTTTGCCTTCGCAGGGGCATGACTGGAAAGTGCCCGCGAGCACCGACGACCCAGGCTGGAAGGGAAGGACGGATTTGAGAGATTTGATCGTCTGCTCGATTGATCCTCCGGGTTGTGTTGACATCGACGATGCACTGCACGCAAGAAAACTGCCCAACGGTAATTTTGAGGTCGGTGTGCACATTGCGGACGTCTCGCACTTCGTCAGGCCGAACAACGCAATGGACAAGGAGGCGGCTCTGCGAGGTACTACCGTCTACCTCGTGGACAAGCGCATCGACATGCTTCCCATGCTGTTGGGGACAGATTTGTGCTCACTGAAACCTTACGTCGAGCGCTATGCTTTTAGCACGATATGGGAGCTCGACCAGAACGCCGACACGGTCAAGGTGTCATTCACAAAGAGTGTGATCCGTAGTCGGGAGGCGTTTAGCTACGAGGCCGCGCAGCTACGCATCGACGACAAGAGCCAGAAGGACGAGCTGACCGAGGGGATGCGTCACCTCATGATGCTGTCGAAAAAGCTACGCTCCAAACGCATGGCAGCCGGTGCCCTCAACCTCGCAAGCCCCGAAGTGCGCGTGGAGACAGAGAGCGAAACCTCCGACCCCGCCGACGTCAAAACCAAAGCTCTCCTCGACACGAACCAGCTCGTCGAAGAGTTCATGCTGCTCGCCAACATCAGCGTCGCCAGCCGCATCTACACCGCCTTTCCCCAGACCGCCCTCCTCCGCCGCCACGCGGCCCCGCCCAAAAACAACTTCGAAGAACTCAGCAATCAACTCAAAGTCAAAAAAGGTCTCGAACTCCGCACCGACAGCAGCAAAGCCCTCGCCGACAGCCTCGACACCTGCACCGACCCCGCGAATCCCTTCTTCAATACCCTGGTCCGCATCCTCGCCACGCGATGCATGATGAGCGCCGAGTACTTCCCCGCCGGCACGCAGACCTATCCCGAATTCCGCCACTACGGCCTCGCGTCGGAAATATACACGCACTTCACGTCCCCAATCCGGCGGTATGCGGACCTGGAAGCGCACCGCCAGCTCGCGGCCGCCATCGACTATGAGCCGCTCGACCCCAGCCTGCAGAGCAAGCAGAAGCTCGAGGGCGTGTGCAAGAATATCAACGTGCGGCACCGGAATGCGCAGATGGCGGGGCGCGCGAGCGTGGAGTATTATGTTGGGCAGGCGCTGAAAGGCCGCGTGATTGACGAGGATGGGTTCGTGATGAAGATTTTCAGTAATGGGTTCGTGGTGTTTGTGCCGCGGTTTGGGATTGAGGGGCTGATCAGGCTGCGGGATGTCGGGGGCGAAGGGGAGAAGGAACCGCAAGGCGTGTTTGATGCGGAGGAGTATCGGTTGGAGATTGACATGGAGAAGGCGAAGAGGGTGGTGGAGCTGTTCCAGAAGGTCAAAGTGAGGATCTCGGACGAAGCGGAGGAGAGCACGGGAAAGAGGAAGGTTAAGGTGGGGTTGTTGTAGAACATCTTCCAGCGAGAGGTTTTGAGATTGCTACAGACAACTCGTTTCCAAAAGGTTTCCTTAGCTTCACATCGATTTCCCGTTCAAGCCGATTGAATTGGAAATTCCCGAATTGCTGCTAGGGATGCTGTCCAAGTCTCAACCCCACCTTTCCAACCATCGTCCACATTGAATCGAGAAAATACAGCATCCGCCTGGATTTGGAGCAGCGACCACGCATGATGAGCATTGCTTTTTTTTGAAAAAAAAAAGAGCAAAACGCAAAATCCCATTGAAGGGACGAGACAGGCGGTCATTGAGAAGCGAAAACAGCAATGAGCCCAACGTGGGACTCGAACCCACAACCTCCAGATTTCTGGCCGTGCGATAGAAGTCTGGCGCGCTACCATTGCGCCAGCCGGGCCAAGGCTAGGATGTGGAACTGTCGTGCAATATATCCTCACCAAATTGAGACTCGGTCAGAGAGCAAATTCTGGAGCCATTGAGGCAGCTTTGCCGATCGTACGGGCCGAGCCAGCAAAAAGGGCTAGGTTCTCTATCCGAGCTGAGTCAGTGTCGTGTAAGGCAACTTAGCCGGGCCATTCACGGTCTTAGCATTCTTTATCTGCCACCTTGCACACCTACACGGGAGGTTCTGTTTTTAAAAGGCTAAAGTAGAGGGAACAGGTAACGGGAAGATGAGGATAGTAGTGGATTTGATTGAAACATAGCTAGCGGGCGATCGTACGTTGCAATTCTACGGGAGACCACGAGCGCTACTCGTCGGGCAGCGTCTTAATTATCTCGCGATTTCGCAAGAGTACACATGTCGGACATAAAAGCCGTAAAGGCAGTAGTAGTATATAGAAGAGAAGTCTCGGCTTGTTATGACCCGATCGCTATATAGGAGACGATTGTTTTACGCGGATAACAAACTACTTAAGACGAAGTATTATCGCATTAGTGACTCTAATGCCTCCATTTCAGACTTTGTTTGCCCGCGAGAAGGAACGTTTTCGCGAACAATGCTCTGTGTCTTGGAAGAAGTGGAGTTGACGCGGTTTAGCATTGACTTGCAAAATATTCGCCTAAGATTTCCTGCCTGCGACACGGACCCGCCGAATGTGGCAGCCAGACAATGCGAGCGACGACGCAGGTTTCGACCGAGCTCAGTCGCGACATGGGCAAGAGGAATGCAAAGGGCTGCCGACAATATGGCAGTAGGCAGCGTTCTCCGCCGACCATACCGACCGACGAGCTCGCGAAGCCAACAGAGCTGCCAAAGGCAAAATGGCAGCTAATGATCCAGCTACCCGAGTTCGCCTTTCCGACCCCCTCGCCGCATTTGTGCCCCTTACTGAAAACGCTCAGAGAGCGCTTTAGCTGCGAGCAAACCGATCACTCCTCGTAGATCCGAGACGCTGCCGGAGTCTGGAAGAGACTGTAGAGAGCGCGACCAAGCATGTCATTAAGCTCGATCTCGCCTTATTGCTCGGCCGTCATTGCCCAACTTTCGGTTCATCGATATCAGCCACTGTACGCTTGTCCCGGACCACGACTGTCGCCTCGTCCGCGAACTTTAGATTGGAGATAGTTCGAAGGAGGGCATTTACTTGCGCAGTGCTCTCGGTTACTAGATTAAGCTGCGGAGGCGGACTTAGAAACTTCCGGCTAGGTGCCGCATTATGTTTAGAGTGGCCGCTGGATATGAGCTTCAAGTGCTAGTGCTAGATCTCAAACCTTCCTCAGCAATGCTCGGCTAGAACGCTTCCTCACTATCGCGTATCAAATCTTTGGTCACTTGGAGAAGAATGTGGGGTCAACAGAAGTCGTCGGAAGAGAGAACGGACGGAGCCGCTCCAAGGTTGATCTTCGGCTCCGTGTTAGTGTTTCCTCTTCCGCCGCTCACTCATCCTCCCCCTCGGTCCTGCTCGAGTGACTGTGTCGCCTTCCAACGGTGTGCCTAACGGGCTCGTGGAGGAACCTGTGGCGTCTACGCTGTCTTCTCCAGGTGTGCTCGACAACGGCGGGCGCGGAAAAATTGTCGCTTTGAGCTGGCCTGTGGTGAAGGTCGGCAACACCCCCTTCGTTTTGCCGGAAATCCAACACGGCCCTGTACACGTCTTGCAACTACGACGACTCGGCATCTTCCCATCGTTTCTCATCCGCCTTTTCATGCGGCTGTCACAAGGCCTGTGGTATCTCCAATCTTCTCCCAGGCTCCGGACCGCCTAAATTCCGAGTCCGCTTCTGGCCCAGCCGGGTCCTCCAACGCTGACGACGTCAACATGAAAAAGGAGGTTGCAGTAGACATGAGGACGAGCGAGGCCGGCTGCGCGCGACACGCTGGCTACATAGTAAATGATAGCAGTTGTATCGCAAAGAGAGGCGTCTCCGGATCTGAGGGTAGGTTGATCATGCCATCGCATTTGAGGTAGCGATGGTGCGACGCGTTCAAAAAACAGTCAAGCGGGGCACCGCCCCGTACAAAATTCATGAACAACAGTTCTGCATAGCGAGAGCTGGTGATTGATGGGCGTTAGTCAAAATCTCCCCTGTTGCGAGGAGATGAGCCGGCACTCGATCTGGTGGTACTAGGCCCTCGGCCCCTGGCTTTTGCCATGCGTCCCTGCAAGGCAGGAAGAAGAAAAAGCCCCGTCTCGCAGACGCTCCAATCTTGTTCAGGCTCATCGCAAGCAGTTCGTTTTTTGGCAGCTCCAGCTGCTGCGAGTTGCTGTTCCTGTCTGGGTGGAATCACGTCGGAGGCATCGTCCAAGAGAACCCTACGCCGAGAAAACACGGCGAACGACTGACCCGACCAGCCACAACGACATTCGAAGCAGAGCACTCTGCTGGACCATTAAGGCTTCGACGCTTCTGTAGAGACGCCGAAGGACCCCCAATTCCACTGTATGAGAAGCACTGGACAGAAGCGCTTCTTTCGCGAGGTAGTGTCGTAGCGTGCGCGACGGTGGGTTTCTGCTTGCGACTTCTCTCGTCTCGTCGTTCGTTTAGTTAATACAGCATAGAGGGCACGGCCTTCTGCTAGTGCTATCTAGGAATCATCCGCCGGGCGACTTTAGCTTTTGCAGGTACACGTCGTCCGCTTTAGAAGAGGAGAGACCTAGTTCACCTAGCATTTCGCACCGCAGTTCCTTCACACGCTCCCACGCGAGGTGGTAGCAGTGCTAATCTGCTACACTGCGGTGTACATTAAGTGCTCGTACCAGGGTCCTAACGTGCTAGCTGCGGAGTTCTAACGTCTGGATAGCGTCCGTTATCCTCGGCTTGTAGCATAGGATATCGAAGGCTTTAGCACTTCGTCGTGAAAGGAGTACCCAATGCTAATCGTTGTGCCGTCTCTAGAGCTGCTCCCTACCGACGCTCAGCGCAAGATCTTTTAATCGGATCTCAGTGTAAGCAAGAGGTACTAGCATGCCGACACATCTGTAGTACCTATATTGTTATCGAGCAGACTTCAAGCGGGACCCTAAGGGAGATTTAGTTTATTCCTTTTGTGATTTTTGCTCCCAGCCGCTAGCCACACGGACTTTACGAAAATTTTGCTCGTCGTCACAGGCTGCCAGAGACAAGCTCGTCGAGAAGATTGCGTATCTGCTCTACAGGACCGGCTATAAAGTCGCAGCCTCGGATTAGCGGCTTAACAGCTGCTGCTTTGGACTTGTAGGTGGGGCTTGGAAGGGCATCTTGCTTCTAGGTAACATTTCTACGGAAATGATGCGCTCTGTTTATGAAGGGCGGATCTTGCTTTCGCGGGCCAGATGCGTGTATAGAAGTCAACCCCAAGGGAAGGAACAGATACGAAGAAGGGACTTCGACCTTAGCCCTAGAGTTGTTGTGGAGATTGCTTCCGATGTTGATGAAGTGCTGATAGGAGGCAGGTCGGCTCCAGTAGGCCTCGCGCATGTAGATGGGGAACGTGTGTGAGCCCTTGGTCGCAGCGGTAAGGTCGAGAAACCTTAGGACGACGCACTCCAAGGCGTGCGCCGACGACGAATGAACAGAGATTGGCAGCGACCCAAAAAATGCTGCAACAGAAGTGGCGAACGGATACGGCAGCTACATCACCCCCAGCCCCGACAGACGGAACGCAGACATTGACAATAACAAGACGCAGAGCACACGCAACGCATGTGCGCAGCTCGCCCCCTTTCCCGCCTTCCTCCTTCCCTCGCACCCTAAGCAGAAAAGCGAGCAGAGCGCATGACCGCGCGCGCATGCAGAGACCGGCGTCTCAGCCCTCTTTCTCTCCTCGCCATCGGCGCAGCAAATCTTCCCCTTGTCCCGTTTCAGTCTATGCGGAAGCCCCGGACGTATCCACCGCCCACACACACACACTGCCTGTAGCTCCCGTCCAATCCGTTGCTCTTCTCGCTCTCCGTTCACGTCGTCGGGGCCCCGTGCATGCGTCGCGTCGCGTAAAATCCAACGAAAGCCAAATGCGCGGAGAAATTCGGGTGGGAAAAGCCAGGCGAAAGAGCAGCTGGGGGGTATATCAAAAATAGCAGAAGAGTCGAAAAGCAGAGAATTTGAAGAGTGATTAATATGGCTCCACGGATTGTCGGCGATGGGGTATTGATCACACTCTGGCTGTTTGAATTCGGTGCTGGCGGCGAGATGTGATGGGACTGTGTAGGCATGGGTGACGATTGTCTGTCGGCATTTTCGAGGGTGCAACTTGCCGTGGACCTGTGGCGGAAACGAGGGGAGGTGGACGGTTCATTCGAATCAAAAGCGGAGTGCGCGTACGCCCGCGGTGACAACGTGCGAAGCGAGATTTAAGCAGCAAGGCATGTATGAGATCCGTTACGCGTAGATGCCGTGCGCGTGGTGCGCCATGAATGGAAAGGCAAACCGCGACCGTGCCCCGTAGTATGACGATCGACCAAGGGGCGCAAGATATGTGCAAGAATCGAAAAAGTCTCGGAAATGTCCGACGACCTTATTGATACCGCTGGTGCCAGTCCTGCATCATCTGGGCGGAGTTGCCAGGAGCAGACCAGCCCTGCATGCCGGGCTGCTGGCCAGCGGTCGACTGCATGTTGAATTGCTGCGGGCTCGGATTGGGCTGATACATGCTCCTGTTCATGCCGGAGAAAGAAGGGTTGCCCATCTGACCCATCTGCTGGTAGCTCATGCCAGGCTGCTGAGGCATCTGCGGAGGCGGCATCGAAGATTGCTGATGTTGCTGGTGCGGCTGCTGATGTGGTTGGTGGTGGGCGTACTGCGACATGTGATGCGACTGTTGGAGGGGCGACTGCTGCGGCCCAGGCGCGGGCCACATTTGTTTCTGGTTGTTGCCCGGATACCCACTGTAGGAGGGCGTTTGTCGATGAGCGGGACCGCCAGGCATGGGAGAGTTTTGGCCCATCTGATTGGGCGGCATTGGCCTGTGCATGGGCTGCACCGGTGATGCGGTCGGGTTCTGCTGGCCCGGGTACCCAGAATACGACTGCGGCATCATCTGGGAGCTTGGGTGCGACAAGGCTTCCTGTTGTCCTCGTGGCTGGTTAACACCGGAGACCGCTTGCGGGGAGTTAACCTGCGGTGGCCCGGTTGATGCCATTTCACCCTCGGGTTGGGCTTGTGTCACTGGCTGCTCATGTGGCTTCCTCCAGTAATCCTCCAGATACCTGGCTCGATGTGACCTGTTCTGACTCAGATGCTTGTTGTATTCGGCCGCATGAGATGCTTGGCTCAGAATGTCGTTGGCGTTGCTCGTTTGGATGCGGTCTTGATACGGGGGGCCCGTAACATCCTGCCTAGGTCTGATGACGTTCCCGTAGTTGCTGGGGCGAAGGTCTTCGCTGGGGAGATGGATCATCGGGAGCGGCGCAAGAGACACGGGATGCATGCCGGGCGGCTGCCCTTCCAGTCCTGGTCCGTTGCTGTAGATGATCTCCCCTTGAGGCAGCGAAGTGAGCGCGGCATGGCTAGCCTCGGCGGCAGCAGCTTCCCTTGCCTTGGCAGCTCCTGGTCGCTTTTCACCGGCTGCATCCTCCTCTGTGAAGCCTTGCTTTCTTGCTTTCGCCTCCCAGTAATCATCGCGAACACGACGGCCGTTCTCAACCAAGCGACTTCCAAACTGTCGATACATGCTGCGGGCTGTCACGATCGCGATTTGTCGTGATCGGTACGAATAGGGCAGAATCTCCTGATGGATCAAGTTGTCCTTCTCCGCTTGCGTGGCGATGATCTTGTATAGCGACCGGTTCTTGTTGAACAAGAGATATGAATCCCGGTAGCCCAAAGCGCGCGCGCATTCGGTGGCGAGCATGAAGAGCTTGTCACCCCTGTCGGGCACCTGGAAAGTGCGGCATCGATATTTTCGCTCATCCAGAGGATGGCCGTTTTCAGAGACTTTGGTCTCGCCCTCTGGATCGGTTTCTCTGGGGAGGTATTCATCTCCCCCGATGCCGAGTTGGTCGGTGGTGTGATCGCGCACCGTCGGCAACGCCTTGACCACTGCCTGCTTCGACGCCGATCCAGGCGTCGAGCGCGCCGGCGAAGTCTGGCTCGGCGTGGTTTGCGGAAGTGGCTGCGTTTTTATCTGGGGCGTTTGCACCGGCTGGTGCGGCTGGTTGAGCGTCATTTGAGAGTTGAGGCTCGAAGGGCTTTCGAGCTGCTTGACGGCTTTGTTGCGTTTGTGGGAGGGTGTATCGTCTGTGAATTGCAATATCAGCATCTCTGCGGGCTTTCGCGAAATGGCACTCGCCCAAGACGAAGAGCATCGATGGTTTCGAGATTGTGTGGGACTCTGCGTACCAGCTTCTTTCTCTTGACCGGCTGCGCCGTAGTTGTCGGGCGAGCGGCCGCGTTTGGTGCCTCGCGGGTTCTGCTGGGATAGTAGATTCGGGGCGATGGTGTACTCTGGGGGAAAGAAGGTGGGTTAGCGTAACCCGGGAAGTGAGGGTCGTGACGCGCATTGCAGGACGTCGGCGATCGGCGCGACGCGTCTCGAGCGCCGCGCGCCGGCATGGCGACTCACCTGGAGCATTCAACGCCGCTGGATTAATGGTGCCCGACTCGTCCATGACACCGGGGGGGATCGAAGGTAGGTTGTCGGGGCTTCGTCGCGACGCGGCCAGCATCACATCCGGCGACCCGGCATGCGAGCCCAGAGCCGGCGGGGGGGGCGTCGTCGTACAGGGCCGGGACAGTGGCAGCGGGGACGGGTGGCGGTGAGGTTGGTGGTGAAGGTGTTCGGTCGCCGGTAGGCCCAGCGTGGACAGGCGCGCCGAGTAGTGGAGGGTGGTAGCTCGTGCGCAGGGCGGCGGTACGGAGCGCAGCGCGGCTGCAGGATGGGTGGACGGCGTAGATAGGCTCCCGGTGGCTGTGGCGGGCGGCGATGACCCCTGCGCGCGTCGGCCGGCAGACACCTCCTCACACACACCTCACAGGTGCCTCAGGCGGTGGAGGCGGCGGGCGGCGGGCTGGGGCAGGTGCGAAGGCTGATGGATGGATGGGTGGATGGATGGATGGATGGATGGGTGGCTGGATGGATGGAGCGGCGGGGTGGGGGCGAAGGAGGGGCGCGACGAGGGGCGCGGCGAGGGGACAGATGAGGGAGGGAGAAGTGGAGCGGGCGTCGGTGGTGGTCGGTCGGGGCGAGGCAGAAGCAGGAAGCAGCAGGGCGTGCGGGCCAAGGCGCTGCTGCTGCTGCTCGCGCAAGGAAAGGATGCGACGACGCGGGCGGATTGAGCTGTCGAGAGGAGGGCCGTGCGGATCCGGGATGACGCCAGGCCGCCGTCGCGGGCGTGTGGGGCGCGCGCGCGCGCGCTGCCGAGGGTTAGTCAGCGCTCATCGAACTCAACTCCCCGTCCACAAACATTTCGCGCAGAGACAAGCAGCACCCAACCGACACCTCCCTGGCCGCGAGTGCGCGCGACACGGTCCGTCGGGACGACCCCGCAAATTGCAGCCCACGCGCCCCGTCGGCGCTGCAAATGCAAATCGCAGGCAAGCCCGACGAGCAATGGCAGCGGCGACGCAGGGGACGACGGCCATGCCAAATCGCGCCGGTGCGCTCGCTTCGTGCCTTCATGCGTTCGTGCGGAGGATGAGGGCGTCGCACCCCGCTCCGTTTCATACGAGCCCCGGCACGCAAGGGATGACGGTGCGCGTATGCGCAGACCGGCGGCGTCGGCACAGACAAAGGCGGACGGACTCACCTCGAGCAAGGGCCTTGATGTTGATCCTCAATCGGGATGCAATTCGAGATGCGAAGAATGGGGCGCAGCTGGTCGAGCCGTCTCTCGTGCCCTGGGCCGGGCGCTGATTCGCTCCCGAAGCCGGAGTGCGCTCGCCTTGGTCTCGGTGTCGCAGCCAGGATCCCTTGCGCCGCTCCGACGTCGAATGGCCGTTAAGGGGGGAGGGAATGTGGCGGAGGAGTCGGCTGCCACCCCGGTCCAGGCTGCCAGGCCAATTGGCGAAACCTGGGGATGGTTGGTGGTCGATAGGTCGGAGGAGACGCGGCCGAGATCCCTTCGCACACTTTCGGCTTGCACGAGGGGCCACAGCGGAACTTCTGCAAGAGTGCAGATGCGTCGACGAATGCGATCGTGCCAAAGAGCGGGACGAGGGAGGTGTTTAAAGGGAGGTGTCTTGCCGCCGACCGCTCCCCGCAGAAACGTCAGCCTGCAGCTTGCCTGTCTGCTGACCGTGACTCCGTATAGTCGTGGCCGTCGCTCGCGGCGCCCGTCGCGTCGACGCGTCGATGGTTGCCCGGTCGCGCTGTTGTTTCCCACGGGTAGCAGGACAACAAGATCGACGTCGCAAGTGCGGTTGTGGCTTGTCGCACCCACGGAAGAGCGCCCGAGGTGAGGTGTCGTCCGAAGGCTAGGTATCTTACCTTACCCGTCTCGAGCCCGTCCTCGCCGTCCCGTCACGGCTGCTAGGTGAAGCCTGCCCAGCGATCCTCTTGGCGGGGATCGCGCTGCTCCGCACCTCGACTTGTGCCCGCGTGGGTTATCGCGGCTAATCCCCTCGCAATCTATGAGCATATGAACTCGCGCGCGCATCCGGCGAACTCGTTACTACTGTTGTGAAAAGCAGGTACCGGACAGCTTGCCTTATGCGTCGGGAAGGATGACCCCGTTTACATGACTGCGCCCGCATCACGAGTTCTTCCGACACGTGTCATGCGGCGAGCTCAAAGGCAAACCGACGCGTCAAAGAGCTGTGTGGAGCGCGTCGCGGGTCTCCGTTATCTTGCTTTGTCTCAATGGGAACGGTAGCATCGGTGCATGCATGGCATCACGTTCGCAGCAGCTTGAGGGCGAGGACGGCCTCTCAACGTGGTTGACACCGTGTGCATGCAAGCAGCCATACGGTGCGCCGAGCCTCCCAAGCCCCCGATCCGAGTTGGTATTTGTTGCTCCAAGCATCCTGCTCCGGATGGCGACATACTAGCGGCGATTGAGGATCTCGATCGACAGAAGTATTGATTCCATAATACCTACTGCAGTCACGGCTTGCTCGGGTCATTGCAAGTCGAATCAAAGCGCCCCAGAAGCTCCCGCACGACCGCGCTCATCCGCCACAAACGACCTCACTGCTATCTTATTATCCATCATGCAACGACGCACATGGCCACCGACGTCCTCATCCGGATGCCCACAGCAGCAGATTCGGTCGCAAAGCGTGGTCGGCGTGACCGGGCGATGTTGGTCCGCTGCAGGCCCCCGGTCCGGCCAACGACCTCGGCCTGCTCCTGCGGCCCGCATTGGGCTTTCGCCACATCCCGTTCCAGCAGCCAGCCTCGCCGCCGCGTCTCGAGTGATCATATGCAAGCGACCGAAATAGCGAGCCGCTGCAATTCCTGGATTCGATCACAAGACGTAGGCCAGCTCGCTCCACGGTCTACGTACCGGCGATCCCCGCATCGAAATCCGTGGTCTTTGTGTCACCTTTTCAAGGCACCATGTAGCAACATGGTTGTGAACCCTGTGGCCTTCCGTTGACAAGAAGCAGGCAGTTGCATATTCCAGCGAAAAGCGCAAGACCCCACGTGCCAGACCCATCTCCCAGCAGCAACCGCCATATACACAACTCCCCGGGGCCACTTCTTCAATCAACGAACCCAGCCTCATGCGCCCAAACACCTCGTATCCTGGCATACTCAACCTGGTGGCGAATCGCCTACTGAGGCCGCCGCTTTAGCCACCTGCGATGAGCGAGAATTGCGCAACCCCCAATCCAGTCAGCACCCTTCAGCAGCCGCCGACCCTGACACTACTAGAGTGCCCAGATCCGTCAACCCCACACGATTCGCCCGCGAGGCCCGTCGCCCGGCCCGTCGCCACTGTCCGAGCTCACAACTGCGGGTTCCGGGGCGCTGAGCGGACAGGTTTCACTGCTACTGTACTGCGGCCGCGCTGCGGCCGCCCGGGGGGCTCGTGCTGCGGTGCTGCGGTGCTGCTGTGGCCGGCGTGGCCGCTGGCCGAACCAAGATTGAGGGCAAGATAGGGTTGAACTGCCGTGGGCGAGGTAAGCTTTCGGGGCTTTGAGTGGAGAGTTGGAGTCTAGTGCGTCAGCTGGAATGGAGTGCTTGTGTACCTTGATGTGGGCTGAAAGGCTGGTTCGTGAGGTCGTCATGCATTTACCGGTATGCGGGTTGCCGTGGAGCTTCAAGTGCATGGAAGATTGCGAGGCGCGAGGGTAGCTTCGGATAGCACAAGTAAGTGTGTTTATCCGTGACCACCCTGTATTCACACTTTACAGGCAACATCTGACCCGGCCGCCTGCGCCGAAGCTTCCGGGCCGGAGGCAGTATCTACAATAGAAGCTGTACAGCCGGCCTGCCCCACTGAGACCTCACCATATTGCGGATTGCACCCCGTCGTCAAGTGGACTCAATCTTCCGTCTGCCCTCGAAATTGTTCGTAGTCAAGAGTTCAAGAATGCACATATTCGACGCTTTCAAACCCCCCACTCCGTCCTCCACTCCTCATCCCCTCCTTTTCCCAAGCCACTCAAGCCATAAAAACTTTCGCGCATGCCCTCCATTTCCCACACACCTCATTCGTAAACCAACAGCCCCTTCTCAACAAACACCCAGGATCACACTTCTCCCGAACCATCCCCCATCTCTCCACCTTGCCTCCCCGACCCCTCCGTCAGCACCTCCCCAAGCGTCTGGCGCGTCTCATGGGAAATCCTCTTCGCCCGCTCCGTCGCCACGTGCGCGGAAATCATCGATGTGCTCGTACGCGGCCGAGGTGGCGGCGGAGAGGTAATTCGATGGTGATGGGGGGGCTGTCTGCGGGCTGTGGAAGCCGCGGCGGAGGCCCTAGAGGTAATAAGCGGCGCCGCGTAGTTTGACGAGGTCGTGGGAGGCGGGTATTTGGACAGCTCAAGTGGTGGTGTTGAGGCCAGTGCTGTAGGAGTTCGGGAGGAATTGGAGAGGTTACCCAAGTGGATTGCTATCAGTACGGTAATGGGGCGTAGCCTTGGGGGGGGCGGGGAGGGGTGCGGGACGTGGGAAAAGAAATTGACAGCGTGGGTGGGTTGTGGAAAAGTACAATCAACGACACAGGCCGTGTAACAAGCGTGCGCTTTCCCAACCAGTCTTGTGAGATCAAGGTTCGATGGCGCATCTTTTTAAAGTCGCGATGGAATGCATGAAGACGTTTCCATTTGACGGAAACCAACAAACCTCGATCCCATCGCCCAGCAACCTAGCGCCTTGCTTTGAACCAAAAGCATATCGATGATCGTATCATTATGCACCGACACGTATCAATCGCTATCCGACTGGTCTTCGTGCGTCTGGACATGGCTGTTGTCCATTCGGCTCGAGTTGAGGCCTTCAGTCATGGCCGTGTCCTCCTTGTCGTCGTCGTCATCGTCCTCTTCTTCCTCCTCTTCCTCCTCGCCCTCGACTTCACTGTCGTTTCCGTCGTCGTCTTCCTGTTGCTCATCGCCGTCCAGGTCGCTGCCCATCTCCTCGTCTTCCACGCCATTTGCAGCGTCGCCACCAACGACTGCGCCACCGTCTGCTTTGCGCTTCTTCGCCGGTCTCTCCTCATCATCTGCCTCGACACTGCCGTTGGTTTCGCCGTCTTTGAATGTCGCAGCTTCAGCCCCGTGCGCAGTCTCGCCCTGGCCGTTAGTCGTGCCTGCTTCTTTGTCTTTGTCCTCCTTCACCCGACGACGATAGTTGTTCCTTTTATTACACTCAATGTCACTGTGTTCTATGATATAGTCAGTGCGTGGTGGTCAGAGAAAGGTTGGACATGTCTGCTAGACAGCCACACTGCGCGGGAATGACAAACTCTTGAGCTCCGCTTCCAGCTTCGGGATAAACTTCTCAAACTCCCCATCTTTGAGCGCGGCCATCACATCCGGAGGCATCATAGTCTTTTTTCCGCCCGCGCTTGCATTGTCACTCGTGCTGTTTCCTGGTCAGTATCAAGATCAATGCGGTACTTGGTGGCGACTACGCGAATGGACAAGCCTGCGCAAGTTTGGATTCGGAAATGCCGGTTTTCTGAACAAGCACGATGTGCACTTACTTTGCAGCAATGTAGCTAACGAAGACGGTGGCGCTTCTGTGCATCGCGGTCATGGCATCTTTGCTGATGTTGGTGTTGGCGGGCAAAACCCCTTTCGCGAGACGCGCAACCATCGATTTCGGAAGGGTGAGTTGCTGCAACGACAGGTCAGCTTCAGCTTCAGCTTGATATTGTATGTCGATATGCCAGCTCACGTCAACACTGCTCGGGCCCTTGTCCTTCCTTGACTTTGTCGGCGCCGGCTCCGTCCCTTCATCGGCGCCATTCGACGTCGTGGAGACGTTGCTCTTCCGCGGCGGCATCTTCGTAGGCTTGTGGGTGGCGGCGGAAAGTTGTGTGAGAGAAATCAACGGTAGTTCCCATCCATGCACTGAGTGATAACGTGATGGGAAGCAATGATGTGGTTGTCCGTGGCCGATCCCGAATGTTGAACACGCGCAACGCGCGAAAGCACTTTCACGCGTTGAGACAAAGCTTGGCTCTCTTCCCTGAACGTCACCTCTCGACCCGACCTTCTGCCTCACTTGCGGGGGACAAAAGTCTGCGTCCCACAACTACCCTTTTGGGCGGCATTTGACCTTCGCCTCGATTTTACGTCATTGGAAAGCGCAGCATTGTTCACAGCTTTAGCATAGGTACCTTACTTTCTGGAGCCTTCACGTTGGCTACCATTGCATTGAGTGCTTCCGACCCGGCCCACGCCGGCTCTGTCGTACAGTGACAAGACTGTTCGATCGGCCCAGCAGACTTCATGCCGCTCGCTCACGATGTGATTTGTTTCCATGGGCCTTCCAAACAGCAACGACAAATGGGTCTACTTCGATCAGATGACCTGCGCAAGGAGCCTGTAGGATGTCGCCGGCATCGCGACCTTCTTTTCCACTGGTCCTCGAATGGCGCAACACAAACACTACCGCGGTTCGCAATGAAAAATTGGCAGATAAGCCACTGATCCCCAAATGCCGAAAATCACACCTATTTGAAGTACACTGCACTCCTGACTCCTTCTTCTCCGTGCAACATATCGTCCATTCCAAACTCCCATCCCTTCTACATCTCCTCAATCATGTCTTTCGAATCCGAGAGCCTATCCATCCACCTTGCCCCGGCAGACCCAGCCACAGGGCTTTACTACAACCTTCAGACACACTGCCACGAGTACCACCGCGTGAGCAGTCTAGAGGAGCTTGTGGAGGGCGAGAAGCCATCGCTCGCAGCGAGCGAAGGGGAAGCGGCACTCACGCCGCAGCCCAACAGCACAAGGGTGGATATGCCCACCTCCTCAGATGCGGGGGTAGCTGAAGGACAGACGTCGCCGTCGGGCGAGTCGGAGGGAGCGGAGGGGCCATCGCTCGATGCTGTAGATGGAGACGATGAGTGTGCGCCACAGCCCAGCGCCGCGATCGAGGTTGGGGCCCAAGCGGCCGAGCACGAGGGGCAAGAGAACCCCAGTCTCCCGAACAGAGACACCAGAGACCTGTGCTCGGAGGTGCCGCCGCGCTCGACCATGGAACGCGCTGTCTGGGAGAGGTTGCGGTCCTTCCTCAGCCTGGCCGACGAGAGCGCTCTCGACGCGAAGTTGGAAAAGGAAGGCGCCGCGAGCACCTTCGGTGCGCCCCTCCACCGCTGTCCCATGAGGGCCCCCTCGCCGCCTCCCCGCCAACCCTCGACCGAAGACGCCGACACAACGGTGTCCAACACGCCATCAAACGTGTCCGGCTCCGGAAATGGCAGCTCCAGCTTCGCCACGTCGATGGGCTCTCCCCTGACCCGCTGCCCGGAGCGCAGACCGGAGCGCCTCTACACCTCGTCGCTCCTCGCTCGGTCCACCAGAGACCGACATCCCCAGTCCAACCCCCTCTCGCTCACGCGCTCCGAGGCGGCGTCCCTCCGCGATCTTCGGAGCTCAATCATATACGACGCTGCCACCCGCACAACGTCGGTGCAAGAACGCGGCCTTAGGTGCGAGATATTCCACCTGGAGAACGCAATGCGGCACGTGCGGGAGGGTACTGGCGAGTGGATGGGGTATTCGCTCATGCGAGAGGGGCGAAAGAGCGATCTCTCCTGGTTGAGGTTGTGCGAGGCGGGGATCGAGAGGCTGCCAGGCGTTGTGAAGGAGAGGATCTTCAAGTTTGCGTCTGGGGCGAAGTGCAGTGGCCGGGTGAGCGGTGTCTCGGAGATTCAGGCGCCGAAAGAGGGAGTGGACAGGAGCAAATTGGGCGGCGAAAGATCCTCCAGTCGCGAGCGGGCGAATGGCTTGGCAGTGGACAGAAGGATAACGAATGAAGATGTGCGGGAAGTGAGAACGCGCAACGAAGGGGAGATGGATTCTGACGAAGAGATGGATGTCAATCGAGAGTTATGGTCATTCTGAAACTGTTGCGATACTCACTGTGGTATAGACTCCACGGCGACTCTCTGGTCTAGACGCTCGCTTTCCCATCGCCTCTCGCGTTTCGCACCACGTCGGATGATCTCGTAGCGTGTTCCATCCACCTCGAAGAAAACGTGGCTTCCTGGTCGCGTGCCAAGTCACCACTGCTCGCCGCTTTGATGGCTTTCGCTTATCGTCGAAGACTCTGCGTCTCATCGCGAAGCATATCTAGGCTCAGCTCATCGCCGTCCGTTGGCTCTCGGTGCTCTCTTGTGTCGCTTCAACACAGCTGTTTCAATCCACCTCATCTCCCCTTCATCGGCGCCAAGCCCGGAACGCCACTGTACCTCTCCTCTCGCTCGGTCTTGAACGTGATCTGAATCCAAAACTCCTTGCTGTCGCTGTCGAACCACGTGAAGTATTTTCCCTCCCTACGATCCAATTCTCGCGCCTGCAATTTGAAACCGCAAGTTTCGTACGGCTCTGCCGCCACGAGCATGTACTGGAATGCTTTGTCTGGGTCCTCAATCTTCTGCTCGTACGCGCTCATGAAGCGTACGCGGGGTGTAGACTCGGGCGCGATCTCAGGATACTCCAGTTGAAACAGCAGGCCTTCCTGCCTCGTGACTGGGTCGCGCGTCTTCGTGATTTTGTACCCGGGCCGCCCGATCTTCACGACGTTCTTCTTGACTTGGATCGCCTGCCCAGCGCCCGCCTCATCCGCATCCGTCTTGCGCTTCCCTAGCTGCGCCTCCTTGGCTGCGCGCCGAGCGAGGTTGGTCTGATGCTTGCGCCCTTGAGTGTGTGCGAGGTAGGATCCGTCGTTCTGGTGGACTGTGAGGCAGAGCCGGCATTCGAAGCTGCCGACGTGGTTCTTGAAGAAGTAGGGGTCTTTGTCGAGATCGATCGTTTCGAGCGCCAATTTTCGCAGACGCTCGCGGCGGTCGGCATTGGTGGCGGATTGTGATGCGACACCGCCGCCGCCGAACTTGCTGCCGGCGCGGTTTTGGTAGTCCATGGCCGGAGTGGAGGTGGGTGAGGTGACGGCGTGGGATACTGACCCTGGGCCGAGCGCGAAGCAGTTTGGCGTGAGTGTAGTTGGAGAGAAGCTGGATTCTTTTTCCAAGATTCTTCAGTTGTCGGTCCGTAGGCCTGTCGCGAACATCGATGAAGATCGCTTCACGTCTCCGAAGGTCGGGCAATGCCAAGCCTGTCACAGCTTAGGGTTGGTCAAAAGTCGAGACTTCCAACTACATCCTAAGAGCCTACCTAAACGCGGCAACAATCCTCAAGTGACGTCCGGCCCTTCAGCCAAGCTTTTGTTAATCAAATGGCTGTTGACAAGCACTACTCAGGAGAACGTCTCTCGCTGAAGGGAAAAACTTGTACTGTTCGCTACATCGGCAACGTAGCAGACAAGGCAGGAGAATGGCTTGGGATCGAGTGGGACGACCCCAAACGTGGGAAACACAACGGGACCCACGACGGCGTCAAATACTTTGAATGTACGCCTTGAAGCCCTAGAAAGAATCATCAGCCTCCAGGCTGACAGGAAACTTCAGGCCAGAGCAAGTCTCCTACTTGCGCCTCCTTCCTTCGTCCAGGGCAACCGTGGGATCCCCCCCGATCTTTTCTCCAGGCGTTGAACGAGAAGTATGTGTCATCTGAATCACACAGCTTGGGGGAAAACGAACTCGTCTACATTTCTGGGAAGCAGGCGGAGGAGGTCGGGTTCGAAAAATTCTCCCGTCGACAAGCGAGGCTGCGAGGAATTCACGTCCTCGTCTTGGATCGAATGCGAATCAACCGCAGCGAGGATGGCGATCAGCAAAAAGTCATGGAGCTGTGCTCAAAAGTGACTGACCTTGACTTGAGCGGAAACCTCTTTGAGCACTTCGGCGATGTTCTGTACCTGTGCCTTTGCCTTCCGAATCTGAAAAGCGTCACTCTGGACAGCAACCGCTTTACAGTGCCTTTGAGGGGTCCAGCTTACGCCCACCCGAAAAGAATGCATTTCCTGAGCCTTTCTGGTACCTTACTTCCGGGAAACCAGCTTTCGCGACTCTTAAGCACATTTCCCACTGTGGAGAACCTCGTCCTCGCCGAAAACGAAATGAACGGGGCCGAGCATCCAGTGTATCCCACCAACCTGACGTCAATTGATTTGTCCGATAACGATTTTGTATCTCTCTCTGAAGTGCGAGGCCTTCAAGAGCGTTGTCAAAACCTCCTAACTATCGCTCTACGTCGCAACGCCATCACAGCCGTTGGGCAAGCACCAACGCTGCCACAAACCATCACGAAAATCGATGTCTCTTACAATGCAATATCGACTTGGTCTTTCGTTGACGCACTCAACACCTCATTTTTCCCCAACCTCCGTCATCTCTCGATAACTGGCAACGCTCTTTACAACAATCTCAAATCCGCAAGCGGCACACTTTTGGCCCCTGAAGACAGCCATATGCTCACCATCGCACGCGTTCCCCAGCTGCGATCACTCAATCTCAGCAAGATCGGCGAGAAAGAGCGTCTAAATGCCGAGACTTACTACCTCAGCCAAATCGCCGCGGAACTTTCCCTTGTCCCTGAAGCAGAACATTCAGTGGTTGTGTCACGTCACCCACGGTACAAAGCTCTCTGCGCCGAGTATGGCGCTCCAATCCTTGATTCCACCTCCCGCAAGGGAGCTGTGGACCCAAATTCCCTCGCAGCACGCCTGGTCTATCTTAGGTTCTCTCTTTCCTCCGGAGTGCTACCTCAGGTCCAAAACCGCACGTGGCACCAGACACTACCCAGCTCGCTCACGACGTACGCGCTTCTGAGTCTTGTGGCGACACGACTGGGGCTGATGCCGATGGCGCTGCGATTGATTTTGGAGACTGGCGAGAAGGATCCGGCCGAGAAAAAAGGTGAGCTCGGAGTGCACGAGTGGGATAGCGGGGATGAGGCAGGTGATTCAGGGTCTGACGGAAAGGACGAGTGGGTTATTCGGGAGATCGAAATGGTGGGGGGCACAAGAGCACTTGGAACATTTGTCGAGGGGGGAAAGGGAAGCGTGAGGGTGGAATTGGTGGAAGGGGTGGCATGAAATCTCTGAAGATCAAGCGTTATGCTTAGAGAGTCTTGATCGCCCGAAAAGTAAGACTGCAGTGAGTGTAGTGCATGAAACAGCTCGTCTGGATATCGTCGATCAACACGCGCTCTTCCCAATGACTCCTTGCGAGTTCGGCGACCTTACACCCCTTCCCGTCCTCCGTCTAGATCATCCCGCCAGTCACAGCCCACCTCCCTTGCAATACCTCATTTCTCCGATCCATCTCAACCTCGTACTCCTTCCTGACCTCCCCCAGCGTAACCAAGCGCCGCGCCCCTTTGCCAACAGGCTCCGCAAGCACCCATTCCTCGCCCTCGCCGCAGCAGACCAGCGTATTAATCAGCAGACAATAAACCTGCACCACCGTCTCATCCTCGGGGTCTCGCACCTGCGAGCTGCTCTCATCGCTGCGCAGTTTTTGCAAAAACGCGTACAGGATCTCCGCCGCGCCACGGAAGTCGCCGTGGCCTGAACGGAAAGCGTAAAGTATCTGATGGTATGGCGGCTGCCCGGTTGTGGGCGTCTCGAGGCTTTTGTGCGCAAGCGCCGCGAGCTGGGCGTCGGCTTCGATCAGAAGATCCGTCTCACGGAAGGGGAAGCCGAGCAGGTCGGGCATGGCGTCGTTGGTGACGCAGAGCTTGATGAGCTTCGCGAGAGCGGGTCTCTGCAGGGTCGGGTTCGAGATGCTGGCGGCGGCAGTGAAGGCACGTTCGTAGTGGCCAGTTTCCGAGAGAGCGGTGAAGAGGCGCATGTGCAGTTCGTCGCGTTGGGCGAGGGATTTGAGGATGCGCAGCTCTGAGGTGCTGTTGTCGGTTTGTTCAAGAGCGGAGAGCGAGGTGCTCTTCTTGCGGTCGAGTTCGCGGAGGGAGACGTGCAGGTCGTCGGTGGCTCCATCGAGGTGAGAAAGGGCTAGGGTGCAGAAGTCGGCGACGTAGGAGTAGATGCGGGGTTTCTCGAACAAAGACGCGACGTGTTGGTAGTAGGGGCTTTGGCCGGTGCCAAAGTAGTTTCGCTCTTCGGCGTCGAGCAGGTGGGCGGGATCGGTGGAGTCGATGGTGCGCACATCCGACATGCCTTCAGCAGCGGCACGAAACTTCAGACTCGCCATTGCATAGTCCCCGGTGGCGATTTGCAGGCGGCCTTCCAGATATCTCAACCACGAGGGTGAGTCCTCGCCTTGAGAAATGAATTGCTGGAAGTCCGCGGCCAGCGCATAGCTTTTCTCCTTGATCAGGAACGAAAGGATGAACCCGGTGATGCCATCCCACTGCTCGAAGAGCGGAAATTGGTATGTCCACTGTTTGCTCCACATCGTCAGCAGCTTGGGCATGCTTTCGGTGTGATGAGACCTCGGCGCCCAGTCTCCAATGAAGATCCTCTCCCACACGGGAACCGACATGACTTCTTTGCTTTGATTCTTCGTATCCGGCCTGCCGACTTGCGGCTCTTCGATCTCATTTTTGGCAAGCCACAGAAGCACCTCAGCGTGCTTCAGGCGTGCGATAATGCCGTCATACACTTGTCCGACACCGCTGGTGAAGTCCTCGTGCAGATCCGCTTGATCCAGATCGCCATACATGAAAGCCACGAGGGCGAGGACGTCGAGCAGAATGCTTCGGTTGCGCTCTACGGTCTCTTGCGCGACCGCCACGGTGAGCTTGTCGCCATAGCGGCAGGAAGACTTGCGATCGTCTGTGCCGACGGCATGACGGTCTTTGTCGAGTGCCCCGAAAAGGGCGAGAAACGAGCTGTCATCCAGGCCTCCGAGCCCGCCAAGAGGCTGTGCTGCGTCTGTGAGAGCCTGAAACTCGTCTTCCATGACCTCGTCGTGGAACTTGTGTGAATCATACAGGTTCTGCAGCTGTTCTGCGTTGCGCTCGGAGTCGCCGCCTTCGTGCTCCAGTGCTGCCGCGATCGCCGTATCTCTGAGACTTTCACGAAGCGATGCCGAGAGACCGACGTGAAAATCTTTGGCCATTGCGAGAAGCAGGCTGATCTGTATTTCCTCTTCAGAACCAAAAACGTCCCTTGCGATGTTCGGGCCTATCGCATCCAGCCGACCTTCGTCCAGCATGTGCGAGTTGATGGTAATTGTGTCAAACGAACTCGTGGAGCGGATGGGCGCGACGAAGTCCGCGCACACGCTCCAGGGAAGCCCGACTTCAGAGTCATATGCGAAGCTGATGGGGTCGTGGCGTCGGTTGTGAAGGTGCGACAGCAGTGAGTAGTACACTTTCCACTGCGCTTGAATGTCCGCCTGATAGCCTCCGTGGTCTGGCTGGTCGTTCGGAAGTCGGCGCAGCAGGATCTTTGAAGCCATCGTCTGTGCCAACCGTTGCTTGAGCGGCTGTTCAGGCGCAGAGAAACCCCTGGTGGAAGACGCTGGCAAACCACGGCCTCGTCGGTAAATGTGCAACGCCGTCTCGACGCAGACGGTGCTGAACCGCCCAGGGTAGAAAACGAAGTCGAGCCAATTTTCGGTTGGTGTGGACGCAGACTCTCCCATGATCTCGAGGTCTCCGGGAAAGTCTACATAGTGTCGAAGAGCGTCGATGGTCTGCATGCCAGGATCGACAGTTGTCCACCCTGTTTGCCACAGTCTCTTCAGATCGGCAGGGTCACCACTGTTGTTGAGAAGGTCGAATGTAAGTGAAAAGACTTTGCACAGCGTGCCGCTTCGAGCGCGTAGCCAGATCTCCGTGTCTTGCCAGTCAGGGCCCGGTTGGACATGAAACTCCTCCAAACGCCATACGTTGGTGTTCATCAGCTCATCAACGGGCGGTGTTAGGGCCATCGCTGGTTGCATGTCCTCCAAGTTCAATCCTTCTCCCTCCAGAGAAGTGTAGGTTGACGACACCTTCCAGAACTTGAATTGGTGGTCCTTCGGGGAGTGGGCGACCAGGTAGTACCGGTCATCTGCGCCTATCCTCGCAACTGTGCTGTCTTCCCCCGGTCTCGGGAGTTTGATGACCTGTAAAAGCGTGCCCTGCTCCGCGCCCATCACAAACTTCTGCTGTTGCTTTCCCTCCTTGTCAGGCCTCTCGCCCAGCAAATCCATCCGTAGTATGGTCTTGCCTGTCTTGGTGTCCCAGGCCTTCAACTCATGATCCAGGGTAGCAGTCCAGATGTGCCTTCCATCCGGGCTCTTCATCAGGGCCGTCGCCGAACTGGGATCCAATTCAAGCTCCCCATGGCTGACCGTGTGATGCCTGCCCAAGCTGATGAAGCCTCTCAACGTCCCTTTCCACCCGCCCTCACTGAAAGTCGTCTCTCTCCATTTCGCACCGCCCTCACTGGTCTTCCGTTCCATCCGCAGGACCCCCCCATCGCTCAGCGAGATCAACAGCTCCAAACTGCTCACAGCAACCATGCGATACGGCTGGCGAAACGCGAGCGCACCTGACACATATCTCTTCCAGCACAGCCCCGCATCAAACCCCTCGGGCACATCACCACGCGCAAGCAGATCCCGTCTTAACAAGAACGTATACACCTGCCCGCCCGCCAGCACAAAAACCTCCAGCGCATCCGCCTCTTGCCCATCCGCCAGCGCCACGCCGCCCCGCGTCACTTCTTCCGGCAGCTCCAAGCGGAAAGTCAAGTTGGTGTCATTCCGCTTCGTTCCAATTTCATCTACGAGGTCGACGCATTGCACCTCAACCACGCGACGGGAGTCGAGCACGCGCCAGAGAAAGGAGCGCGGCGCACGGCTTTTGTGCCGGAAGAAGACGCTCCCTTCAGGTGCAAGGTGTTTGCGCGCGTAGGCCTCTTCATCGAGGCCGGAGATCTCGTCGAAGTTGCGTTTCCGGCCGTTCTGCGCGCGTTGTTGGCCAGTGGTGCTGATGTGAAGGATTTGGGAGGGGGAGGAAGGCGTTGGGGAGAGGCGGGTCTCGTGGTGTAGAATCGGAACGCGCGACATCTTGGCTATCCGTGTCGCAAGAGGGAGTGAGAGGGTGGTCGTTCAGGTAAGATGTAGCATGCTGATGGGCGAGGCAAAAAGTGAAGCTTGAGGGTGAATGCGCGCGCCGCGTCTCGGGGTCCGCTTTCGAGATGGGAAGCGCACAGACCAGTCTGTCTAAGAGCCAGGATAGAGAATACTGTACAGAATACCTTCGCGGTGGGATTTATTGAAAGAGCTCGCCTTGTGGAGGGGAATCACTGAGAGATTTGAAATCTTTGTACGTGACAACATAGGCGTGTATCCTTGTCTTCGTCACCCTGTTCTACCCCAGCTAGCTTGCGCGAACCCTCCAACGTAAGGTATTGATAAATGCACGACCACGAACTCCGTCCCCGCTGAAAAGCCAACATCAGACATCCCTACCGACCCTCCCTCGTCCGATCAATCCTTTTCAAGATCCTTTGGACTGGGATCGCCGATTCCATCCTCGTTGATCGCAAACATGCAGTCCGCCTCCGGGAGGCAGGGCGAGTCGTAGATCTTGCAGATTCTCGTTTCGCCACGCCCCTTCTTCAGTGAAAGCCTGGTAGTCGAAGCGTGTGCGATGATATTCCCTCCGATTGGCTTCTTGGGGTCCGGGTTGAACATTGCGCTGGGGCCACCGTCGACTTGGGCGACGACCTGGTTCGTGATGACGACTGCAATGCCAAACTCGTCTGCCAGGCGCTGAAGAGTGCGCATGAACTTCGCGAGATGCGTCTGGCGCGATGAGAGCTCACCACGGCCCATGAAGTCTGTGCGGTAAAGGGACGTAGCGCTGTCCACGACGAGGAGCGAGAAGCGAGTCTCCGTCATCATTTGCGCCGCTTGGTTCAGTAGTTGCAGCTGATGATCGGAGTTGTATGCTCTTGCATAGGCCACGTTGTCCAGCACCTCCTCACCGCTGAGCCCGTATCGATTTGCGACTGAGAGCAGGCGCACGGGGCGGAAAGTGCCTTCGGTGTCGATGTACAAGCATTTCCCTTCACCACCGCCCATGTCGAAGGGTAGCTGGCAGGTCACCGCGAGCGTATGACAAATTTGCGATTTGCCAGTTCTGAACTCTCCAAATACCTCCGTGATGCTGCCTGTCTCTACACCTCCCGCAAGCAGTGTATCCAGTTGTTTTGAGCCGGTGGTAATCGAGATTAGTTCAGATCGTCGGGCGTGCATTTCGGTGGCCGTGGTGAAGCCCATGGGAACAAGCTTGGAGGCTATGATAAGTTTAGTACCTAGTCTATTCTCGTTGAGAGAGCAAGTCGTCTGCTCGCACCTTCAGTCAAGATCTTCGTTGCTTTCTGCTCCGAAATGCCCTTCAGCGTCTCGAGTATCTTCTTTGGCGTGTACGCCACAGACTCGACCGTGTTGTAGCCGCCATCGACGAAGAGCTGGATGTCTCTGCTCGTGAGACCTGACACGCCCTAGGTACGAAATCGCGCATTAGCCAAAGCCGCACATTTGTTCCGCCTCTGATCCTTACCTCCAGCGCACTGAGCGGCGTTGGAGCACCAGGTCCGCCAGCAAGACCATCTTCATACCCAGATTGGGACTGCTCCTCCTCGGCGCTCATTTTCAATGCAAATCGTTCGGGATTATTGTGCGTTGATGCAGGCCGGAGTCTCGCGCAGTTGGGAAGAGAAGTGCTCAGAAGGAAACGAGGTGGCGATTGCTCGACGCGCTCCCCTAGGTGGACGCGTTGAGGCGGGATGAGCACGGGCCAAAAAACACGAAAATCACGGGATCGGCAGATCCGTGGTATGGAGCTACCTATGTACAACAACACGCAGCTACGTATGAACGGTAAAGGCCTATCAAGTAACGGTACAAAGTTGCACTTGCGAGCAAACGTTACTACCCGTGCAGCATTGAAAGCGTCTAATCTACACTTGCCCCAGATACACTAGGTGTCCTCACACAATTCTATTCTACCAGATTCCAAACCATTTCTTTTGTACAGGCTGCTGTTTCCCTTCGAAATCCACGTACACTTCCTCCGAGGCTTTCTGCTCAGGCAAAATGCTCTCCGCCACCTCCTTTGGCAGACCAACCTCAGTCTCGGCTGCTGCCAAAGGCGGCGCTCCTCCACCCTCGCGAAGCGCAGGACCCAGCGAATCCGCGTCGCCACGCGCTGTCCACCCTCCAATGATACCCTCGTCTTGGCCCAGGTCATGCGCCTTCCGGTACTCGGCCCTCCTGCTGACATCCTCCACGTGCTGCTTCCTACGCTCCGCTGTCTGCGCCGAAGTGTAGTCGACATGCATCTGATAGATCTCGGCATAGCGGCCAATGTATACAAATGGGTGGGCGAGGAACATGCTGTTGGGCGGGAGTAGGTCTTTGTAAGGTGTGTTATACACGAAGTCTGAAACCCAGATGCCGAGCAGCAGACTGACGAGGACGCTCTGCCGATCGTAAGCTGTTGTTCAACTATACTCAATCTTCCTGGTCTCCGTGTCTTACCAAGGATATCGCCGTGTGGATGTTTCGGTTCGTGAGGAACCAGAACAGAAAGCTGCCCTCGGGCGGCATCATGTGTGGGTAGCGCTTTGTCTTCTGCTGTTGCCGTTGATGCTCGCTCAGGGGTGGTCCTGGAAATGCACGAGGCGTAGCGCGGCGTGGAGGATGGGACGGTGCTCGAAACTTGTCGGGCTTCTCGAGGACTCGAGGCTTTGGCGGGGGCGGAGGGGTCGATGACACATGGCGAATGGCTGGCAGGCGGTATTGCAATTGCTTCGAGTGAAACGCAAGCGAAGCGCGCGGTATGACAGAGCGGAGCGACGCCATTGTGGGCGGTCGGGATTCAAATGACCACGAGGCGAAGCTGGAGATCTCAAAAGTTGCATTCAGTGAAGCTACGTCCAGCCTTGGCGGCACAAGTCGTGGGCGGCAGCGACTTTGGGTCGGCCCACCCACACGCGCTTTGACTTTGCGTTGTTTCCCCCCAAACACTCCCGCCGCCCGCTCCTGCCCTTCACCGCAACATCCTCGTCGTCTTTCCACCCACCCTCCGCCCCACCTCCACCTTCACCACCTCACTTCTCTCCGACCCACCGCCGCCACCATCACAACACCTCAACCATCTATCGCCCACCGTCACCAACATGCGTGAGATCGTACGTTCTCCCTCGCGGGTTGAGCCCACAACACCGTCTCCCCTGACCCGCACGCGTGCCCCGCGTTTCGATAACACGGCGAGAGCAAAATGGAACCGCGGCTAACACATCTTCTCTGCGCAGGTTCACATCCAGACCGGCCAATGCGTGAGTAGCTGCGAGGACACGTGCGAAAGGAGCAGAGAGCAGAGGGTTAACATATGAAAAGGGCAACCAAATCGGTGCCGCATTCTGGCAGACCATCTCCGGCGAGCATGGCCTGGACGGCTCGGGCATGTACGTGATGCGCATCAATACGTGGGACTGGTGGCAGCATACTGATGGCATGCAGGTACAACGGCACGTCTGACCTCCAGCTCGAGCGCATGAACGTCTACTTCAACGAGGTAAGCTGGCGATATCCATCTCGCTTCCGCCAAGACCAGAACTCTAATACCACTGCCCTGCTTAGGCCTCCAACAACAAGTATGTGCCCCGCTCCGTCCTCGTCGACTTGGAGCCCGGCACCATGGACGCTGTCCGCGCCGGTCCCTTCGGCCAGCTCTTCCGTCCCGACAACTTCGTCTTCGGCCAGTCTGGTGCCGGAAACAACTGGGCGAAGGGTCACTACACGGAGGGCGCCGAGCTGGTTGACCAGGTGCTCGACGTTGTCCGCCGTGAGGCCGAGAGCTCCGACTGCCTCCAGGGTTTTCAGATCACCCACTCCCTCGGTGGTGGTACTGGTGCCGGTATGGGTACGCTCCTGATCAGCAAGATCCGCGAGGAGTTCCCCGATCGCATGATGGCCACCTTCTCGGTTGTTCCGTCCCCCAAGGTCTCCGACACCGTCGTCGAGCCCTACAACGCCACTCTGTCCGTCCACCAGCTGGTCGAGAACTCCGACGAGACCTTCTGTATCGACAACGAGGCTCTCTACGACATCTGCATGCGCACCCTGAAGCTCAACAACCCCAGCTACGGCGACCTCAACTACCTAGTGTCGGCCGTCATGTCTGGCGTGACCACCTGCTTCCGTTTCCCTGGCCAGCTCAACAGTGACCTGCGCAAGCTCGCTGTCAACATGGTCCCCTTCCCTCGTCTCCACTTCTTCATGGTCGGCTTCGCGCCCCTCACCAGCCGTGGCGCCAACAGCTTCCGTGCTGTGTCCGTTCCTGAGCTCACTCAGCAAATCTTCGACCCCAAGAACATGATGGCCGCGTCCGACTTCCGCAACGGCCGCTACCTGACCTGCTCCGCCATCTACCGCGGCAAGGTTTCCATGAAGGAGGTTGAGGACCACATCCGCCACGTGCAGAACAAGAACGCCGCCTACTTCGTCGAGTGGATCCCTAACAACGTGCAGACGGCGTTGTGCTCGATTCCCCCGCGTGGTCTGAAGATGAGCAGCACTTTCGTCGGCAACAGCACCTCCATCCAGGAGCTCTTCAAGCGTGTCGGTGACCAGTTCACTGCCATGTTCAGGCGCAAGGCTTTCCTGCATTGGTACACCGGCGAGGGTATGGACGAGATGGAGTTCACTGAGGCTGAGAGCAACATGAACGATCTGGTGTCCGAGTACCAGCAGTACCAGGAGGCTTCTGCCTCCGACGCCGAGGAGGAGTACGACGAGGAGGCCCCTCTCGAGGAGGAGTAGATCATGTCTGCTTCACGGATGCTGGACGGAGGGAAGGAACTTGAGGCTGCAGGATCCTGCGCGGAAATTGAGGAACGGTAACTGCGAGCGAGCGAAGGTGTTCAAAAGGGCCGATGTGGTTTCCTTCCGATTGTTTTGATTATGCGAGCCATCCTGGGCAGCAGCACGCGCATCGCATTGCGCGCTGTCGAGTGTTGGTAGCATACGTTTCTGCCGAGACCGAATTTGATTTTAATGCAGTTCAGCGCTTTCGCAAATATTGCTCCAAGCTGTGACAGGTTCAGCACTACGCTCCTGGTATATCTGACCCTACCCAGAACGCATGTCTTCTTGTTTGACCCGCACGAATTTCTACACGTTCCATCTTCAAAATCATCACAGTCTGATCTGTTCTACATCCCATCTCGCGGTCCGACGGATCGCGGATGTAAACAAGTGGACCGTGCGAGAAGCTCCGATAAGATAAGCCGCCAAAAAATCTCCAGACCGAGGAGCAGCAGCTCCGGCGAGACAACATCCACACCTCACACCTGGGTAAGACTTGTTCCGATCTGTTGCAATCCTGCGTCGGTCAATGTGATTGTATAGAACGCAACTAAAGTTTCTCCCAATCACCGCGCAACCACATCATGGCCCTCGTCGGCTCCCTGTGCTTCTGCACCGCCTGCGGCACCCTCCTCGACCGTCCCAAACCCAACCAGAAAAACATCCCTTGCGACCTGTGCGAGACCTCCAACCACAGTACGCGCCCTGCCTCTTTCTTCCTTTGCCAAGTCCTTCCACTGACCCCGCCTCTCTCCCGCAGACAATTGGCCCAACCTCACCACCACGGCCTCAACCCCCACGACCTTCCCCTCGGCGCTGCAGCGCAAAAAGCACTCGAATTTGCAAGCCGTGCCGACAGAGGATGTGGGCATGGGTGCGACGGTCAAGCAGGAGTGTCCTGGGTGTGGGAACGAGGAGATGACGTTTACCGAGGCGCAGTTGAGGAGTGCAGATGAGGGTAGCACGATCTTTTACTGGTGCCCTAAGTGTGGGCATAGGTTCAATACTAATAACTGAGGACTTTTGTGGGAGGACGAGAAGAGGGGGGATAGTACAGTGCAAGGGGCGTAAGGCGTTTTCAATGGATCTATCTGGTCTATCCTGGGTCCCTCTACGTGACCGTCGCACATCTCACGGATCACGACACCGCCTCAAACACCCAGTACGCGCTGCAGCAAGACCTGCCCCAGCATCGTCTCGCCGGGACTCTGCACACATCTGCCGACACGATTTCCGCTGCGCGCCCCGAGCCAGTTCCCCGTGTCGCCCGCGATCTCCTCATCGCGCCCGTCCGTCCGGCGCCGGCGGCTGCGCCTGTCCACCACGCACATGCCCCGCGTCCACTGCCCGGCGGTCTCCACGCGCACGTCTTCGTCTCGTGTGACATTCCAGCCCGTCAGCGAGGGCGCCATCACGTACCAGATGCAAAGCGGGTCGTGCAATTGCAGCGAGACGGCGTCGCCGGAGAGTGGCTGCAGGCCCTCGACTTTGTTGAAGGTAGCCATCATGAAAGCGTGCGTCCATTCGGCGAGGGGACTGCCGGCGGTCAGGAGCGGCTCGACGGCAGAGCGGAAGGCGCCACGCGTGATGGTGTGTTTGTTTGTGATGTCCAGGGGAAAGAGAGTGAGATTTAGCTGGCGGGAGAGGTTGAGCGGGTAGGGGGACAGGGCTGGTGGGGTCGGGTGGCCTGGGACCGAGGGCGAAGTTGGTGGCATGGTGGTATGGGGAAGAGGAGATGTCAGGGCCAGGACGCGAGCGGCGGCGACTGAGTCGGCAAAGGTGTTGAATTCGCCCACGGGGGTAATCTGAAAGGGTTTTGGTTAGCTAGTGTCTGGGCGGAGTGCAAAGTTGAGGTTTGAGAGGATCAATCGCTAGGGGCCGCTAAACTCTTATGGCACGAGGATAATGCAATAGGAGCGGAGATTAGACACTTACATTTCCCGGCTCGTCGATAGTCGCACCCATGACCACGACCTCCTTCACACGTAAGAACGCATCCGGATCCTCAGCTGCGGCAAGCGCCATGTTCGTCAACGGACCGATGGCCACAATCGTAATCGTGTCCGGCTCGTTTTCACGAAGAAGACGAAGAATCTCGCGGTGCGAGGGCTCGTGGGAGGGCGTGAAACTGGCCTCTGTCTTGCGCAGTTCGTCTGCAATGGCAGCTTGTTCTGGCTGGGTGGAATCCGAGGCCTTGGCGAAGAGGTCTTTCCACGTCTCGGCGGGGGTTAGGTGTGGATGCTGGAATCTTGTCAGTATTGATGATGATGCTGCCGTGCTGTCTTGTGAGACTTACGCTCTCATGGATGCCACCAAGTCCATCCTTTCCATCTACGTTGCAAAAGTCAGCGCTCCTGGCATTGCGGCGCTCTCGTTTCCCCTTCTGGGATAAACTTACGAAAGTAGTCGGCCATCATCATTTGATCGGCCAGAGGGCCTTTTGGTCCAAGAGCCACCAGTGGCTTCTTTGCCTTCAGCGTCTCGAATCCCCCCGCCACACCCTGGCTCTGTCTCCACGCCGTCTCGGCCTCGACATGGTGGAAGAGGGAGATGAGGTTGCGGAGGCAGTTATGCACATCAATGTTGCCGTACGTGATTGATACTAGGAGAATCTCCAGCTCCGAGGGCGAGCTGCTGAAAGCCAGAAGAAGAGCAAGGATGTCGTCAACGCCCTGATGGAGAGGTCAGTTGGGCGTTGTGTCTCTGATTGTCGTCGTTTGAGGCCGAGGACGGGCTACTCACCGGATCAGTATCGATGATGATTTTGCTAGGAGCCATCTTGAAAAAATAATTCACAGAGTGATTTATTGAGGGGAAGACGAGAAGTTGCACACATGCAAACAGTTGCTCCGCAATAGCAGACAACTGGAGCATCTCAGCCCTAATCGGTAATCCGAGGTCGAAGTCCACCTTCTGATAATGTGGCAGCCTGATCTAGTGAGGCATTCTTGCATACAGCGAGCATCAAAACCGCAAATTTCTCCCCAGCTTCGCTCTTCTTCTTTTTTCCTCATACAATGTCATAACCAGGTCACCATTAGAGTCTCGATGCGAACACTCTAATCAATGTTTGCATAAGTCCCTTGAGGGCTTCTCAGCGTGCTCCGGTGGCCTCAGATTGAGAGGGTCTCCCGAGGGGGGCCTGCGCCGCATCGTATCTGTTTCGCCAATTCTCTTCATGAGGTGAACGTTTCGGGCGGCGAGACATCATCAGGGTAAAGATCTGCATTGCTATCTACAGGCTAGTCTGCAGGAATTCGAGTGGGATGAATGGCAACCCAGACGTCCTTGTCAGAAGTCCTCGGCTCGCTGCTTCATCTTGAGTCTGGAAGTCGGAAGTCAGTGTGCCGCGTTGCTACTGGGGAGCAGAGGCGAAAGAGGCACGTACCTCAGGAGGGTCGCCTTAGGACAGCTCACGGTCGAGGCGTGGTCGCCTTCGCGCTGGTAGAACGCGTTGCAGCACTCATACAGGGCGTCAATCTGGCGCAAGCGTGAGTAAAGGGAGACGTTGCATAGTCGGAGGCCGTATCTATCATCTATTCGCGATGAGCTGTCAACTCACTTCCTTCTGACATTTCGCCTCATTGAAATTGTTCTTCTGGATGCAGTCTTTCACGTTGTCAGTACATCACGGAGCGTTCTCGTGGAAGAAGAGGCCTCACTTTGAATGGCACAAGCTCGTGGATGGCAAGGCGGGTCGGTCTTCAAATCTTGCTCCTATCACAGGCTGTCAGAGGCATCTACAAACAAAAAGAGTGGTTCCCGCCGCTCACCATGGTCAAATATCCCAAATAGATGTCTTGGAATCCGGAGGACGCAAGAAGGCTCGTGGCTTGCTGCTCCCACAGCAAGATGGAGACTGGAAGATATTTCTGCCTCAGGCCATAAAGGCAGCCACTCCATCTCGTCTTGGCGCTATATAAACCTCCCAGGCAACCCCGCGGGTTTAATCCTCGACGCGAACTTCACTTGCTTGTTCTCACCACTCACCACACGTCGCACGGTCAGGTCAGAGCGTGTCGCCTTCACTCGTGAGTGCAATACTTTTCTCCAAACCTCCACGAGCCTCCATCCCTCTCACTGCTTGTCTAACAACCCGAAGCGCATCCATCCACCAACCGAAGTACTTCACGCGCGAGTCTCGTCCCACGCCTCATTTTCGCGCCAATCGTTGCCGCGCGACCTTCCGCTATCGACTTTTTCAAACAACACTACCACACAACTCCATCGAGTTCATCTCCCCAACACGACAATGGCCGATGCGACCCCCCCTCCCAACGACGGCGGTGCCCCCGGCAGTGAGCCCACCGAGCCCGAGCACCTGAATATCAAGGTTACGGACAACAACAACGAGGTCTTCTTTAAGATCAAGCGCACAACCCAGCTTGGCAAGCTCATGAACGCATTCTGCGAACGTCAGGGCAAGTCGATGCAGGCGTGCCGCTTCCTGTTCGACGGCACGAGGGTGAATCCTACGGACAACCCGGAGACGGTAAGTCTATTCCATAAATATGCGAGGCGAAGGCCGGATGGCCTTGGTGGATTGAAAATGGTGCTAATCAAGGATTGCGCGGCTGCAGCTCGAGATGGCGGATGGCGACACCCTCGAGGTGCACCAGGAGCAGATCGGTGGTGGCTGTTAGAGGCGTCACGAACCAGATACAAGACAGAACACAAGGGAGCATAGCGAGCCGCTACGGCACAGTGTTCCTCGGCATCGTGGCCTCCGAACTTTCACGCGAATCACGACATGCAAGAGACGAGGCGAGCGATCCGTGCGGCGTTCCTTGGCGTACAATCGGGCGGGCGTGGGTTGTGTTGATAGCTGCGTGGTTGTCCCACGGGAGCAGCGGGAACAAAGAGTTTCGTGATAGGTGTGCGAATGGCACATCTTCCAGAGGATGGTCTCTATCTGCTTTATGAACTCTAGCTTTCCGTCGAGCTCAACCAACATAATTACCCCCATCACCAAATCCCTGAGACAACTGAAAGTCTTCAATGGCCCATGATCATCTGAACCTACTGATTAGCCAACTCAACCACCCTGTCAGCCGCCTCAGCAAACCCATCAAACGCCTCCAATGCCAACCCACTCTCGGCAATGATCCTCTGCCCAACCTCCTCATTCGTCCCCCGAATCCTGACAACCACCGGCAAACCCCTCATGTCGACTTCTTTAAACGCCAGCAAAACCCCCTCAGCAATCATCCCTCCATCCGTCAAGCCGCCGAAAATATTTACAAAAATAACCTTGACGCGCGCGTCCCGCAGGATCAGTTCAAAGCTCTTCTTCACCGTGTCCGCAGTCGCTTTCCCGCCCGTGTCGAGGAAGTTGGTCGCCACGCCACCGTGCTGCCGCGCCAGCGCATCGACCGTGTTCATCGCGAGGCCGGCGCCATTGACCAGCGTGCCGATGTTGGCGCGCGGGTCCGAGCCGTTGAGGCTGTGGAAGACGATGCCGTGCTCGCCCGCTTCGGCTTCCTCGGGTGTCTGCGACGGCGTGGCAACGGTGATATCGGCGTGAAGGTCGCGCTGGCGGGGCGTCGACTTAGGTACGGAGGGGTCGAGGTGGAGATGTAGGGTTGGGGCGTGCAGAAGGAGGTTGGTGCTAGGGGCGATGGAGAGGGTGGTGTAGAGGGTGATGGCTTCTTTTTCCACGTGGGCTTTGGCGAGGGCGCGGATGAGGGCTGCGAGCTGGGCTTTAGTGGCAGGGGGCGAGGCGTCGAGCTGCATATGTGCGATTGCGGCTAAGATGGCTTTTTCGGGGGGCGGGCCGCTGTGATCGTAGGGGAAGCTTTTGGCGCGGGAGCGGAAGCTGCTGGGGGAGGTCGTAGGAGAGCTTTGGATTGCAGGTTGGCGTGCCGAGCGGTCAATGGTGATTGAAAGGTGGTAGGAGTCTTCCGGCGGCTCCTCAGGATTGATACTGAGACCTTCAACGTTGGCGATATATGGTTCGAGCACCGCAGGGACTTGGGACGGTTGCAGCGAGAGTGTGCGTGCTTGCTTTTGATGGCGTGCAAGGCGAGATCCTGGGTGCATTGGTCGTGACCGCGCGCTGTGATACCCTCGTCTTTGGCTTGCGTCGTTCTTTGGTTTGTTGGCATTGCGTCCTGACTGGCTCAGAAGCGTCTTCATGACACCACCAAAGTTCTCAGGGTGGTCTACCATCCTCGCACCTGCGCTCTGGAGGATGTTGTACTTCTCGAGAGCTGTGTGCTCTCCCTTCGCGGCCCATGCGCCAGCATGCCCCATGACTTTCCCAGGTGGTGCCTGCAGACCACCAACCAAAGCGGCGATCGGCTTGGGTTTCGCGACCCTCTTGTGATAGTCACGGATCCATTCAGCAGCTTCTTCCTCGGCGGTCCCTCCAACTTCTCCGACAATAATGATGCCCTCTGTTTCAGGGTCGTGCTCGAAGACTTTCAGGCCGTCGACGATGCTTGTTCCGGCAACGATGTCGCCACCCATGCCGATACATAAGCTTTGTCCGAGTCCAGAGCGAGTTATCGATGCAACGGTCTCATATGAAAGCGTGCCTGACTTCGCGATGATCCCAACATGTCCTGGCGCAAAGGAAGGAAGCGGTTGAAAACCAATCCGACAGGATCCTATCGGAGCAATGATCCCTGGCGCATTTGCCCCGACAAGGCGAGACTTCGACTGTGTCTTTAGTATACTGGCCACCTTTATCGATCTGTTAGCCTATAATCAATCGAGAAGCGGTAGAAACTATTGAACATACCCTCAAGATGTCATGTAAAGGGATATGCTCCGCCACCGCAACGATTAGCGAAATCTCAGCCTCAATCGCATCCTCGATCGCCTTTCCGCAGTGGGGCGCTGCAACGAACACCGCCGTTGCGTCCGGCTTCAGTTCTTCTTTGGCCGTGCGGACATCCGGGAGTAGTGGCAGACCAAGGTGCTCGCCATTTTTGCCTGGTGTCACGCCGCCCACGATGTTAGTGCCGTAGTCCAAGCTGTCTTTGGCGTTAGTGGTGGCAACGCGGCCGGTGAAACCCTGATAGATGACGCGGGTATGGCGACCGATGCGCAGATTATGGACTGTGTCATCGTAGGAGCCCTTTGCCAGTGTGGTTGAGAAGAGACGCCGCGATAGTCGGCGAGGACATGTTGAAAGAATTGATCGAGTCCGAAGAGAGATATTGCGGAGGCCAGTCATTGCAATTGTTTCTTACTGCTTTTACCGCATTTGAATACGTATACAGCGGATTTGGGTCGTTTAAGAATAATCTGCGACTGGTTTGTTCGCCAGCGTTTGTTGGAGCAGGTCTATATACCTATGTCGTTTCAACGGGAGGTCGGGAATAATTTACCTCGGGTTGTTCCCGGCCAAGCCGGCGCTGTTTGGGGAACCTCCGATGTCGGCTGGTGCGGCTGCACCCTACTGCCTCGAAACATAATTCGAAGGTAGTTGATGTAGCCTACGCCCCGGACAGCCTCCCACTTCGACAATTGAAGCCAGGCTTTCGCGGGCCTGGAACAAGAGCTGTGTTTTAATAAGGTCGACGCTTTGGTCGTTGTCGTGTATCATGCCGCCAACCGACTCTCTCGACTCCTCTCTCAACAAGCTTTCCATCTCCACCAAAGGCAAGAAGCCTGCTGAACCCGCCGAATCGTGGGAGGATGAAGCCGACGCCTCGGACGACGAAACGGCAATAGCATCTGTCGCTTTCCCCAAGCAGCCTTCGCCGCCGCCGCCGACTCCCTCGTCCCCTTCCGCCAAATCTTCCCTTCCGCCAGCTCCCTCGAGTCTCGACGCCGCCTTCGGTTCCACTCCATTCGGCAGCGAGAACACAGCAGCTGCTCCTCATCCTCGTAGAACACAGGGTCCTGACCGCCGGCCCGAGACGTCCACAACGGTCGCTTCCAGACTGATCGCGGCGGGTATTGGACAGAAACCACAGAGGCGCACGAAGGAGCAACGAGAGTACGACCAGGCCATGAAGTTGCAGGAGAAGAAGCGGAGAGACAAAGCTAGAGAAGAAGAAGAAACGAGGAAGAGAGAGAAGGAGAAGGCGATTAGGGATGCCTGGGATGGTTGAAGTCGAGAGGCTCTCGTCGCCAAGCGACGGGACCATAATGAGGAGATCGGCGGATCGTTGCCACAGGAGGTTTTGTTTCGACTACACTAACAACTCCGGTTTTGGGGATCTGGTGGCCGTAACCTGTCCATGGTCACAGTTTTGGGAGCGCTGGATCTGCCTTGCCCACCCTCAGCCTCACATCAGCCATCGCAGATATGATACCTACGCAGCAAGAGACATGCGATGAAGGAAGAGAGCATTCTGATATAGCCGAGAGGTATGTAACTAAGGCGTTGTTGACACCTGCTTCGGCTCACTTCGGGAGTGAAAAAGGGATGAATCGAGGAAGGGCACACAGGGTCCGGAAGAGGCGGAGTTCGAGATTATTCCAGTTGGCACTTGATGCGAGCATCGACTCCATGAAGCAACAGCCACCGTGCAACGGGTTCCCTGACGAACAGCCGTCTTCCGGCCATCTGTCGATTCTGCCAGGCAAGTGCTCCACGGACTCGGGCTCCAAACCGTACGTTCCTGATACACTCCCATCAACAAGCGCGATCCAGGTCGATCTGCCTTTGAGTACCGGCTTCCCTCTGCTGTCAGGTAAAGACCTTCCTACATCTCCTTCACGATTCATTACATCGTCACTCTTTTCCTCCTCACCTCTCTTCGACGACCCTTTTGCTGAGCCCATCTTTGCTCCCGACACCTCTACCTCAACATCTTCCGCTCAGCATTCTCCCTACCCACCAGCATCGGCCGCCGGTTTCTGTAGTGGATCTGGCATTCGCTTGCAGTGAGACCGTGCGGTGCGCTAGATTCGCAACCGCCCTCGTCCTTTTTCCCTTTGTCGACCTTGATCGATACTTGATACCTCCTTGCCAAATCTCCACCGAACACTACACTACAGCAAAGAAGTTTGAAGAGAGCAATTCGTTCGCCTACCATTTCGAGTGGATACCGCTGCTGAATTCCACCATGCGCTTCACAGCGCTCACCATCGGCTTTGTCGTCACGGCGATCGAATTGACCTGGGCCAGCGCACCAGTGGTTAAGGACAACCCCTCAGGCGTACAATACATCTCCGTCCTGCCACAAGATGAGGGACCGAATGGCGCAGTGGTGGCCAGCTCAGGGCCTGATGGGTCTGGCACCAGCTTCCAAGTCAGCTTTGCAGGGCTGCCATCAGATGCAGGACCATTCCGTAAGTTCTGCAACGGCTGGCTCCTATGGATTCGCATTTATCATCCAGCCGCTGATCGCAACCAGTCTATCACATTCACGTCAACCCTGTCGCTCCTTCTGGTGACTGCTCGTCTGTCGGCGGACACCTGGATCCTTACCACGGTAAAGATCCCTGCAATGAGGACATGGACGCGGCGACTTGCCAGGTCGGAGACCTCTCGGCGAAGCATGGGATCATGAGGGCAACAACTTTTGCAGATTCGTGAGTTGCAGCTGTATATCAACAAGCTGATGCGTTCTCGAAGGATATGGCTGAAAGTGACCGCTGACAAAAACTCATACAGATACGTCGACCAGTACCTTTCCACCATCCCCGGATCACCAGCTTTCGTAGGGAACAGGAGTGTGGTAGTGCACTTCTTGGATAAGAGCATAATTACGTGTGCGAACTTCACAAGCGCCGGTGCGTTCCAGGGCCCTTCGGTTCCTGGTGTCGCAATGGAGCCGGCTGGTGAGCCAGGGCCCGCCGCCACCAGCTCGACCGCGTTTAATGCTCCGGATTTGCTTTCGCAGTCGAACAGTGTTTCTGGGCCGATCAGCGCAAGTCCTGAAGCAGCAAAGTCAGATCCGCCCGCGCTGCCAGAACCGCCAGCACTGTCAGCACCCTCCGCGTCGATGGAACCAGGGCCCGACCCAGCGGGCATCTCGCCCTTCATATCGAAGGCCGGTTCTGCAACCCTGGTGTCTTCCCCGGCGGCGTCAGCCTCAATCATGACCAAGACCATGTCCGCGTCCAGCTCGCCAGCGACGCCAGACGACGCGGCCGCGCCGGCCTATGTCAGCGCTGCAGCGGCATCCTCGTCGCACGAGGTGTAGAATCCCTCCTCCAGTGCTTCATATGGAAGCAGTGTATACGCATCGCCTATCGCGACCAGCTCGAGCCCTGCCAACATCTCGTCTAGAGATGCCCCAGAGGAGCCGTGCCCCGAAGACGAGGCCGAAGCAGCCGCCGCCGCCGCCGCCGCCGCCGCTCCAGCCCCAGCTCCTGATCTGACGAGCACCCCCGGGGTAATCGATGGATTCACGCCAGGACTGAACGGACCTGGAGCTGCCCCTGAGCCTGCACCTGCACCCGCTCCTGCGCCGGCACCCGCGCCGGCACCTATGCCCGCACAAGGGCCAGCATCAGCACCCGGTCCGGAATCTTCTTCATCAGCACCAGCCGTCCCAAGTAACTCATCTCCATCCTCGGCACAAGCGTCAGCAGAGGCAGCAGCGCTTCCATCGCCGTCTTCATCGTCACCTGCGAGCTCCTCAGCTAACAATGCGCCAGCTGCTGCTCCTGCCCCTCCGGAAGCTCAATCGGCGCCGGTGTCTGAAGCACCTTGCCCCGAATCATCCTCTGCGACGCCCGCACCCGCGCCTCCTCCGCCGCCACCTGCCCCTCCAGCAGCGGAAGCCGCACCTTCTGCTGCGCCAGCCCCTGCACCTCCCGAGTCGCCCTGCAATGAGTGCGAGGAGCCTGCAGCAGCAGCCGCGGCACCAGTTGCTCCTCCGCCGATCTCCTCACCCATGCCCACCACGATGTCGACAATGCCCTCGGCACCGTGTCCGCCGACGAGCAGCAGCGCGCCATGCGACTCTTGTGGTGGCGCTCCACAGTTTAGCGTCGGCATGGCAGCACCCTGGTTGACCGACTCGAAAGTGCCTTGTCCCACCGTCACGGTGACATGCTACATTCCGCAGCCCGGGATGCCGAGCGGAAGCGGAATGCCTCAGACGATTCAGGGTATGCCAACAGCATCACCGACGGGGACGAATCCGTGGGACATCAACGGACCTTGGGTGCCAACCATTCCGTTGCCAAACTAGCCGTCAGGCAGCGGTCCGATCAGCACGCCTGCGTACACCCTCACCGGCGGACCCAACGGACTGATCGCCACCATGCCCAACGGCGTGAGCGTCGTGACAATCCCCCAAGGCGTGAGCACCGTGCTAACCCCTCAGCCCGCTGGCCAGATGCCCCCAATGGTCACCGCGCCGAACCCCCAAACACTTATCCCCGGCGCCATCGTCACGACCCTCACCATCCTCACCGGCCCCAACGGCATCCAACAACCATACATCACGCAACCTCAAGGCGGCAGCCCGACCACCAACCCATGGGACTACAACAACCCCTGGGTGCCGACGATCCCGCTCGACTTCATCCCTGGCAACCAGCCCACCAACCCGATCCAAAATATCCCCAACATCCTCTCCATTCCCCCCAATGTCAACAGCATCGTCTCTCTGCCCGGCGGCCTCACGACCATTCCTGGTGGGCCCGATGGTCTGCTCACCACGCTGGAAGGCTTGCTCCCTACAGGTACGTTGCCGCAACTTCCCCCCGTGATATATTTGCCTGGTATCGGCTTCGTGCCGTTGCCCGGGTTGTTCGACCCACCAGATCTGCCGGGACTGGACGATCTGCCAGGAATGCCTGGGATGGCGGGTGGAGGGCTGGACGATCCGGACGTCACGGCACTGGGCGCTGATATTCCTGATGTTACGGCGCTGGGCGTGGAGCCGGAAGCTACGCAGTTGGGCGGCGAGCCCGAACGCCCGGATTTTGGCGATGGGTCGGAAGATCCCAATGGACCCGATGAGCCGGATGTGCCCGACGCTGATGCTCCTGATGCCGATGCCCCGGACGCTGATGCTCCCGATGGCGAAAGCCCAGAAGACCCAGAAGCGCCCGACGCAGAAGATCCGGGGGCAGGGGACCCGGAAGATATAGAAGCTCCAGAAGTAGAGGACCCGGAAACAGAGGACCCGGAAACAGAGGACCCGGAAACAGAGGACCCAGAGGCTCCAGAGACAGAAGACCCGGAAACAGAGGACCCGGAAACAGAAGACCCGGAAACAGAGGACCCGGAAAAAGAGGACCCGGAAACAGAAGACCCAGAGGCTCCAGAGACAGAAGACCCGGAAGACCCCGAGGCCGACGACCCAGAAGACCTCGAGGCCGACGACCTAGAAGACCCCGAGGCCGACGACGTCGAAGACCCCGACGACGTCGAAGACCCCGAAGCCGAAGACCCAGGCCTCGCCAAACGCTTCCTCCCCCTCACCTTCCACGCCTAACCCCCCCCCCTTCCCCCAAACGTAAACCTTACAACACGCGCTCACCCCTCGTTAACTATCCCCGTGCTAAACAGACAACCCAGTGCCCGACATCCCCGGCGCCACGATCCCGGGCGTCACGGTCCCGGGCGTCACGCCCGACGTGCCGCCTGTCGTGGAGACGATTGCGCCTACGCCTGTGGGCGCGGCGGCTGACTCGAGAGGGGGCGAGGGGATGGTGAGTCTTCTCTTTTCGGCTGAGCGAAGGGATTAGGGGGGGGGGAGTGGTTTGCTGACGGTGTTGCTGCGGTAGGTGTGGAGAGTTGGTCTCGCGATGGTTGGGGGAGTTGTTGTGGGGGGGTTGGTGGCGGGTGCGTGAGGGGGTTGTCAGGGATTTGAATCGTGACTGGAGGTTGCTGGGCCATGGTGAGCTGGTCGCTGCGAGGTCGAGAGTTAGCCCTGCAAGTGGGTTTTGGAAAGCGCGGGCTCGAGGCCGGGAAGGTCGAGTCGAGTCGAGGCGCGCGGTGGATGGAGCACGGTCACGATACCTGAGCTGTGTGTGTGGGAGGGACGGAGTGGGTGCTGGACGGCTCGTTAGTTTGTAAACCTAATGGAATTGGAAGTTCCCTTGCTGCTGCCTCTTTGCGCGTGTTTGGGGTTGCGGGCGTATGTGTGGCCGTGTGAAATGGGAGTGTTTGAGATATTGTAACAGTACGCCGCTCGGTACATATACACTGGTGGTTAATCAGGTAGGTATTTGAAAACGCCACTGTATGTTCAGCCATCCTGCCCACTGGAGCGCCTGAAGCAAGTTCGCCCGCCCATCGCTGCGCTTCGCTTCTTCGTACACAAAACAAAACAAACAAATCAAGCCCACCCTTCGTCGTCTCCTCCTTCTCCATATCACTCTCCTGTTCTTAGAGCCAGCTTCTTCACTTCCCCATGACCCCCAATCCAGCATGACCCACCCCACCCCCTCCACCCGACCCCGATCCCTCATTCCCACTCCTCTCTCCCCCCCGCCCTCACCCCCCTCGCCAGAACCTCCAGCGCGGCTCCCACAGCCTCCCTCCTCACACGCGCACGCCTAGCCGCCTCATACTCGGCATCCGTGCGCTCTCTCTGCAGCCTCTTCTGCAGCAACTTCGCCCCATCTCGTCGTCGATCCGCGTTCGCGTCGGTAGGAGGGAGTGACGAAAGCACACGCATGGCTGCCGGCAAAACCAAGTCCGCGCGCCCGTCTCTGCAGCCGACCGGAAAGCGAACGAGTCATTTCACTTGCTCCTGTTGGGGGAAAGAGGGCACGAAGGGGTCAGCCCCGCCCCGGGTGTCAAGGCGGGGAGGGGGCGGGGGGACTTACCCTTGTTCTCGGGTCTTGGTGCTGTTGCCGTTTCGATCGCCCCGCCGCCCACCGCCGCTTCCGTTGCCGTTGTGTCTTGATCCACTGCCAGTGCGCTGTCGCGCGCTGAGTTTTGCTTCTGCCTCTTCGACCGCGCGGCGCTTGGCCGTTTTCGCGCTGCTGCTCGTCGTGTGGCTGGCGGTGGAGGCGGCGCTGCGGCGGCCGGCTTGCTCGCCCGCACCCGAGCGGGGACTCATTCTCGATGTCGTGGGGGGCGTGATGGACGTCGGTGCGCCGCTCGGCGGGCCGCTGGGTGTGGCGGTGTTGGTCGCAGTGTTGGTGCCGCTGTTGGAAGCCGGGTTCGTGGGGCGGATGGTTTCGGGGCGCGGGGCGGCGACTGCCGCGGTCGAGGTCGGGTGGGCGTGGGAGGAGGCGGAGGTGTGGGAACGGGAGGAGACTTCGGGGACGGTAGAAAGGCGGCCGCCGCGGGAGGGGCTGGGGCTGGTGATGCCCTGGGTGGTGGATGTGGGCTGTGTTGGAGGCGGGCTGAGGGGGATCGTGCGGTCGATCTTGGGGGACTTTTTGGTCGGTTCGGGGAGGACTGGCTGCTGTGTGGTTGTGTTGAGGGTCTCTTTGCTCGGTTTCGAGGTCGCACTCCCGCCGGCTCTGCGAACTATCCCCCCTAAGGACTGTACTAGTGCCGCGGCGTCGGCGAACTCCTCATCGTCGAGTCCCTCGCTCGAGGCATAGACCGCTTTAATCGCCTTTCGGCCAATGCGGCGCGCCTGTTCGAAGTCCTTGTCGCAGTCTTGCAGAAACGCGGCGTGCTCGAGAGAGACGGACAATCGTAGAGCGTTGGCGGGCGGAAGCAGGTTGTTTGCCAGGTGCTGCACAGTGTCGAAGTGCTCGCACGCCATTGGGACAAAGTTGAGAGGAGGGAGTAGGAACGAAGCCGTGGCTTGGGTGGGCGAAATGTTGATCGGAGCTAAGCCTGGAGGGCGTGCGGGCGCTCGGCGCGCTTCAGGGGGTATGGGAGGAGGTGGACCGGGTGGAGGCGGTGTTTGCGCCGGGCCGATGGAGGCATAGGGATTCGTGACGTATGACGTGTCGGAGGTTATGGACGGTATGGGATCTCGTAGTGCCCCGCCTCTTCTTGACTGCCTGCCGTTTGCGCCATCTCGCCCGTTCTTGGGCGACTTGCCAGGAGACTTGCGTACCTGACCGTTGTTCGCTTTTGGCGTGAGTACGCGCGAGGGAGGGCTGTTCCCATTTCCTGAGCGTGGACTGAGTTGGCTCAGCCGGGGATGGTTGTGGAAGAGGCAGAAGATATGGTAGAGCGAGGCGCGTAGCTTCGCCGCCATGACCCGGCATTCGGGGCCCTGCTCGCCATCTTGGCAGTACGGCAAGATGTAGACTTCGGTGATGGACAGTCCTTCTCGAGCCAACCAGATGATGTGGTGGTATAGTTGCAGCGATTTCGTGTCGCGACTAGTGTCGAGCTTCCGCACGCGTCGAGCTTTGATGAGTTTGCGGGAAAGCAGGATCGATAATCCGAGGACTTGGTACAGAGAGGCTGAGAGAAGAGGGTTAGACGGCGCTGTTTGCCTGGACAGCCGACCCAGTATCTTCTCTTCAACCGCAGAGGCAGCCATTGACTTCACACCGTGCGAGTCTCAGTCCTCGTCCACATGCAACTCGTCCGCCCGGAAGTCGAGAAATGGTGTTGCAAGCATCTGACGGGGATTGTGATACATGCGCCGTCCGGTTTGATACAATTCGATCAGGTCGCGGATGGTTGCTGTCGTGGAGCCCGAAGAACATCAATGACAAGATTGGACGGCGAGAAGCGTGTCGTGGACGTGGAGTCGTCAATTGGGCGTCGACCCAGCAGCAGCGCAGCAAATAGTCGCAGGCGTAGGGCACAGGCGTGTGAATAAAGCAAATAGCCACGATCCAGGACCGGTCTCGGAAGAGTGTACGGTGCCCGAGGGTACTATAGTATCATGCAAGTCTCACGTGGCGATAAGACGAGGCAGGTCGGGCAGCGGTGCGCGCGTGTGTAGGGGGTAAGTGGTCCAGTCGCAACGGGTGCGCGGTTGTCATTCGTGCTCAGCGGGCGGTGGGGAGCCAACGGGCGGCGGATTCGACGTGTTCGCAGCAGACAGCTCAGCGTTGCTTGTCGTCCCCCAGCCTCAGCAATTCTCGCCTTCGGGGCGGATGCGGTTTGGTGGCACCGCCAATGGGCTTTTGCTCCGCGCTTTGAGCTCGCGTGATATTGCGGCCGCGGTGGGCGTTTCCAATGGCAGCGGTATAAGTCTCGTAGACGTATGGTCCAGGAAGAAGTCGCACCTGCCAGACGTGTCGAAATGGCCCGTATGCGACTGCTCCAATTCCGTGCGCGCTCGGCAGAAAAGATGCATATGCCGGCCTCGTTCCCGCTATTCCTGGACGTCCGCGTCGTTGTTGGTGGCAATGACTCCCCACTCCACTCAGCACCAGCAAGGGCAAAAGCAACAATGTCCTTCGACTCCCAGCGCGCGCGACGGTGGACAATGGCAGAAGGGGAAAAGAAGGAGAGGAGACGAAAGCGAGTGTGTGAGAGTACATCCAGCGCACTACGTGCCGGCAACTTACATTAGGCTGCAGATGGCTCCGCAATGGTGCTACGTGGCAGACCCTCTCTTCTCTCCGCCGCTCGCGCGCCGCCCTCGCCTGCGCAATGGTTGTGGCAGAGAGCGTGCGGGATGGCTGGGAGGGGGGCGATGCGCTGGCAGCGGGAACAATAGAAGGTGAGAGCAGAGAGCTTGCTGGCAGAGAGCTGCTCGGTCGCGCGGGTTCGCAGAGGCAGTACGTCATTGCATGGTATGGCGGCAGCAGCGCCGGCGGTCAGAGAGTCGCGCGACAAGGACGGGAAGAAGCAAAGCGTTGGTCGAATGGAGCGGTGAGGCCGGAGAGAACAGTCGAGCCCCGCCTGCCCGCTTTCGCCTGCGTTTGCTGTCCTTGGTCTTGGCGTCGAGACCGCTGCGACCATCAGTCACGTGAAACTAAATATCTTCACGTGTACGCCACATGGGGAAGGTGTGAGTGTTTGAACGATGTCGTCTGCTTGTTTTCAACCCCTCCAACGACAAGAGACATTTGGCATGCGGCCTTCAACACACACAACATGCAACTGCAACTCGACAGCAGCGAGGCATGCATCAATCAGGTGAGCTCAGTAAGGTGGGCTTCCACGTCGCTCAACGAGGCAGCTCCAACATGTTTGCCGAATCAATTCCTGTGTTCTCCCGTTCATCGTACGCCTTCCGCGCACAAGCTTCTTTTCTAATTCCACCAGCAATTGCCTATACGCTTTCTCAAATCAAACCACTACTCCACATCTCCTATTTTCATCACCATCCACGAACTCCAACACCACCCTCTCCGCCATCTAAGCAGCCCGAGACCCGCCACCCACATCCCCGGATCCCGCGTACTGATTTGCATCCTCTCCCTGCCAACCCCACCGTAGCAAACGCACCACCACCACCGCCGCCGCCTCGTACAGCCGCCGAACTGCCGCCCGCCGCGCCCCTTCCCCGTAACCCCGACCTCGAACCACGTCCCCCGCCTCTCCCCCAACCGCCGCCGCCCTCCCCTCTCCCCCGGCCCTCCACCATCCCTCCAAAAGCGCCGGTCCGCTGCCTCCCCGCGCCACGGCGGCCGGCCACCGCTCCCGGCCCCAGCGGACGACAGCCGGATGCCCGCCCCGAGACACCGACGCGGGCGCCCGCGCTCCGCGGTTCCAGAGCGACCCCGACGCACACGTCAGGCAGTTTGCTCCCTAGTGCCCTCCGCCTTCGCCTGTGCGCCCTCCTTGCCTGGGCGGCCTCACGTCCTTGCCCACTTTCTTCCACCGGCCGTGTGAGATTTCTCCATGTGCGAGGCAGAATGGGGCGTTGTTGGGTTTTTTGTCCGCGCCTCGCCGGACAGGCGCGGGCGGTCGTGAGACGTGTGTGTTGCGGGGCGCGTGGGAGGGGCGGCGCGGAGGCTGCCTTCTTTCGAGGCGAGATGTCGTGTTCGGGATGTCGTGACGCTGGGGTGATTTGAGGATGTTGGTGAGAGGGTGCTTCGCGGGGCCGAGGAGTATAAGAGGGAGAGGGCCGACTGCGATGGAGGATGGGATCCGAGAGTACTACTGCGAGTCGATATACATACCAAACCAGCGATCCCCTGGTTGACAAACGATCGACCCGGCCGACACTGCATTCGACGCCGGCGTTCTGGACGACCCCTTCGCACAGCACAACCAGACACGCCAGTTGGAAGGAGCACCCTCGAAGTCGTCGATCAGTCGGCCAGCACTAGCCCCATAGCCCACAGACTACCTTCATCGGCTCAGCGACCCAACTCGCCGGCATCTGACCACCCAAAACAATCCATCAAGCCCTAACCACCCGTTCCTCACCCACCATGTGCAAATACTACGCCCACACGCACCCATGCGGCCACACCACCATCTTCGCCGCTTTCTGCGCGCCTGCGGCCCTGATCCAGCAGCCCTGCGGCCAAGGGGAAATCTGGGCGACGGTTAAGATGGAGGGGAAGTGTGCGGGGTGCGGTGATGGGATGGCTGGGGCGGGCAATGCGCCCGCGATGGGGAAGGGGAAGGCGGGTGCAGGTGCGGGTGGGGGGAGAAGGGTTGGAGGGAGGCGGTAAGCGGTATGCGGGGATTGGGAGAGAAAAGGGAACGGGGGTTGGGGGGTTGGTGGTGGTTTGAGTGGAAAGGGGAGGATGGAGGGAATGAAGGGTGAAGAGAAGAGAGAAAAGAGAGCGAAGACGAAGTCGGGACGGTGCCTCGTTCGGGGTGTGTTTCTCATGGTATAGGGATTAGACTTGGAATCGGACTTTCTGGAGGATAGAACGACTGGGTATGTCGTGCGGGTGATGGCGTTCTGAGCCTTGAGAAACGTGGCCACGTTATATTTGTATCAGCATATCGGCTTCGATCTTCTCTGACGAAGGATTTCTCCTCTCATTTGGCGGCACGTTCCTTCTCGCAGGTCGTGGATGTGCGCATCGAGCGCGTTGCAGTGTGAGGTGATTGTTATCATCGGAGGCAAGGAGTCACCACGGGAAGGTAGCACTGAGGCATTCGGTGCGCGGCCGCCGCATGGGATGAACTCACTTTGACGACCAGAGCCGCTCGCTGCAGGTTTCGAGATGCCATAACGATGGAGTCTGTTCCTACCACTAGCAGTCGCTCTCGTGTTCAGAAGCGCTGGCAATCTGAGCGTTGGAGGAGGATGTGCTTCAGACCTGGAAAATGTTTGAGCAAACTTACGGCGGACTCTCACGCTCGCTGATGGAGTAACCGCAGCGCAGCGCAGCTTCGCCCGCGCCCTCACGCTCGCCCAGCGACGATCGAGGGTATCCAGAGCGTGAGAGCAGCCGCAACTGATCAAAGCCACGAACTCGCGTCGTTGGAATTCGCGTCATGAAGACCTGCGGTCGAGCTCGCCACAGTCGCGATACTGTTGCCTTGCGGACGCAGTGATAATCGCTCTGAAAGTCGGTGTGGGGACGCCCCGAACAGAACGTGGTTTTCACCGCCCTCCTCTGAGCCACGGTGTCGCATTCCACATGTTCTCAGCTGGGGAACCCCCGGCGATCGCGCGGCTTGCCTCTTGAGGCCGGCCGTGGAGCGAATATGTGGCGGCGAGTGGGTCCCAGCGCACACCGGTCGCGTAGAGCACACTGTTCCCAGATTTCAGCAGATCTACGGAAAAGTGAGCGACGAGCGTCTAAGCCACGCGGGCTACGTTATCAATCTGTCTTGGTGCGGTACTCGGGGCTTGTTGTTCCGCCGAGACCTTGCGTGCGCTTGCGCTCTTGGTCAAGGTAGGGAAAGTTCCCTCAGTCGGCCTCACCTGAGGCCGCTCAAAGAGGCGAGGGGGGCGATGATGGACGCAGCCTAGCCCTCTTGCGTGCAACTGGAGAGAAAATGCTGTGTTTCAGAGTGCTGGCAGCGGGCAAATCGTGTCTTGGATCAGTGTTGTAGAACAAGCAAGTAAGTCGGGCGACTAGCGTGTGAGTCCGGAGCGGTCAGGTATCGGGGCGTGGGTCGGGAAGGTGGTCGGTTTAAGATTAAAGATGATGCCAAGCAGCGCAGGAGGGGATATCAAAGACATACACGACTGGTCCGATTGGAAGTTGCACTGCCCACAAGTCTTCGACACGTATCGAGCAGATTCTTTCTCGAGGGCGACTTTCTTCATGCAATGTGGTGATCCGGTCTGCTCTGAAGTCTTGGAACCAGTTGAGGGGGCGCAACCAAGACAAAGGGACGCAGCACAGCCTCCAATTCAACGAATCCAAAGCAAGACATTTTCCGCAGCAGGTCGGCAGGCAGGCGAGGTGGCGATCCGGGAACACTATCAATCCCGAATATCGCGACACAATTTGAGCAACACGAATCGGATATTGTCGAAGTGGCCTCCACCAGGCGGTGACATGACGTTTGACGAGTCGTGTATGATGAGGTGGTGGCTAGGAGGTACTTCTGTACCGCGGTACCTTGCACAGTCCAGGGTCTCTGCACGTGCAGATTAGCGTTCGGGGGGGGGAGGGGGGCGCAGTATTGTATCGACCGGCGGAGGGGACCCTCCTGTTGGAAGTGTTCACGCCGGCCTGAGGATTTCAGCGATGCATGCAGGTCGCGCGCGCACATATCGTCGCAGGAGCCATTCGTGCAGGATCTCGTTATCCGTGGGCGAGATCGGATGTGGTCAGAACGTTATCCGGACGACTTCTCGAGGTCTCGAGTCTTCGGCAGCTCATGTGCGGCACCTCGTCGCAGGCACTGCGGGATAGTGATGCCGTGCATGTAGAGCTTGTGCGAAACTTCGAGGCATGTCAAGGTAACGACGGCTCTCGCAGCCCGGAGCGGGTGCCCAACCTCGCCAACTCCTGAGGGGTATTGGCCTCTCTTGGCCCGGCCACGACAGGCCGCGTGGTCTGTGTGCTCGTCGTCGCTGCCCGTCTGTTGTAGGCCGGCGAGCGCGTGACGAGCCCCAAAAGTGAGGCATGGTGCCCCGCCTCTCTTCACATGTGGTATGTCGTGGCAGTTCGACATGGTTTCGAACGTGTCGAATCGTCTGGATGAAGACGAAGGAGCGAGCAACGGGAGACCACGGGGCGAGCCGAGCTCGGGGCGGAACGCGACGACCGTTCGGGGTGAGGCTCCGTCGTTGATGCCTTAGCGAGCTTGTGAGCGTAGTGGTGAGCCTGAGGAGACGCCTTCTATTCCAACTTCACTTAAACGAATGCGCACAAGCAACCAGTCCTCGTGGTTTTGCCATCTTCTCGTCGGCGTCCCTCGGAGACAGCAATATATCGAGGTATAGAGCCCTCCCCGATCGGCGACCTCCACCATCCCACGCGCCGCGCTGGAGCCTCGACCGAGCGGGCGTCCCATTCGTGAAATCTGCACTGCCCCGCTTGGCAGAAGCGCGATCGAGAAGCTCCATCCCCATCGTTGCCCTCGCGCGCCTCCTGTCTTTGTCGCCCGGACGCCGCCATCTACCTACCGCAACCATCCCCTTGCCGCCTCACATGATAATCATATTGTCGTGTCCGACGCCGCGCCGAGCGCGCTCATCTTCTTCCCCCTTCACCTGAGCCGACCTCATCCCCAGCCCGCTCCATTGCCGCCGTTGCTACTAGCTTCTTCACCTTCTCCTCTTCTCCTTGACGTCGCTCACCTGCTAACCGCCCGCACTGCCACACCGACATCATCATCATCATCATCATCACCGCCGCCGTCTAGACTTCGGGCGCGCCACTCCAGACGACGCGGGAACTCTATCCCCCAACTGAGTAAGACTCCCGCCCTTGGTCCCTCGATTCGCTTCGCCGAGAGACTGGGCATTCCACTCCGTTCTCGTTTCCCGGGGGAGCAGACCGAGCGTGCATAGCCACCTTTTGGCGGAGCCGCCGTGACCTCAACCCATCGGTCCATCATACAAACCTCCGCCCCCGACGGACTGACGGCCTCGTGTCTTGTTGCTCCTGCCCTTGCTTCTTCTGACGGCCTCATCATCGCCACTCGACCCTGACGCTGACCCGTCGCCGCAGCAGTCGACTCGACCACGCGGTCGGTCTTTCCTGCTTTCGCCCCTCGCGACCCACGTGCTTGCGCTCTGATTGCGCCGCAAGATCTCACCAATCGACCTGCTGCCGCCTTTTGTGTTTGGCACTGCGCCCTGTGGCAAAGCGAGACCGCCATTCTCCGCAGGCTCGAAGCAGGATATCTTTCCGCTCATTCTCCGGTGTACATGAATATCTACCTGCTACCAGCTGCGACCTCACTGCCCCGAAGAGGCAACCCCTGCATACCTGAATCCAGCTCGACTCCTCAGTACAGCTAACCGCAGCACCCCCACTGCGACACCTCTCGCACGATGGCGGACGATTCTCAGCCGCCCCAGGGCGGCAAACGCACGCCGTCCCCTGGACCTACACGCCGGGCTCGCGCCCCTACAATTACCATCGACACCTCCGCCGTTCGACGATCTTCGAGCCGCAACACCGACCACGAGATGGACAACCTCTCTGACGACGGCAAGTCTCTCAATGGCGACAAGTCGGATAAGGCGCCCATGCTTCGACCCTCGTCTAACCCGCAATCCACGCCAACAGAGCTTCGCGCAAGTAATAGCTTCGAGAGCCGAGATTCGCGACCCACCAGCCCTCACAACATGTCTTCTCCAACGCAGTGGAAGAATCCCCACAGCTTCCTCGCGGTGCCCACACAGCGCAGTAGAGGTGGCAGCGTGGACACCGATGCGACTGGAGACTACTCACAGACGTCGGAAACGACCTACGTGAACACGCAGAGCGAGCACCCGCCATCGAAGACATTCGGCGACCACCCCCATGGCGCTGGCGACCACCCAATAATACCAGACTCCGAAGCTTTGGAGCCCGATCAGGGTACCGAGCACGATTTCACACGAGAGAACAACCCCTTTGCATTCGCACCTGGGCATTTGGGAAAGATGTACAATCCAAAGAGCTTAGGCGCATACCACGCACTCGGTGGGGTGGCGGGGATCGAGAAAGGGTTGCGGACCGATCGGAATAGCGGGCTGAGCATGGACGAGCAGGGAATCGACGGTGCGGTGTCCTTTGAAGAAGCGACTGCCACAACCAGCCCCTCCTCGGGAACAACGGCTGTGTCGACGAACGAACAGCTCCCCGACAGTGGCCCCTCCGAAGGCTCAGGGACCTTCTCCGACCGCATCCGGATCTTCAGCAACAACAAGCTGCCCGGAAAGAAGGCCAAGAATCTCCTGGAGCTGATGTGGATGGCGTACAACGACAAGGTCTTGTGGGTGCTTACCGTTGCGGCCATCATCGCGCTCGCGCTGGGGCTCTACCAAGCACTGGGAACAGAAGAAGGCGGTGTCGAGTGGGTGGAAGGTGTTGCCATTGTTGTCGCAATCGCAGTCGTTGTTAGCGTCGGCGCTGTCAACGATTGGCAGAAGGAACGACAGTTCGCAAAACTCAACGCCAAGAAGGAAAGCCGCAACGTCAAAGTCATCCGATCTGGAAAGACTCAGGAAATCAACATTCACGAAATCCTTGCTGGCGACTTGCTCATGGTCGAGCCTGGTGACATTCTCCCGGTCGACGGCATCTACATTGGCGGGCATGGTGTGAAGTGCGACGAATCCTCGGCCACTGGAGAGTCGGATGTCATCAAGAAGACCTCTGCCGAGGAAGTCTCACGCGCCATGGAAGCGAACGAGCCCATGAAGAAGAAGGATCCCTTCATGATTTCGGGCGGAAAGGTCACCGAGGGTTACGGCAGGATGCTGGTCACCGCGACCGGTATTCACTCTTCCCACGGCAAGACGATGCTGTCCCTCCAAGAGGGTAACGAGGCCACACCGTTGCAGATGAAGCTCAACAACCTTGCCGAGTACATTGCCAAGATTGGTTCTTCGGCCGCCCTCCTCCTGTTCATCGTCCTCCTGATCAAGTTCCTCGCTCAACTCCCCGGCAACACCCGCACCCCGACAGAAAAGGGCCAGCAGTTCATGACCATCCTCATTCAGGCAGTCATCATTGTCGTGGTGGCTGTTCCGGAAGGCTTGCCACTGGCTGTCACCCTAGCCCTCGCCTACGCCACCAAGCGCATGTTGAAAGATCGCAATTTGGTTCGCGTGATGCGTTCTTGCGAGACCATGGGCAACGCGACTTCAATCTGCTCCGACAAGACTGGCACTCTGACGCAGAACGTGATGACCGTTGTGGCAGGCTCGATTGGAACTTCCAGCAGATTTTCCAACCGGGCAGCTAGGGGCACCACCAACGTGGATCCGTCCGCGGCGAAACTCGACCAGGACGATGTCGACGATGTGGCCGCTGCCGAGTTCACCTCGACTCTTGCGAAAGAGGTCAAGGTTCTCTGGAAAGACAGCATCGCCATCAACTCCACCGCTTTCGAAACCGAGGAGGAAGGCAAGCAATTGTTTGTCGGCTCCAAGACGGAGACGGCGCTTCTCGATTTCGCTCGCGACTTCCTCGGCATGGAACACCTCAGTGTGGAGCGCAGCAACATTCAGGTCATCCAGATGATTCCCTTCGACTCGAGCAGGAAGTGCATGGGTGTGGTAGTCAAGCTTCAGGACGGCAAAGGTTATCGATTAATGGTCAAGGGCGCCAGTGAGATCATGCTTAGGTATTGCTCGCAGCTCATCCGGGAGCCGACCCGCGATGTCGACGTCACGACCCTCACCGACGACCACCGCAAGACCATCACTGCCCTCATCGATGCCTACGCTTCTCGCTCCCTGCGTACGATTGGATGCATCTACCGCGACTACGAAATGTGGCCTCCCCGGGGCGCGAAGCGCCAGGAAGACGACAAAACCCAGGTCGTGTTCGAAGACGTCTGCAAAGACATGACTTTCCTCGGCCTCGTCGGTATCCAGGACCCTCTACGCCCCGGTGTCCCCGAGGCAGTGACGGACTGCATCAAGGCTGGTGTCTTCCCGCGCATGGTCACTGGTGACAACATTCTCACGGCCAAGGCTATCGCGACAGAGTGCGGCATCTACACGGCCGGTGGCGTTGCCCTCGAGGGACCCGAATTCCGCAAGATGAGCGAGAGTGAGCAGCGCGCCGTCATCCCCAAGCTGCAAGTCCTTGCTCGCTCCTCCCCCGACGACAAGCGCAAGCTCGTCAAGCGCTTGAAAGAAATGGGCGAGACTGTCGCTGTGACTGGTGACGGAACCAACGACGCGCCCGCTCTAAAGGTTGCTGACGTGGGTTTCTCCATGAACATCGCCGGTACCGAGGTCGCAAAGGAGGCATCCGACATCATCCTCATGGACGACAACTTCACGTCGATCGTGCTGGCTCTGATGTGGGGTCGCGCTGTCAACGACGCCGTGCGCAAGTTCTTGCAGTTTCAAATCACCGTCAACATCACCGCCGTCCTCCTCGCCTTCATCTCTGCTGTGTCCAGTGACGAGGAGCAATCTGTGCTGACGGCCGTGCAACTCCTCTGGGTCAACTTGATCATGGACACCATGGCCGCGCTCGCCCTCGCGACCGACCCCCCGACTCGGACCATCCTGAACCGCAAGCCCGACCCCAAGTCTGCGAGACTCATTTCTACTACCATGTGGAAAATGATTATCGGCCAGGCAATCTACCAGCTCACTGTCACCCTCATCCTCTACTTTGCCGGCGCGCAGATTCTGGGTTACAACTCCGACGACCCCGACAGGGCCGAACGTGAACACAGGCAGCTCCAGACCCTCATCTTCAACACGTTTGTGTGGATGCAGATTTTCAACGCACTCAACAACCGTCGCCTGGACAACCGCTTCAACATCTTCGAAGGCATTCAGCACAATCTGTTCTTTATCGGCATCTTTCTCGTCATGATTGGTGGCCAGGTTCTAATCATTTTCGTTGGTGGTTGGGCGGCGTTCCAAGCTGTGCGCCAGACTCCGACCCAGTGGGCAATCGCTCTCGTCATCGGTGCCCTCAGCATTCCCATGGGTGTCGTCGTGCGCCTCGTCCCAGACGAAGTGGCCTCCAAGTTCGTCCCTCCCTTTATCAAGCGCTGGTCCAAGCGCCGCCACGACAAAGCCCACCGCACGCCCGAAGACGCAGAAAACGGCGAGGCCGACCCGACCCCCTTCGAGTTCAATCAAGCGCTCTACGACATCAAGGAGGAGCTCGCCTTCATCCGCCGCTACAAGGGCGGTCGCCTGAACAGCCTCAAGTTCGCGGTCCAGCACCCCAAGGAAGCGCTGCTGCACTCGCGCTCTCCTAGCCGCTCGCGCGCCTCCAGCAGTCTGCCGCGAACCCCCAACAACGAGGCCGTCGCCGACGAAGCCGCCAGCGGCAACTCGCCCGCCCCGCCCGCGACGCCCGACTCGCGCTCTGCTCGTAACGGCGGCTCCAGGCGCGCCCGCTCGCGCTCCAACTCCGCCATCGCTGCAGCCGCCATGAGCGGTATTGTCGCCGGCTCCATCGCTGGTGGCTGGAGCCCCGCTGGTAACGGCGCGCCACGTTCTGCCGACGGCGATGACGCCAAATCTCAGCGCCCTCGCAGCAAGAGCGAGCTCGAAGAGCAGGGCAAGATCGAGACGCACCCAGACACCAAGACTAGCGACCCGGTTGTCGTGCGCGAGAATCCCGTCGACGTGGCGGGTGGTGCCCCGAGCCAGGCGACTGAGACGACGCCTGGATTCCACAAGGGACCATTCGCTGGTGAGCCGACGAGCAGGGATGGCGAGGGAAGTGCGAGTGGGTGGAAAGAGTGATCCATCTCAGTGGGGGTGAACGCGCTCGCGAAAGCGGCGCTCCGCCTTTGCTGAGATTTCCGTTCGCTTCGCACAATCCACGCTTCTCTGACTGAAGAAGCGGTTATCTCTCCATTCGACATGCTACCTAGGGCCTCACATTCCGCGGCCATGCGATTTTTTCTCGCCAGGCGCCTCCGCCGCAGAGCGGGTCGGTTCTCCGATTCACCTACGAGGAGCATTTCGTCGAAAAAGAAACCCTCCGGCGCCTCTTCAGCCCTACAGCCGGGCAGTGCCAACTCGCCCAGCCGCGGCCTTCAGCCCTGCAGCCCGCAGGGTCCGCGCTCAACATGCGCCCAAAACGCGCGCTTCCTTTCCCCCAGGTTCAACAGCAAAATGCCCCCTCGACGGCCGGAATTTCTGCTGCGCTGAGAACGCGCGCAGATGCGGCGTAGGGGCGGGCGTTTTTCTTTCTTAGTGGGGCACGGGCCGGATCGGACGGCAGGTTGCGCGGCCGGCTGGGTGATGGCGGGTCTTTGGGCTTGGTGCTTCGGGTTGTACTTCCTTCTTGTCTTGTTCTTTGATGGTTACGGGGTTGCGGACACACTAAGTTCTTTGAGCGGGGATTTGTTCTCGGTCGGCGTTGTTCTTGGTGTTGTTGTTTGGTTTTCTGGGGGCTTGACGCCGCGGCCTCAGCCGAGTGTTTCTAAGGGAAGGCTATGAAGGGTGCATAGACATATGAGGTAACTCTTTTGTGAACTGGAATGGACACTGTCGGGTGTATTGTTGTGCGTGGTTGTCATTTGTGTCGCAAACTGTGTATGTGGTTCTCTTGTTTGGTTCTTTTGTGCCAGTCGATGTGATGGGGATTTTTAGTGCGATGGGGGTTTTCTCATCGTTCTAGTCAAAAGTATTGGGAACGTGTAAATGTGAAGGCATTCTCTACAGTTAATCCACTGCATTCTCGCAACAATAACTTCCCACTGCAGCATTGTAATGGTCGCCTTACTCATAATCATCCGGTACCACACACCTGTCTTTCTAAAATACTACGCGCATCCTGCCTGATAAGGAAGGAGATTCACGTTCATTTTTCGAGCCATCCACCCTTCTCTCAACCCTCGTGCACATTCTGCACCGTAAGCTAGATAGGGGCGAATGCTTGAAAGTAGCCACGGGAGCTACCTTTGTAACGGACCGGGGTGGTCCTCGCCAGTTCGCTGCTTTTCTCCTCCATATAATCACAATGTCATGCTCTCACACGACCTTCTCAACGACCACAGCTACGAGGGTGTTTTAGTTGCTAATGGAAATCGACGTGTCGGCCGTGGCCCCATTCAAAGTTGGCCCATTCGCTACGACACCGATCGTTTGCCGGATCGGGCGTACCGCGCGGTCCCAGTGCATGAGGCCCTGGTGCAGTTTATGCACATCAGCAATCCAGGCCCAGTCGCGGTCAACGATCCGGGCCAGGGTCTCCGTGCATTCGGCATCGACCCACGCATGTCGTCGCCTCGGAGCGTGCTCCATGACTCGAAAACAACGACCGATTGCACACATGTCGCAGACGCCAATGAAAAATCCAATCAAGCGTACCGCCGGTGTCTGACGGTGTGAATCGCCCATCCATGCCGGCCTCGAACGCTACCACCCGCCATGCGATGTTGATGGAGCAGGTGCGAAGGAGAGAATGCGCAGCAATGTTTCCGGGTTGCCGGGCTCGCGGGTGCCCCTCCATGCGTGCAGTCTGCCCGCTTGAGACGAAAAGCCTCGAACGAGCAGAATCACGTGTGCTTGCCAGTGTGAGCAGAGCTGATGTGGTCTCGAATCCCGTGATGTCGCGGCCGCGACGTACAACTCAAACAGTCTCGTCTCGACGCATTTTGAGGCCGTGTGCCTCGCCATCTCCTTGTCAGCACCATCTGCATCTCACGCCTGGAGATCAGTCCTTGCGGACGGTGCCTGCTGTTAGCTTTGACTCCTTGCCAATACTTTTCCCCCGCTTATCTTGCCCGACCCATTGCGCGGGCCGCGTCCCATCTTTGCAGCCCCCGAAGAACGAAATGAAGCGAAGGAAAGCGGTCCGGAAGGCGTTGTGTGAACACTGTGTCGTCTCTGCGCTCGCTTCTGCGGGTATGGATGCTGCACTGCTCTAGCCTGCTCGCCGCCGCCCCATGCAGCGCTGAGAAAACAAACCGACTCCTCATCTTTTCCACCGCCCCCGTAACGCCTCGTGCGCCAATGCTCCCTCGACCCCTCAGCTCCCTCCCTCTACTCCTCGATAGTCTTCACACACTCCCACCCCCCCTTCATCCTCTCCTTCCACAAACTCACCCGGTTATCCCCCCCACTGACCGCCAACACATTCCCCGCCAAACTCCACGAGCACCTCCACACCACCACCTCGAAATCCAGCACCTCACACTTCCACTTCCCGGCGTCCCCGACCTTCTCCCCCGCCGCCAGCGTCCACACCCGCACCGTGCGGTCCTGGCTCGCGCTCGCAATGTACTGCTTCCCCAGCGGCGTCGGGCTCCACGCGACGTCGCGCACCCAGTCGCCGTGCCCCTGCAGCGCCGCCACGCACTCGTACGCGCCCGTCGCCGCGCTCAGTTCCCACAGCTTAACCGCATTATCGCTCCCGCCGCTGACGAACCGCCGCGTGACCTCCCCAACCTTGACCGCCGGCCCCGCCGCACCCGTGAGGGCGCCCGCGCCCGCTCCCGGGGCCCAGCTGACCGCGTTGGCGCCCAGCTGCCCGTGCGCGGGCACCATGACGTGCGTGAAGGCGTTGTTCTCGAACGTGAGCACGCTGACGTTGCCGTCGCTGCTGGCGGCGGCCAGGTGGCAGCCCGTCTCGGGCGGCGACCACGCGAGCGCGTTGACCGACGCCGTGTGGTGCGCGAACTCGTGGATGCGGTGCCATTGCGTCGGCGCGGGGGCGTGCGGGGTGTGGGAGGCGCTGCTGGGCTGCTCACGCCAGAGGAGGATGCGCCCGTCGTATGAGGCCGAGGCGAGGATGGTGCCGTGAGTGGGGTGTGCCCAGGCGAGGGCCCAGATGGCGCCTTCGTGGCTGTTGGGAAGGGAGGGTTAGCGGTGGGGGTTCGGGTGGGTGGGTCAGTGGTGAGAGGAAGGCTTACCCTTTCAGCGTTTCTGTCAGGCGGTGCTGGTCGCCTTCAATGTCGAAGATTTTGATCGTCTTATCCGAGGAGCAGGTTGCGAGTCGGCGGCCATAGAAGTCGAGGACGGCGTCGTGGATGATGTCGTCGTGGCCGGAGTTGGAGATGACTTGAGCCATGGTCGCGATGTGAGGAGGGAAATGCGAGAGGAGAAGGGGGGGGGGTTCGTCGAGAGGGAGATTTGTCGTGTGAGAGGTGGAATGGGTAAGGTGTTTGCTGCCTTCCCCCTCAGACGTCAGTGAGCGAACGGGATGTTTAGGTGTCGTCTGGGCCGAGCCTCGGCGGCAAATGTCGTGTCCGCTGGAATTCTGCCTGAGGTGGGAGACAAGCATGTGAAGCGCACGTGAAGGTCGATGAAATATCAATCAATCGCGCTTGGATAAGAGTCGAGATCTGAAGAAGACGTGGAAAGCGTGTCCTGTCACAAGTATCGTACTCATGATCTATAGAGACTTACAAGTCTAAATGGCAACACCGGTCTAACAAATCTATGTCTAAGTCCATCCGTCTATATCATCTATCAGGGTATCAAAGCCTCCACCAACGAAACCACACCTAAAACGCCGTCCCCTCACTCAACCCCCACTCCCCTCCTGCCTCATCCGTAGTAACACAGACCTTAAACCCTGACCCCACCCTCTCGACCCCCAAATCCACCACCTCGCCATCCAACCCCCCCAAACAAACCGGCATCCTCGCGACCTCATACCCCTTCTCCTCCTCCCCCTCCTCCTCCTCCCCCACACCCTCCAGCCGCCGCAGAAACGCTTCCTTCCCCACCCCCTGCCGCTTCCGCTGCGCAGCCTCAAGCACCTCCCCCGCCCGCTTCGCGCCGGGCACGCGGTACACGAACGCGCGCGCACGCGGCGCACGCGCACCAGCGCCAGCGGCACGCTCGCGCTCGGCCAGCAACAGCAGCCCGCCGTCGGCCGCGAGCGCGAAATGCGGGTGGTGCTCGTGAGCGGACGGCAGGGCGGCGCGCGCGGCTTCGTCGACGGCCGTCGTCGACCCGAGCCAGGTTTTCGGCGGGCCGGGGTGTGCGCTCGGGTGCGATTCCAGCGTGGCCAGCGGAGTGAGGGCTTTGGGGTTGGCGGTGGAGGTCGCGGGGGCGAGCGCGGGGCTGTGCACCAAGAGGTGGAAGAGCAGGTATTGGCGTGGGGTGGTGGGGGAGTGGGTTTGCGCGGCGAGGAGGAGGCCGGGGTTGGAGTTGTGGTTGTGCGGGCGGAGGAGCTGGAGGCCGGCGATGCGGGTGGGGGCGGGGGGGTCGATGGTGGGGTCCTCGGGTTGAGAGGGCGTGTTGGTGGGCAGGGAGAGCAGGGAGGAGTCGAGGAAGGTGTGGCGGAGGCCGTGCTTGGATTTCCAGTGCGCAAGGGTTGCGGGTTGCGGGTCGGGTTGGGGTGTCATGGGGGGCGTGCCGAGATAGATGACGGCGCCTTTGCCGCTGAGGAGGACGCGCAGGACGTGGTCGTCTTGTTCAAAGGCGAGCCCGTCGATGTAGTGACCGGACGCGCTGGACACATACTCGTTCACGGTGAAGCTGTCGGGCTCGGCGAACAGGTCGTAAATTTGGATCGTCCGCTCTTGGGCCACAGCGAGCAGACGTCCGTCCGAGGAGAGCGCCAGCTCGTGGGAGACAGGGGGAGCAACCTTCAGCCAGGGCCCGCTACCAATCGTCTCTTTCAAATCGTTCAAAGGTCGCTGCGCCAGCAGCTCCGGCTCTTGCCCCGATGTGTCAAAGAGTGCAATATTGCGGTCATTTAGCGTGACCGTCTTCGATCCCCTGCATGTAGACGTGATCCGGGGCGTCGCGGTAAACCCCTTCTTATACGCCGCCGTCAAACTCCCGTCGGCCTCCTCCTCCCTCTCAACCCGCATCCCCAGCATGAGCGTATGCCCCGCCTCATTGTACAGCCTCTGCAGTTCCTGCGGGGTCATAGTCGCGGCGTCCGGAGCAGGGCGCACCGGCAGCTTCTCCAGCTGCCGCGCGAGTGTGAGGGTGTCGAAGGACGCGAAGCGCCACCAGCGGCAGACATTGCGGGCGGCGTAGAAGGTCGGGCTGTCGAGGAGGCCGAAGACGTGCTGTTGGAGCTCGAGGGGGAGGCGCGCGGCAGGCTCCGTGTTGTGAGAAAAGGTCAAGACGCGCTCAAGAGACATGATGCGGCGGTGTGTTGATCCCAGACTGGGCGAAGGAGAGATGGCAGACTGTAAGAGCCAATGTGGAGGAAGGTAAAAGAGAGTATACCGCGACAAACACGTGTGAGCGCGCCGTCAGGCAGTTTTGTACAAGACCTACCTGGCATGACCCGCCGACCGGCGGCGACTCTACCATCGCGTCGCCGTGTCATCGGCAGAAAAACCCTGAGGGCGCCGTCTGCCGGCGATGATTTCACCAAGCGCCGGCTAATGGCATCGCATTCCGACGCGCGCGCCGCCCGTCCGCCATCGGCTGGAGTAGGGTAGGACGAACGGTGGGGAGCGGTGGGAACGTGAACGGAGACGACGAAAACGAAAGAGGTCCAAAAAGCGTTGAGCGCACGGCCAGCACCCGAACAGCGAAGTCAGCCCCCGGGCCGGCGACGGCGGCGGCGGCGACATTGATGGGCGGAGGGGGGGGGGCGGAGGAGCATGTGAAAGCGGCAAGGCGCTGGAGTCAGTCTGCCTTCGCTGGTCGGGCGGTGACGGCTGGGTGGGGAAGCGAAGGGGAATGTGGACGTCGGGATTATTGTTGCGTTGCAAAAGGTTAGAGACCGGACGTGTTTCATTGTGGGCGCCAGTTGCTTTTCTAATTTTTAGGTGCAGCAGAGCCGCGTGCAGAGCGGGATCGGCGTGCGTCATTGGTGTCAAGAGATAGCCGGATTTTCAGAGGCACGTGACTTAAGGTCTACGAAAGAGGAAGGTAGGTACCTTACCTTACACGTCTTCCCACGTCAAGAATGCTCGTCAGGGACCTAGGAGGCAGGTTGCTATAGTCGGAAAGCTGCCATGAGTGGTGAGAGGACATAATGAGAGTTGAGTGCAATAAGGTAAACATTGTCAAGTAGTGTGCGCTATAAAGCACGCCAAAGCGATCGAAAGCCCTCCCATTCACCCCATGCCTCGAAGTCATCAGCGGCGGCTTTGCCCCTTGTCCCAAACGCCATCGCTATCAACAATGACCTCTATCCATTTTCTCTTCCCCACCAAGCCCCTTCACATTACTTCTTACTCTTGAAACTCTCCCGCGTGTTCACGCGATCCAGATCAAACGGATTCCCGTCATAGCTCTTGGTCCGCCTCAGACTCTCGCTCTTCATGCTGCCAGCCTTCCCGCTCTGGTTGGTGCGGATGCGCTGGAACCGCTCCCCGCCGCTGTTGTCCTGGTGCGAAGGGTCCGCGGGCTCGCGCTCCTCCTGCTGCGCCTTGCTGGCGTCGACAGCGGCGTCGGCGTCGGCGGCGGACGATGACGAGCGCGTCGGCTTCTCGGTCTCGGTCTCATCCTGCGATTGCGAGGACGTCGAGCCGGCGGGCTTGTCGTCTCCGGCCGGCTGCTGCTGCATGCCCTGCATTTTCTTCATGAAGGCGGCGGACTCTGCGGCGTACTTGCAGCGCTCGCGGATGGTGGGGCCATATTTGTAGAAGAGAAAGGGGAAGGGCACGCAGGCGAGCGAGAGGAAGGCCGGGATCGTGCTGGCCCAGTGGATGCCCAGGCCGCTGTACATGTCCGACGTGAAAAGGGGGAAGGCGAAGCCGAAGAGGGAGCGCAGCACGCTGTTGGCCGCGAGCACCGAGGCAGCGAAAATGGTGTAGGCGTCGATAAGGTAGTTCATGATGCCGAGGAAGACCAGCACCATGCCGAAGCCGAAGGGCACGCCGGCGGCGATGGACGCCATCCAGTGGATGCTAGGGTAGTTGGTCCATGCGAACCTGAAGAGGGATGTCAGCGAGGCTATCATAGGCAGGGATGTGGGTTCAAGACTCACCAGAAGAGACCGATCGGAATCAGACAGCCACCCAGCATCGTAGGCGGCAAACGGGCCTCCGGCGGCGCGAAACCAGCGTTGTCATCGCTGACCTTGGCATATCTTTTGTTGTCCCAAACGCTGTAGCACACGGCGCCAATCATGCCCACGGCGACGCCCAAGAACGCCAGACCGCCGATGCCGGGCGACCAGCCGCGGTTCTGCTGGTACACAATGGGGAACGCGGCGAACAGCATGTACAGGGTGCCGTACACAATGGCCATGTAGATGCTGAGCAGCAGCACAATCGGCTCCTTGAAAAGCAGAACCCACGGCCGCAGCAGCGACTGCCCAAACACGTGCTGGAACGTCGTCGGCCCCGCGTCCGCGTCGCCGCGGCTCTTGTACACTTTACCCGTCTTCTTGCTGAGCGCCTTGGCGCGCTGCCGTTGCAGCACTGGGGGGTAGGTCTCCGGGAGGAAGATGATGCCGGCGATCCAGAGCGTGCCGGTGAAGATGGCCATGATGCCCTCGATCCAGCGCCAGCCAATGGTCTCGCCCACGAAACCGCCGACGATGGGGCCCAGCACGGGGCCCATGAACGGTGCGGCGGCGAAGAGCGACATGGCCAGACCGCGCTCGCGTGCGGGAAACATGTCGGCGATGACGCCGCCAGCATTTGTCAGGGGGCTGGAGCCGAAGGCGCCGGCGAGGAAGCGCAGGACGAGAAGGGTGGTGATGTTGGTGGCGCCGGCGGCGCCAGCATTGAAGGCCGTGAGCGCGCCGTAGGTGACGATGTAGAGAATCTGGCGGCCAAAGAGCTCAGAGAGCGGAGCCCACAGAAGTGGCCCGATTGCGAAGCCCAGCACGAATAGCGAAACGCCCAGCGTGAAGATGAGCTGGCTCGTCTGGAATTCGGGAACGATCTCGTTGGCGCCGCCCGAGTAGGCGCTGGAGACGAAGGCCACGGCGAGGGTGGCGACGGCGACAAGCATGGTCAGGGACCATTTCTTGAGGTTGCTGTATAGCATCGGGTTGCGCGGGTCGTTTTCGATCCAGCCAACCACGTAGGGGTCTTCTTCAGTCCCCGAGCCTGGCCAGTCCCAATTCTCGACTTCGGGGGTGACGCCCGCCTGGTCGATGACCTGGCGAAAGACGCCGAGCTGCTTGGGCTTGCCTTCGACATCCTTCTCTTGATTCGCCATCGCGGTGGCGGGAGCACGTGAGGTGCTACTTCAGCTGTTGGTCGGTTCGGGTGCGCTCTTCTGAAAAAAGCGTGGAAGAAAAAGGCAAGAGGAGTCGGCTGGCCGGGTGGGAGTGATGCAGACCCAAGAAGGGAGGTCGGCGGGAGGTATAGGTAGATTCCTTATGCAGATATGGGCGAGACCGATGACGCCAGGAGCGAACGGCAAAGTGAGGAGTAGGCGAGGTGACGGGAGTTAAGGTAGCTCCGCAGGGGCAAAAGGAAAGGTCAACCCCCAAAGTCAATCGAGTGCAACAAAAACACAACAGGCGAGACCAAGCCCCCGGGCAGTGGCGCGCAGTTATGTATTATATGTCGCCGCCCTTCAACACGGCCGTAGGGCGCAACCCTTGCTCAGTCAACGACATGTGCAACAATCGGAGTTAACCCCAAGAGCGCATCTAGACGCGGCAGTCATCCACAAACGACTTCCGCCGCGTACCCAACACCAGCCAAAAAATCTGGGTGGGAGATGAAGGCGGCCGGCGCGAGATCGCAGGTGGGCGCCGAGGGGGGGGGGGGGCCAGGGCGCTCCCGCCCTGTGCAGTCGATGTGCGCGCGGTGATTGGCTGTCGGAAGATGGAATAGCCGAGGTCAAGGGATGGCGACGTCCGACGCCACAGCACAACAAGCACTCACTGTGCAAGCCGCTGTGATCGGGCCGCGAGTGCCGACGAGGGCTAAGCTCTTGTTCTCATATGCTTGGTGCGCGCGCGCCGGCTTCTGGAAGAGTCGATCGCGGGTCGAGTTAGGATTTTCTTCTGCGAGTCGACGTCGGTGGTCGGCGCTAAGGGCTTGCGACGCTCCGTTTCGGCTTGTTCTGGCCGGAGTCGAGTTGACTGTCCAAGGTCGGTTTGGGACGAGAAGGACCGATGTGGTTCCTTGGTAATGAATGTAATCCTTCGCTTCTGTATAGCGGAGTCACCTGTAATTGCTCAATGGGCATTGTGCATTCCAACAATGATCTGCCACACAATTGCTGATCTGTTGTGTGAGGTCGTTCGCGACCTGAGTGACGAGAACGGGGGCGGCGATGAAAAGACGCCGACGCCCGACCTTCATGCAGGCTCCGGCGATCCGGATTTAACGAGCGGATTCACGACATCTTGCATGAGAAGGCCGGGAAGTTGTAGGAGATTGTTGGGGAAAAAAGCTTCTAAATTGACATCTCTAACGGTCGGAAGATGAATGCCCGCGGATGAGTTGTGAAAGATGATTGTATATAGCTAATCTGTGGAGTGTGAAGACGCCACGAGGTGTCCGCATTTGCAGATCGCGGGTCGCTGTTCGCTACTGTCGCCATACGTAGAGCGAGCCTATCTCAAGTGGTAACTACTGCAGCGGCTGTTAGCCATACGTCCTCGTGGTCACAGTGTGCGAAGATGCATGAATGAGTAGCGTAGTAGATCAGGTCTCCAAGGTGATTGGGTTGTTTCGTCAAAGTGGTGACTCGGTAAGAACACAGCGAAATAATTTTTTATTCATCAGGAAGCGAGGTTTCAAAAAGGAGAAGTCAACGTACCAGACGAGAAGCGAGACGAGTCTCAGAGTAGGGCGAAGAAGGACATCACTTGGAATCTGTTCTCGCTGTCAGTCTGTATCCCAAACTTTATGTGTGAAGATTCGTAGATGATGACGGTGATCAGGGATTTTGATTTTCTTGTAATGTCGTTCTTCAATGAATTTGCAGATAGAGCTAATAGTTGGCATCATTGAAGGGAAATAGAAAGTCTCGCTTAACGTACCTGGTTCCGATCTACAACGAAAAAGACAGCCAGTGGCCCACCTGTGAACAAAACATGTCAGCACACAGTACTTGCTGGATTATCCCCAAGCGAAGTGCAAGACGCCTCTGCGATCAGGCTGTGGTAACGTTAGCGCGGTCCTAGGATGCAGTCATATTTTTGGCACAGGACTCACCTCATTAAATCAGAATTTTCAGTGTTTGTACGATCACAACGGCGCCACGTCGTTTACACGTGAGCCGATCACACAGTGTGAATAGTTGTTCATCATTGCAGAGTCGGTGTTGACAAGGAAGATGGGTAACAAGGTTTACCTGCAATTCGAGTCAGCATGCTGTTTTGTGGAAAGTCGATTTCGAAACGCGAGCCGCCAGAGTGGATCAGGTAACGCGTTATCAACAAGCAGCTCGTCGCCACGACATCCGCGAGGATTTGTACGTCCTCGCTTTGATGGATGCCAGGCTAGAAGTGCCAAGTCTGTCCGCCCGTTGCGTTGTGAAGGCTCATCAGGGACAGAAGGCCGCGCGCGATAGTAGAGTGTTGTTTACCTGAAGTGTATGTCAGCGATGTGCTCCCGGGGTGAGATTGAGCGAGAAAAGCTGTGGACAGGCAAGTTGATCAGACAAGGCTGAAACTTAATAAGTAGACAAATCGACAGTATAGTTCGGATCGAGGAATGCCAATTCGTGTTGTCAAACTATCATCACAGAAGGGATATGGCAAGGTGCTGAAGTGAAAAAGGGATGGTACCTTTTGATACATCAAGATTGATGTCGGGGTCCGCAAGCGGAGGGCATTCAAGCCTCGTTTGTCGGCATGAGTTACCAGTCCAGCCGGCCACGCACTATCCAGGCATATCTCCTGTCAAAACAGCAAGGTCAGCACACGTTCGCACACTGCAAAGCCGTCAAGATTCTGCGCGGAGGATAGCTGCTCAGAGTAATTCTAGAGATATTTGGTGGTCCTGCATGACGCTATAGGATTTGGATTGTTCGTGTAATAAAGCATCCTTGAAGACTGGTGGAGGGGGAGGGAAGTCGAGCGTTTTGCGTACCTGGTGGGGAGGCCTGGATGATGGCGTCCTGAGGGCCAACGGCCTCGCTTCGATGAGCGGCTCAGGGCGGCATGGTGCGTTGCTGCAGAAAGAAAGCACGCGGTGGATCAACCAAATGGGACCGATGCGGTTGCGGATGCGTGATGTTGGGGGGAGAGATGGGAATCAGAACGAATTCGCGAAGTTTGAAGAGTCTGCCGCGCACGGAGCGCTGCGCTGCGGGACGTGCGCCGGAGTGGATGCCTCAGGCTTTCAACTGTGCAGCTGTGCCGACCTTCGGCGATAGAGGTAATCGACGGGGTCATAATCGCGACCCGTAAGATAATTAAATCGCTGCTCTGGTGAAAGTTGTCTGCCAAACGCACGTTCCTTTGTCCATTACAAATTCTCGGTATATCAAGCATATAAACATTCGCCGAAATCAAACAAATCCCAGCAACATGGTACTCGCAGTAAGTTGCCTTTCGCACGCCTACGTGGATCGATCTGGCACAGTGGCGACTTCGACTCTGGCATACATTCTACTAATACTATCTCAGGCAGTCGGGCAGATATGCTCTACAGCATCCATGGCGCACAACCTGGCGCAATGTAAAACCGTGATCCAGAAAGCAGTCGCCGGAGGCGCCAAGGTGCGTCATCCCAACGAGATCAATCATCCGTGAGGCCGACGAGTCCTATACCAACGGAGTCGAGTCGTGGATGGTTCTTCGGCCGCACGGATGTACAATGACCAGGATTCAAACCAATCTCACCCACCCCTTTAGGCCCTCTTCCTCCCCGAAGCCAGTGACTACATTTCGCACTCTGCGGCAGAATCACTCTCCCTTGCACAACCCGCATCCACCTCGCCCTTCCTCACGGGCCTCCGCGATGCCGCCCGCCACCACGGCCTCCCCATCAGCGTCGGCGTACACGAGCCCAGCAGCACCCCGGACCGCGTCGCCAACACCCTCCTCTGGATCGACGCCCGGGGCGATATCACGCAGCGCTACCAGAAGCTGCATCTGTTCGATCTGGAGCTCGCGGGGCAGCCGCCGATGAAGGAGAGCGCGTCGGTCGAGCCGGGGCGGGAGATGCTGGCGCCGTTTGAGAGTCCGGTGGGGAAGATCGGGAGTGCGATTTGCTTTGATTTGAGGTTTGCGGAGATGGCGTTGCGGCTGAAGAGGCAAGGAGCTGATGTGCTGGTCTATCCGTCGGCGTTCCAGCCGGCGACGGGGCGGGTGCATTGGATGCCGTTGTTGCAGGCCAGGGCGATTGAGACGCAGTGTTATGTCGTGGCCGCGGGGCAGGTGGGGGCGCATAATGAGAAGCGGTACTCGTACGGGCATAGTTTGGTGATTAGCCCGTGGGGGGAGGTTTTGGCTGAGGGGAGCGGGCAGAAGGGGGAGGAGCCTGAGGTTTTGTTTGCGGAGATCGAGGAGAAGGAGTTGAAGAGGGCGAGGGACTCCATTCCGTTGCTGCGGAGGACGTGAGTGTCGCTGATTCCTGGCCGAGTGGTCATTTTTGCTGACTTTTTCGCAGTGATGTTTACCCTGAGGTATGAGGACGGGATGTCTCGGAAGAACGGGGGACGCAATGTGCGTGTGGGAACAATGGTTGCAGTCGGAACATAGAATAGATGCCTACCTCGTCTGAGCTATCTTGACTGCATATTGAACGTACAATCCAGAGCACATCCGAGTACCCACGACTCCCACAGCCTCGAAGCCATGCATGTAGAAGGAAGGCACTGGCATGGTCTCAAGCAAGCAGGAGAGCAAAAATTCAAGGGAGTATCAGTAGAGCCTCGATCCCTGACGCCGAGCAGGAGATGCTGCACGAGCAGACGGGACTCCGTTCACGGTTTCTACATGGTCTGACTGACAGCGGCCTTGACATCGAATGTCTCAAGGCGACTCCACTCATCTCGACACAACACACCCGCGCGGAGGTCTCGTGGTCTCGTACAGGCTTGGTCCTGCAAATGCTCGACGCCCGAGTCCTCTTCGGCCAGTCCGGATCATGCAGAAGCTTCGAAGCTGTCTCGGTCAGTCGGTGGACATTTTCCCACGGCAGAGAAGCAGCATACGAGGCTAGATCCCGAGCTCCATCTCAAGCTGCATGCCATGCGTGGATGGCGGTCGAACGCGCATGAGGCCCCGATTGTTTCGAGTGTGATGTTGACAGCTGTCAAACCGCGTCAGCATGACTGTCTGTCCATGGCCATGTGGGCGATGTTTCGGTCAAGCAACAACAAGGGACCCCTCGACGATCTCGCCTTTCATACTCCTTCCATCCATGCTCTTTGACCCACGCATATCCTTACTGAAGCGCAAACCTGCCCAACTCCAGCACCTTCGACCAACGTCGGGTCGTCGACATGCCGGTCCGCGAACTCGTTTTCGTCCATAGCATCACAGTGGCGGTCATGACCCTTTGGTCCGCCACCGTCTTCCGCCACCTCCATGGTCCTTTCCCCCCCACCACGAAAACAGGCCCGCCAGTGGAGCTCTGCAACGCCCCTCTTGCGCTCTCACTGGCCGACACACCCTCAAGCCACACATTAGCTCCAGCCTCCGTCCAACGTGTTCAGGTGTGGTCGAGCAAGAGGGCCCGGCACGGCCCATCCACGCCCCCCAGCTCGCCCCGCCGCGGCAACCCGACGAGATGGCGGTGAAGGAAGCCAACGCCAGCGCAGTAGTCGCCGTCGCCTTTTTCCCCTCGACCACCACCGCCGCACCAACCACACCACCCGCAGTGCCAGCCTCGCAGTAACAGCACCACCGAGGACACGCGCCGCCGCACGTGTGCCCAAACCCGCTCCACCCGGTCTGTTTTCTTCGCGCCCCCATTCGGCCTCTGCGCCTGTGCCGGCCACGCCCACCTGTTGCCCGCCGCACCGACCTGTGGCCGGGCGGATGCTGTGCAGCGCGCATGCTTCTTCCCCCCCCCCCCCAAAATTGCCACGCGCAGGGAAATGCGCGCGGCCGGGAGGGCGCTTTGTAGGGGGAAAGGGGGGGGGGATGGGGTGAAGGTGGTGATGCGACGTGAAGATTCTTCGCTGCAGTAGCGGTTATATTTACCCTGCGAGCCTCTCGTCTCGTCTCCCGTCGTCGCGTCGTGCCTCCGACGTCTACTTGGTCACTTGTACCTCTACAATCGACTGGCGTCTCCTATACCACTACATACTACATACTACTAACTCATCTTCAACCCTTCTCCCCTCGAAAGAAGATGTGACGGCCCACGCCTCCCCGTCCTCGAGCCGTTTCGAGGTCCAGTATCGTCGCACGGGCGCCTTTGCCCCCCCTCTCTCCCCTCAGCCCAGACCCGCTCGGCAAGGCAGCGATTGGCGCCGCTGATACACACACACACCGCGCCCGCGCCGGCGGAAAGAAAGTTGGTGGTGTGCGCCATCGCGAAACCGCGAGTCCTGCAGCAACCGCACCGAGCCCACCCAGCCACACACACCACTCGCGCCAACGTCACACTACAACGCACCACCCTATCCCGACCCATACCGCTACTACTGTACCTGCTCGGGAGAGCCTTTCCTATTCGCCGCCCGCGTCTCGACCTCTGATCCTCGACTCTACCTCTACTCTTTCCTGATCTTTCTCCCCTCCCCACGCGCGCCTCCGCCCCCCCGCCGCGACCCCACGAACCCCGCGCCCTCTCGCTCGCTCGCCACCAATGCTCCCCGCCCCGTCGCACCGCCGCACGACCGTCCGCACCGCCTGCCACCATGGCCGCCACGGCCGCGCCCGTCCGCACTGCGCCCGTCTCGCTCAGACGCGGCCCCCGGCCGACGAGAACTGGACTGGCTGACACGAGACGGCGCGACCGACACGGTCTGGACGCAAAGATTAGAGCTCTGGCGAGCTCGTGGGAAGGACGACATGCTGCGGCGCTGAACGCGCCGAGCTGCGCGCCTGCCGCGGGACTGGACGCTGGACTGTTGTTTGAATTTGAGGGGAATGATAGGAATGGCGTGTGTGATTATACGAGCACGGGCGCGCTGGCGACTGCGTGCGTGGAGAGGTGTGCTGCTGCGCTTGAGCGGATTGAACAGACGAGGGAAGCGCGCGACTCGAGATCAGGCTCGAGCTACGTGCGCGTGGACTGGCAGCGCGTGGACAACATCCGCGCTCACGCGAAGAAGAATGCGAAGAAGGCGGCGAAAGTGACGCAGCAGGCGAAGTGGGCGGACGACGAGCCGGAGAAGCCGCCGGAGGAGGGTGCGGGGGATGCGGGTGGTGGTGGAGAGGGCGGGGACGGAGCTGGAGGCGGTGATGCGGGTGGTGGAGATCCGCCTGGAGGAGGGGATGGTGGCGATGGGGAGGACGACTTTTTTGGGACAGCGGGAAAGAAGAAGAAGGATAAGAAGGTGCGTGATTGATTTGGGTCTGACGGAGTGGCTTTGGGGTCTATGGATGCTAACGGAGAGTGCGTACTGTAGAAGAAGAAGAGCCCTTGGGACGGTAAGACACGCTGTCAAATCACTCTGGCCCGCAGGACATTGCTAACCAGCCTTAGACGACGAAGACGAAGAAAAGAAGCGCGAAGAAGAAGAAGCCAAGAAAGCCGAAGAAGAAGCCGCCGCAGCCGCCGCCGCCGCGCCACCTCCACCAGACCCCGAACCGGTCGACGACTGGGCTGGCTTCAGCACTGGCGGCAAAAAGAAGAAGGGCAAGAAGGGCAAAGCGGCCGAACCGGAGCCGCCACCGCCAGAGCCCGAACCTGAACCTGCGCCTGAGCCCCCTGCGGCGGATCCGTTCGATTTCGCGGCGACGGCGGATGCGGGCGGTGATCCGCCACCTGCGGACGACGAGTGGGGAGGATTCTCGACTGGAAAGAAGAAGAAAGGGAAAAAAGGCAAGGTACGTCTTGATTTTTGTTTCATTCTCTCATCTTTTTCCATCTCGAGAGGCGAGCAGGACCCCTTGTCGAGCAGTCGGCGTCTCCTCAACGGGTGAAGATAAGACGCGAGTACATCGGTACAAGCTGGCATCACGCCACGCGCGCACGTCTCCACTCGAGCAGATGACCTTCGCGCGCGTCGAGGCGACTACCTGGCGAGCTCTCGAAGCTCGACTTGAAGCTCAAGGTTGTGCCAGACGGCGAGACCCCGCAGACCCCTCTGACTCGCTGAGGCCCTGCGCCGCGCTACCGCATGCACTCCATCTGCTCTCTGCACGCTCTGCACCTCTCACACACGCAAATCCCTGCTTCCCCTACATCGCTATCCACCAACACCCAGAATCGCACCACCATTCCTCTGGTGCCCCAGCGCTAACAACTGAATGCAGGCCGATCCAGCTCCCCCACCACCACCGCCCGCTCCCGCCGACGACGGCTTCCAGGACGTCGGCCTGAACGATTCTTCCGCGCCGAAACTCGACGTCAACTTCGATCAGCCCAAGTCCGGCGGCGCCGGCTTCAGCTTCGGAGGAGGATGGGGCGGCGGCTGGGGCTTCAGCGGCGCGGACACGGGGGCTGGGAACAACGACGCCAGCGCGGGCGCGGCGGATGACTCTTGGGGGTTCGCATCTAGCGGGACCAAGAAGGACAAGAAGAAGAGTGGCGCGGGTGGGTTCGACTTCAGCTTCGACGATGGTGCGGGAGATGCTGCGGCTGCCGCACCCCCGCCGGCGGAAGAGAAGCCGGCGGAGGAGGATCCTTGGGGCAGCTTCGGCGGTGCAACGACAGCGACGGGGAAGAAGAAGAAGGGTAAGAAGGGTGCAGCGGTACCAGAGCCGCCGCCGCCGCCGCCGCCTGAGCCCGAACCCGAACCCATCATCGAGGTCCCGCCACCTGCGCCTGAGGAGCCGCCACCGGAGGACCCGTGGAGCTTCGGCGCCCCGACCACGACGGCGGCAGGGAAAAAGAAGAAGGGGAAGAAGGGCGCCGCGGTTCCAGAGCCGCCGCCACCTCCACCTGAGCCCGAACCCGAGCCCGAGCCCGAACCCATCCCAGAACCCGTGAAGGAAGAGAAACCCGCGGAAGAAGACCCCTGGGGCAGCTTCGGCGGCGGCGCCGCCCTGTCCGCAAAGGACAAGAAGAAGCTGAAGAAGGCTGGCAAGCTGCCCAAGGAAGAGCCTAAGGTCGAAGAGCCGCCGCCAGATCCAGAGCCGGTTCCTGAGCCTGAACCTGAGCCGCCGACGAATGATGCGGATATCTGGGCGACGCCGGCGCCGCCTACGACTTCGGCGGGAAAGAAAGACAAGAAGAAGAAGAAGGGGGCGTTCGACTTCGCGGATCCTGAGCCGGAGCCCGCGCCGCCGGTACCGGAGCCGGAGCCAGAGCCGGAGCCTGCTCCCAAGGAAGAGAGTACGGATTGGTTCGGAGGTTGGGGGGCAAGCGCTGGGAAGAAGGTGGGTCGATACTGGATGATCGTCGAGATGACGAGTTGAGATTGCGATCATGCTGACAAGCTACAGGACAAGAAGAAAAAGGGTAAATCCGATCCCGAGCCCCCTCCTCCACCGCCCGCGCCCGTCGAACCCCCACCCGCCGACGACGGCTTCATGGACCCCGCGTCCGTCGACGAGCCTCCGCCAGCCGATGACTGGGGCACCTCCTGGACGACCGGCACAAAGAAGAAGGCCGGCAAAAAGGACAAGAGCAAAGGCGTCGTCGAAGTTATGGACCCTTCGCCCGATGCGCCCGACCTCCAGCCCGACTCCGTGCAGGAGAAGAACGAGGAGGACCCGTGGTCGTCGTGGGGTAACGTGGGCAAGAAGGACAAGAAGAGCAAGAAGAAGGGCGCGCTAGATCCTGAGCCTGTGCCCGAAGAGCCGGCCGCGGACCTGGTCGACTTGGAGGAGCCTGCGCCGCCGCCGCCGGTCGAGGAGGTGAAGCCCGCCAAAGAGGAGAAGAAGTCCAAGTCTTCTTCTGGGTGGGGACTGTTTGGGAGCAGCAGTAAGGACAAGAAGTCGAGCAAGGACAAGGACAAGGAGAAGGAGAAGGAGCGAAAAGAGAGGGAGGCGGCGGAGAAGGCGGAGAAGGAAGCTGCGGACAAGGCGGCGGAGGAAGAAGAAGAGCAGCGCAAGGCGGACGAGGCGGCGTTTGCGGCGGCGCTGGACGACGGCGACCCGGACGAGATCGTCGAAGTGGTGGACGAAGCGCCCCCTCCGCCCCCGCCGGCGCCTGTCGAAGCCAAGAAGTCCAAGGACAAGAAGAAGAAGAAGGGCGCCAAGGAGGAAGCTCCGCCGCCCGAGCCCGAGCCCGAGCCGGCGCCGGCGCCGGCGCCGCTGGACGACCTGATGGACGAAGCGGTGCCTGAGGAAGAAGAGGCGGGGAAGAAGGCCGACGGCTGGGGATTCTGGGGGGCCTCGCTTAAGCCCGCCAAGAAGGCCTCGCCCGCTCCCGCCCCGGACGCCGAGATTGGCCTCGACGCGGGCGCCAATGGCGACGCGCCGTTAGAGATGCCAGCTGGAGGAGACGCCGACGCGGACGAGGACGCGTGGGGAGCACCCGCGCCGCCACCGCCCAAGGCGTCCAAGTCCAAGTCGAAGAACTCGTCGGTGCAGGACCGCATCAAGGCGCTGCAGGGTGAGAAGGAGGCTGCCAAGAAGGCCGCGAAGGAGAAGGACGCCACCCCGCCGCCCCCGCCCCCGCCCCCGGAACCTGAGGTCGACGAGCCGCCGCTCGAGCCGGAACCCATGCCTGTCGTCGAGGAGAAGAAGTCGAAGAAGAAGGACAAGAAGGGTAAGAAGGAGCCCGAGGCCCCGCCGCCGCCACCCGAGCCCCTGACGGTGCCTTCACCCGTCGACGACCTCGCCTCGCCACTCCCGGGCGGCTTTCCATCCGACGACTTCCTCGACCCGCCTGCGCCGCCACCGCCAGAGCCCGCCGAAGAGCCCGCGCCACCGCCCAAGAAGTCCAAAGACAAGAAGAAGGCCAAGAAGGAAACCACCTTTGACATTCCTCCGCCCGCTGCGGAGCCCATGGACGAGCCCGTTCTCGACGACGCGAAGCTTCCCACACCTCCACCGGAGAAGCCGCGCCGCGAGCACCGCGACCGCGACCGCGACCGCGACCGCGAGCACAGCAAAAACGCGTCCTCCAAGAAGGAACGACCCAAGGTCGTGCGCGACGAGCAGTCCTCGTCCTGGGGGTTCTGGGGCGCCAAAGACGCGCAGCCACAGCCACCGCCGCCCAAGTCTGGCTCGCGGAGGTCCAAAGAGGACGCGTCGTCCCCCACCAAAGAGCGTCCCGACATGCACCGCTCTAAATCTTCGCGCAAGCACTCCGACCGCGACCCCCTGGAGAAAGTCTCGCGATCGTCGGGCTCGGACAAGGACGGCCGCCAGTCCAAGTCGCGCCAGGGCGCTCCCCCGCCCACGCGCGGCGTGAGCTTTTCTGGCATGTTCGGCATGGGTGGCGGCAAAGACGTCAAAGACGCCCCCCCGCCTCTCTCGCGCAGCAAGTCCACCCGCGAGCGCGAGCGGCCGTCGCGCCGGCACTCGACCGCGGTCGAGAACGCGGGGCTGATGTCGCCGCCGCCGGAGGATATGCGGCCCAAGGACATGTCGGCCAAGGCTGCGAAACTGATGGGCGTGGGTGGGCGCACGAAGTCGACGCGCGAGAAGGGCGGGCGCACACGTAAAGCGCCCGACCCATATGCGCTCGACGATGAGGATATGGTGATGGTGGATGCGCCCGAGGACTCAGCGAAGGATGTGCCGCAGTTTGAGATTCCCGGCGGGGAGAGGAAGGAGCGGCCGAAGGCGAGACGGTCGAAGAGGCATTCGACGATGATGTCGGGGGGGTTGCCCGAGGACGATGATGCCGTTATGGTTGACCGTCCGCCGCCAGACGAGGGTGAGGAGCCCTTCGAGCGACCGCCCCTCGTGCGAAGCAAGACTTCGGGCGCGAAGAAGGGTGGCCTTATGGGCGGGCTTCTGGGCGCCTTTTCGTCCAAGCCAAAGGCGTATGACAGCGAGGACGGCATGGGCCGCCGCAAGCGCGAGGCCGGCTACGAAGACGACTCGACGAAGCGTCTGCGCCGCGAGGATCGCAAGGTCGGGCGTTCGCGCAAGACGTCAGAAGCCGATGGCTTTGCGACCGCCGCGCCCATGACAGACGCGGAGGCTGCTGACGCCGCCGAAGCGAGGGAAGCTCGTCGCGCTGAGCGCCGCTCAAGGAGAGAGCGTGAGACCGCCGACGACGGCGCCCGCGCCGCCCGCCACGAAGCTCGCAAGACCAAGGAGCGCGAACGCGTTGCTCGCGAAGAAGAAGAGCGCGCTGCCCGCCACGACGAAGACCGCCGCGCTCGCCGCGAAGCCCGCCGCCAGGAAGAGGAAGACCCGCGCACAGCCGAGCGCCGCGATCGCCGCCGCGAGAAAGAAAAGATCCGCTCCGACGACGTCCCGCCCTCTTCATCCCGCCCCAAACCTGACCGTCGCCGATCCCGCGCCGACGCTCCACCGCCTCCCGAAGCCGGGACCGAAGAGGACGACGCCCGCCGCGCTCGCCGCGAAGAACGCCGAGCCGCCCGCCGCGCCACCGCCGACGGCACCGACTTACCCAAAGACGATGCCCGCCCACGCCCCTCGCGCCGCCGCACCGACCTCCCCACACCCAGCGGCGGCGGCCCCACAGCCGTCATCGCCGACTACTTCGACGCCAAGCTCCGCGGTTCCATGGGCCTCGGCGGCACCACCCCCCACGGTGAGAGCGCGCACCTTGACCCCTCCTCGCCCGCGCACGCAGGTGCTGACGGCCGCAAACAGCGCACCGCCGGCGACCCAAGAAGTAGCCGCGCCGACGCGACCCGCGCGAGTCCGCATAAGAGCGGCTCCGACAAGACCGCTTCCTGGGTCCACAACGTGTCCGCCTCCCCGCCGCCGCCGCCGCCCGTCGAGGGCACCATCATCGACGCGCCCGTGCATTTCGCCGCGGGCGCCGAGGGTGGCGCCGACGGCGTGCCCGACGCGCCGCCGTTTGAGCGCGAGGGCGACGCGAGTGAGGGCGAGGGGAACACGGCGAGGGAAATGAAGAACGCGAGGCGCAGGCGGAGGGAGAGGGAGGCGGGGTATGGGGTGCGGGATCGGGATGGGTATGGCGGGGAAGGGGAGGGGAGGGGCAAGGCGAGTTCAGGTGGTGGGAGTGAGAGGAGGCGGAGTCGGTTCGGTGGCGGTGGTGGTGGTGGTGGTGGAGGCGGGGCGGTAAACAGTCTGGGGTACGACGAGTTTGGCAACGGGGGCGGGCAGAGGACGTGGGATGGGAGGCCGGCGGGGGGGATGGATGCGGGCCCGCCGCCGCAGGGGAAGAGGGGGAGCTGGTTCAAGAAGGTCGTGGGGTTGTAGGAGGGGGGGGGGGAGGTTGGATGATTTGAGCGAAGTTTTGATGTTGAAGCGTGTGGGGGCTATTTAACTAGCGAGTTTTGTTGAAATGTGTGTGAAGATGTTTTAATTGTACACATCGCTTGCAGCTCGTGGTCGTCGATCAAACGTCGTCTCCCCCGTCTTGCCATCGAGTTCTGAAGCAAGAAAACCCGGCTCTGTTGTGTCCATCCCGTGTCATGTATCCTTTGTTTCAAAACACCCGTATCAGGTACAGCGTGCAAGCGGTTGCCCTGCCACGTCTGCCCACCGGCGAGACTGCCAGGCGCGCCAACGTCATCATAGGGCCCCCGTTACTGCGCTGCCGTCCCCGCTACCGAGCATCTCATCTCACGTAGAACCCGCGTCCCCACGCCCACTGCACGCCAAACACAACCGCACACAGCCCCGCCAGCAAAGCGACTTTGCCCGCCAGTCCCTTTTGATGGCAGAGAGAAGTCAGCATCGTCCCGCCAAGCGCCCGCGGGCTTTCAGGTTCGCGGGCCAGGGGGGGGGAGGGGGGGGGGGGGGGGAAAGAGCTCACCGTCCAGCTTCGTTTGGGCGTGGTGTGTGCGGCTTCGAGGTCGCGCACGTCGATGACGGCGCCCTTTTCGTCGCCGTGGCCCGGTTGGGGCGCGTGCGTGCGCGCGGCGATGCGCGTCACCGTTAGGGCGAAGGGGCCTTCTTGCGTGCCGAAGAAGCTGGGAGTGGGGGATGTCAGTCGGCGTCCGCTTTCGCTTTGCAACGAGAGCGGAAGAAAAAGGAACCAAAGCACTGCAATGTGGAAGGAGTGGCGCGGGCATACCTCCGCATCAGCAGGCTCAACCGCCGGACATGGTGCAAGTCAATGGGCTCCGCATCAGGCTTGAGTTTCCCGCGGTACGTGGCGTTGAGGCTGCTCCAGGGAATGAAGATGGATTTGGGACCGGCGTGGCCGGGCTCCGCTTGGGGCGGGAGCTCGAAGTCGCATTCGTACGAGATGGAGGCTTGGTCGCGGCCGGTTTCGGGGTCTTTCGGCCGGATCGAGTCTTTGAGCGTCAGGGTGTAGCGTTTTTCTGCGCTGGTGTCAGTTCATGGGGGACTTGAGTGGTTGGGGGAGGAGAAGGGGGATGATTACTGTCGCCGCGTTTGACGTCGAGCTGGATGCCGGCGTAGGAGGAGAGGTCGCGGTCGAGGTCGCCTGTGGTGCGTTGCGAGGCGAAGCCGGCGCCGCCGAGGGTGTTGATATCGAGGTTGCCGTTGAAGTTGGCGGATTTGTCGTCGTCGAGGAGGGTGAGGTAGGACTGGCCATGTTCGATCAGTCTTTCGGAGTTCCACACACACGTATGCCTGGGCTGGTCGAAGTCTCGCCGACGGCCACAGACCTTCGCCATCCACGGGGCCGTCGACCTACCTGCGAACTCCCCCCCCTCACGCGATCATCGCTATCGGTGAAATCCGCCTTCGACCAGCCGCTACGCCACAAAGCAACACGGCAACCATCAGCATTTCAGTTTCGATCAACCACCACTCATCGAACATGGTCCCAGCCGTTGCTCAGCCGCGAGCGCTCCGACGGTTCAATCGATTCGACTCACTTCTCGCCCCCAAAAAGCGTCATCACGGCCAACTTTTCCTCCGCGTGGCCGGCCATTTGAGAAATCCTTCTATGGATGCGGGTTGGCGAGCGCGATGGGCGCCGGGATGGTCTGCAGCTGAAGCTGGACGGAAGGCGGTTGATGCAATGGCTGAGACGGCGGTAGTAGACACAGCGAGACGCGAGTGTAGCTGGCGAGACGAGACGAGACGATTCTTCCGCGCCCAGCCCATCACGACGATGGAGGTGAGGTGCCGAGCGTGAGGTGCGCGCTCATTGGCGGGGCAAAGGCCCGTGCAGCGGGGGTTCGGGAGGAGCCACGGGAGGAGCCGGGGAGCTCGACAACGACACCTCGTCGGCTGGCCCACGATTGGGCCTCGCTTCCCTGCAAAGAGAGACCAGCGCCCACGCTGCTGGCTCCAGCTGTAACCATCCCAATCCTTCCCGCCGCGAACCCTAGGGCTAGCAGAGAACCCTTCTTTCCCGACCTTCCCCTCCGCCATACCGTGTCCCAAAGTGTGATGAGCTTGCTGGAGGCTCGAGGTACTCCCTAAGAACTACCACTGTAGGCCGCGCTGCAGCGCCTGCGACGCCGGCACAGCTTTCACAGCCTTCACAGCCTTCACAGCCGACCGGGCAGACCGCCGCCGCCGCCGCCGCCGCCGCGCCGTCGTACCCGTACCCGTACGAGGTACTCGTACCTCCGGCCTCTTTCAGCTCCCGCCTCCACGTGTTCGAGACTCGGAGGTACCGGGTACCTCGTCCATCACTCACCCCTACATCCGCCAGGAAACGTAGTAGCTCCGAAGAGAAGAGAGAGCAGCAGAGCCACGCGCGAGCGCCGGAGACATATCGCCGTCCGCAAACTCGCCGCCCGCAAACAAGTGGCCCTGCACGTGAGTATGTAGGTAAGTGGCTCTTGAGTCGGGGCGGCCCTCGCGCTCGACTCATCCCGACTCATCCCGACTCATCCCGACTCACACCGACTCACTACTTGAAGAGCCCGCCTTGCACACGCCCGGATGTCGGCCGCTCTGCACGCCCGTTGCCCGCCCTGCGCCCCCCTCCCCCCCCACCCCCGCCGTTGCGCTCTGCCAAGGGCCGTTGCGACGCCCGTTGCGACGCGACGCCCTCGTTGTGCGCTCGGGAAGCGGAACGAGAGGGATTATTAGGGTACTGTAGTAAGTAGTTGTGTATGCTCCGGAACCAAGGCTGCCGCGCCACGCCCGCTCGCGGTTCGCCGACGTGTGCATACACAGCCACGCGCAGAGGTGGCCGGGAGGAGTTTAGTGGGGTTAGGGTTGTCGAGGGGAGACTTGGAGGGTTTCGCCAGGGGGGGGGGGTGGGGGGGTGGGATGTGGTTGGAAACGCGGTTTGGGGCCGGGGGGGGATGGTGGGGTGATGGATCAAGGTGAGTCTAAAGTGTACAGGAGTGGGGGAGTGCTTTGTTCTATCTAGTCTGGCTCGATTGGCAATCAAAAGGAGCGTTGGTCATCAAACGCACACACTGGTAGCAGTCTCAGGTACACCTGTCGATCGAGACCCGCCTCCATGCGCACTCGCAGCCCCGCTCCAAAGATTTTCCGGGCCCGCGTGCCTTCCATCCGCGTCCCATCGTTCCCTGTCGTAGCTCCAACAGTCTGGATCGGGTCGGGCGCAATCGAGCTTTCTTTCATCCTCCCTGCCTCGCCGATGCCCTAACGGACAAGGGGGTTGGCAGGAGCTCTGTCCCGTTTGCCGGAAAGCTAAACTGCCCCCCCGCCCTCGCTTCGTGGGGACGGGGATCCCTGTATTGCGGTAGGAGATGGTGCATAGGTGGAATGGAGAGGGAGTAGTGAATGAGTGGCGTGGCTCAACGCGCGCGCTCCGCTTTCCCGTCAACGGCCGTTTACATGATGGCAAAGAGAGGATTACGTCCGTCAACGCCTGCGCTCGCTCCGTGAAACAACACAACTCTAGTGCGGGGATAGCGATTGACAGTCTGACCGTGCCGTGCTCGTGAGGAGTCTCGCTCGAAGGAAAATAAGGAATCGGAGGCGGGGATTGATCGATGGTGTCCGCTCTCAAGACCGCTCGTACCCCCTCATCGGGGGCGTCCGCGGCATCGACACCGGGCTGTGCGGGAATACGGTCGCCAGTTCCGGCGGCGAGTGCCCGCGAGAGCGACCAAAGGGCTCGGAAAGTGGAGGCGTCTGGTGCGGGAGCGGTCAGTCGGGGTCTCAACGCGTGTGAGAGGAAGCGGCCGGTGGCTGCTTTTGCTGAGTGGGACTCACGTAGGCGGCCATGTCGTGATTCGACATCGACGCGTAGCTGAGGCAGAAGGGGCTCAGTTCGTCGTCGCCGTAGAATTCGGCTTTGATGGAAGGTGGCGGGAGGTTGTTTGTTGCCGGGGGGTAGCTGGCGTAGGGCGCGTAGAGGGGCATGTCTGTGCCGGGGAGAGGGACGCTGTAGGAGGCGGCATGGGGCGGTTGGGCGTACGAGTTGCTGTAGGCGAGGTTGTCGGAGGCGAGGGGGCAGGGAGCATAGGTGAAGGGGGGTGGGGAAGTGGACATCTCGCGCGTGTATTGTTGCAGGAACATGCTGCGGTCGTCGAGGGGCGCGGTGGGGTGTTGGACGTGGATCTCGGGCGTCCGGGTGCGGTGGGGTTTCGAATCGTGTTGCTCGGGGATCTCGAAGGCGAGGTCGGCTTCGTGGTGTTCGAGCTCGTCGTGTGTCTGTTTGGGGGACTCGGAGCTGGAGCCTGCACGGCGCTCGAGGTCTTCTAACCGCTTCTTGAGCTTGCGGCCTGGTGGGGGTGGTCAGTTGGGTTGGGCGTGGAGAGGGACGTCGGGGTCGCCATCCACATACGGTAGTTGCGCTGGGCGATTCTGTTCTGTATCCGCCTTCGTTCTGCCAAGTCGGAGATCTTGGTCCAGTCCTCGTTGGGGTTCGCGCTGGCGCTGAAGGCGCTGCTCGAGCTGTGTGCAGTGGGGTATTGCTTGGGAGGGGAGAGGGATTGGTAGTGCGAGCAAGCGTAGCTTGCTTCTCGGTTCATGTTGGGGTGGTCAAACATCCGGGCGAGGATGGATAGAACGAGGAGGTTGGACAATGAAACGGAGGGTAGGAAAGAGTATGATGTGGAGAGAAAGGAGGATGAGAAGGAGGGAAGGCTATCCGATGGACGGGCATCGCAAGCAGACGAGACAGGGCTGAGAGATACCTTATATCGACTCACCGGAGTCACAGACGGCCGTACTGGCGGCGTGTCGAGCAACAAATAGGCTCCGGGCGGGCGAATCCCGTTCCAGCTCCCCCCCTGGCACCAGAGGGGAGTCCCGACGCCGGCCAGGTCTGGTCTCGCGCGATACAGGCATGAGGGCAGCAGCAGGGCAGGCAGGGCTTTTGCGCTCACAGAAGCGGGTGTGTACGAGCGACGAGGCCGTGGCAGGCACGCGCCAAGGACGGCGGTTCCTCGTAAGCCCAGGACGAGTGTGTTGGGGGGGGGGGGGGGGGAAAGAGAGAGGGAAGTGGGAGGATGGAGTGTGGAGAGGGGGGGGGTCTCGCTCGCTAAGCAAGAGAGCGGGCTTCATGGCGTCGGGCGTCGCAGGCGGCAAGGCGAGGGGGCAGAGGCGTCAGGGCAGCTTGGGTACCTGAGGAGGGGTACATTATCAGGCGGTAGGAAGTAGTGGGAGGTACCGAGGGCGAGAGACCGACTTTTCTCTCCCCGCCAAATCCTCCGCCGCGCCCAAGCAACTCTTTTGACCGCGTGTCAGAATGTGTGGAAGACGGTGAGCGCGGAGCCCGATGGTGGTGGTGGTGGTGGTGGTGATGCTGCCCTCTGTTCTGTACGGCGTCGTCGGTCGCGCAGCCAGGACCGCCGCCGCTGCATATGCGCCGCCAATGCCACGGAAAGCGCGCGAGCTGGAGGCGTGCTCGGGTGGTTGTTGTTGTCGTTCTTGTTGTTGTTGTCGTTCTTGTCCTCCGACCATGATTCCGCCCGACCTACATACACTTCCGACCTGCCTCGTCATGATCCCGTGCTGGGATACCTCATCATTACTCACTCACCGCGCGCCCCGGACATTGTCAAGTTCCGTTCCGGCTGCATCGCCGCTCCGGTTGCGCGTGCGAAGCTCACATGTCGTCTTTCGCCCTTCGACCGCCGACCCCATCTCTCACCCGTGACTGGCCCCGCATGCCTGATCCCTCGCAATGACTCTCGGACGAACAGCCACACCCGCCGCGTCGCCCATCGCCGACCAGCAGTTCAGCAGCACTACTGCCGTCCGGGAACGGTGATACCACGCCGAGCTGCTCGCCGTGTCCGTCCGCTCGTGGGGGAGGCTGTACAGCACGAAGATTTGGAAACGTGCTCAGGCTGAGCCGATCGCCATGGCGGTCACGTTCGCCGCGTCGGTGCAGCCGTGCAGCTGCCAAACGACCAATCCCTTGGACGCCTCCTCTCCTACTTCAGCCCTACGCGGCCATACGCCCCGAGTAATATCACCTACACGGAAACCTCGGGGTTGGTAAGCACCCAAAATAACAAGTACCGGCAGCTGCTGTGGTGATCAGGTCTGCAGTGCCTCGAGCTCGCACCCCTGCCACTTCAGCGCGCGCTGCATTCGGCCGAGTTGGCAACGACGACATTGCGAATGAGATACGCGTGTCTGCTTGATGATGGAAGCAGGATTCGCTTCAGCTCAGTGAAGCATTTTGGGCGTCGCTGAGCCCTAGGCCTACAGCAGCAACCTCGTTCGGGATGGGCGAAGCACTCGTTCTGTGATTCCGGCTCAGAACGTGACGGTTTGATCCCTCGCAACAACGTTGCCTGACCTTCGCCGTTCGTCGCGAGGGAAGCTCGTGAACTTATCGTAGAGCATACCACTCGCGCGACCGGTCGGGGATTCGCCGTATAATCTTCCGAGGGGAACAAATGCTGTGATAGCGTCCCGCATGGTCGCACCGCGCAGGTAGCCCGTGAGCTGCGATGTCGCTACCGGCTAATTGCTCCTTCTCCAGCGAGCCTTCGGTACGTACAATCGATGGCGAACTCATCCGGCAGCAGGAACCTCGACCGGGAGGCACCAGGACCGATGGCCCCATACTGCTCGGGGCGCGAACCTGCTGTTGCACCCGAAGTGCTTCGATTCCGGCATTTCCACCCACCAAGGTGGTGTCGTCGGGCCATACGCGCGCACGCGATGCTACAGTAGTATCTTCACACGCGAATATGGCACGCATGCCAAATGCACCACGGCTCACCAGCAGACGTCCCGTTACCAGCGACATCGGACCCTGCGCAGGTGAGGTTGACGACAACAGCCCTAGCCTCGTGGGATCACGAGCTGCTTCTTGCCCCTCGCTTATCAAACATCACTTCGTCTCCCAGTCCCACGGCGTGCACAATTTTGGCTAATTCGAACCCGTCGCATGGATTTCCTCGCAAACTCGCAGTAGTATTTTGCGTCACCTCTATCGCGATCAATCAGCTCAAGCACGCGCTCTGGACGCCTCCTACTCACCACCCGCATTGCACGTCCCTTCCAAGCAACACAGCCTCCAACGCAGGGCGCAAGCGCAGCATCCATCGCGCCCACCGAGCGCAACCAAGGCTTCGCTATCCATGGCGCGACATAAGGTAGGTTGGCCTACATATCTCCCCTAGCCCCCCAGCCGGATCCACGGCCGCGCGTCCCAAAACGGCCCAATGTAGCGCTCGCCACGAACGCACAGCCGTAGGGCTGAAGAACTGCGCTAAGCAGCGTCAAGATGTCAGATTGCCCTACAACGGGACCTCCACCAACCCGCAGGCCCGGACACCGCCGTGCCTGAGCCTCCATCGATCCAGAAAAATGCGCTTCTCGCAGAAGGGCCCATCTGCGCGTCAGACCGGCCCGCGCCGGGTACGCTTACAGGCTGAAAGTGCTAAATGTGCGCGACGGCATGTCAATAGGGAAGAGGAAGCAGCGGTGAAAGGCTTAGGCATGTATACCCCCAGCGTTTACACACGCTCTATGGTGTTGTTGCGGTAGGCGTGTGAGAACTCTCCCTCGAAGTCGGGTTAAGAAGGGTGACGACGAAGGATTTGCGATCCACTCTGGTCAGAGCCTGGACTCGAGCTTTGCCTTGTTCAACGACGATGACAATGGAGCTGCGGTTGACGTTTTGCCACGTTGCTACAGCTGTCTTCAAAGCTATCACGCCGGTCCCAATGGCTTTCGGTCGATCCAATGGCGGCCCCGGCGCTTTGGTCTGGTCGCTGCCCAGCACATTGGGCATGGATCTTGAGATCGGACCTCCTGGTTTCGCGCTGCCTTGAGGCCTCACTCGTCTTGACAGGATCAGCACACAGCGTTGTCGGTCTGCCCAAGGCGGTCCAAACCATCTTCGCCTTTTCCACTAACTCAATGAACTCTGAGGGCGCTTGAGTGTTCTGCGCTAGTTTCACCCGCGCTGATGTTCTCTCAGATCCTATAGCAAAAGCCCTCCATGCAACTCCGATGCTGCCATTCCTATGCGGTCACCAAGTTCGACGATCAAAAGCGGTCTTCTACTTGCGAAACTTGGAAGCTGCTGTATATCTCCCATGGACCCAGTTTGGAGGAGCCAAACCAACTTGGTCCCGGCCTCGCCGTGCTTAGCGCAAGCCTTCCTATTGCCTGCGTGATCGAGACTCGCAACGGGCAAGGCGTTGAAGACCATCTGATGTGTGTTGATCTCAACGGAGCACCGATCGACCTGGCTCATCTCTCTCTCACCGGATCTACTGGCCCAAAGACAACAGCTGGTGACGCGGTCGCGACCCAGGCCGACCGAAACGTTTCAACCATCACCACCACAATGGCGATTTGTGTTGGAAAGAGGAGGCTCAGTGTATCGTGAGGGACGCGTGTAGGGGCAGAGCTCAACCTCTAGACTACACTGCAGACTTCTGTATCCAACCCCGCTGCTGGCTGTGCCCGCTCGTGACTTCTCAAGTGTGGCACTCAAGAAAGAATCATATCATGTGGCGCCGTGGGGTCCTTCATACACTCCATGGACGAGACCCACTCCGCAAAGACGGTTACGGCGTTCTGCGACAAGGATGTCGGCGTTTCATCGAGAAGTTGTCGGCGTCTTGCGGAGAGGAAAGCGGCGGCCTGCGATGCGGAAAGCTCCACTGCGATTATTGGGCGACTTATTAGGCTCGCAGCCATCCCCAATCCCACCAGAAGATCGCGAGCTTCATGTATCTCTCCCACCGAGCATGTACCTGGGTCATGACGGGATGTCGTGTCGATCGACAAGGGCTGAAGTGCCGCACCACGTGACCTTTGAAGCAGATTCGGGCCCGTGCGTGGCGCTAAACCCCGCGTTTGCGGGGTACTAGCTCGGATTGGGTTCAATGTGGACAGCTCGAGGCATGACGGGCGGGGCCGACAGCGGCGGCGGCGCGTCGTAGCAGGTGGTTCGGCGGCGGAATGAGAGCGGGCAGGGCAGGGCAGTCGTGTGACCGGCGTCGCGAGGGGGAGCTTCGTAACCCCGTGACGACCGACCCCTCTCCGGGCTCTTCCACTACTACTCCTCTCCTTCCTCCTTCTACTCGCTCCTCTTCTCCTCTTCCTCTACCTCCCTTTCACCGTTTCCCTTCAATCCGTCAATCAATCCGGCGTCCTCCCTCAATCAAACTCCACCCTCTCACCCGTCAAATCCTCCAGACCTCAGCCGCCCCCAACACATCACAATGGCCGCCGAGGTGCAAGAAGGCCGCAGCCCCGAGCTCAGCAAGGTCGAACTTAGCAAGGTCGACTCCGCCATCTCGGAGGAGCCCGCCTCGCCCAGCGAGAGCAAGCCCAGGCACCGCCGGACGAGCAGCACCGTCAGCGGCGTCTTCAATATCAACGACCTGGGTAAGAGCTCGTTCACAGCGGGAGGCGTTATGACGCACACGGGCGGTTGGCTGACGCTCGCGTGCTTGCAGAGAAGGAAGGCGTGGAGCTGAAGATTGCTCCCGAGACGCAGAAGCTAAACTGGTACGTCTTCGTCATCGCCCACTCCCGCTCGGGCGGCTCGATCCCCTCCCTCTCCCCTAGACGAGCTCTATCAACTGCTTACCACATTGCCGTTCCCCCACCCCCGAACCCCGCTGACCCCCCACCGCAGGAAGCTCAACAGCTCCCCCTCGACCGTCGAAGACAAAGACGCGCTCAAGAAGCTGCTCTGTAATCCACCCATCAAGAAGATCGACTTGCACTTCCCCTTGGGGCTCGAGGTTTCCGCACGGAACCTCAAAGGCGTCACCATCAAGGATGCACTTGATGCCATCTACAAGCAGTTCAAGAAGAAGGTGCGTCCCCTCTCTAATCCTTCTCGACCCTCCTCGAACCCTCCCTCCCTTTCGTCCAATGCTGACGGTCGCCACCCAGGCGGATGACGAATTGGAAGCCCCCTACCTCGCCGGCTTCGAGTGGGACCGCGAGGAGTGCTACACCAAGTTCATCGTGCACCAGAAGAAGACGGGCGACGCGGCCATGACGTCGGGCAAGAAGAAGAAGGGCAAGAAGGACGAGGCCGAGGCATAGGCGCGCTTCCCCCTCGTGTCACACTCCTGCTCCGACGCCCGTAGTCTCTGAGAGACGAAGGGGAGGAGAGGAGAAGAGCTTCTGCCTCGCTGTTTCTTTCCTTTGCGGCGAGGGGAACGCTGGTTGTGGATGTGATTGCTGTTGTCGGATGTATGGGTTATGATGAGGGGGGTTGCGTCTAGACGATGTAGCTGAGTGGAACCAACTGTCACCCAATGCCGATCGAGAAATTAACGGTCCATGGGGGCTTTGAACGTGGGTTGGGTCACGTGGTGCTTGTCTTAAGAATTGTGCTTATATTAAAGCTTCCCCTAAAGACCACCGCCCTCCCTCTGACTTCCAACCAGAACCTCAAACGCAGCAAGAAAGCCACTGCCGCATTCCATCTCCACCACTTACCCATCCCCTCGCTCACGCCTCAGCTCCAACCCCAGCGACTACACCCCGAATCACCTCACGTCTCATTCTTGAGCCGCGGCGCAAAACGGTCTGACGACGGACGACCATCAAGTCTCACAGACAGTCGGTGTCAAGTCAAGGTAACCCCGGAAGTGCCGTCGAAAAAACAGCCTTCAAAATCTTTACTGCTGAACCCCCCCCCCCCCCCCCCCCCCCCCGAGGCCCCGCGGGTACATCTCGAGGACCCCGCCGGAGTCTCCCTCCTTCTCGACGCCCCTCTCTCAAGTTTTAAGTTTTCTTCGAAGCAGGGGTGTCGTCGTTGTGTGGACCTTGTCCAGCAAAGTCCTCGCGCTGGCGGCTGACGCCGCATATTTTCGTGTTCGCTCGAGCTCGCGGGAGGAGCGGCGGGCCACGGCATCCCTGTGCCAATCGCCGACAGTCGTCGACGGTGGAGACACCCGACGGCTTCTCAACTGCTCCGGTCACCTGGGAGTCCGCGAATTAGAGTGGCCAGCGGGTCGTCTTCCAGGCGCCTCGCATGCTCGGGGCCTCGGCTGCCGCCGACGCGGTGTCGTCGCCAGTTGAGGGCGCGCGCGGTGTGACGACCATTATATTGCCTCGCGGGGGCGAGCGGGGCAATGCAGGAACAGATGCACGGCTGCGTTTGCGGCCGGATC